>CM043719.1:11368951-11912492 GCA_023969325.1 Oryzias curvinotus | reverse complement strand
TTACGGGGCTGCCGGAGCCTATCCCAGCCACTTGTGGACGAAGGCAGGGGATGCCCTGGACAGGGCGCTAGTCTGTCGCAGGGTAGAATGTCCACAATCACACACCCATGCATTCTCACACCTATGGACAATTTAGAGTTACCAATTAACCTATGAAGCATGTTTTTGGACAGTGGGAGGAAGCCGGAGATCCTGTAGAGAACCCACACATACACGGGGAGAACATGCAAACTCCACACAGAAAGGTCCCCCGTTGATGTTGTGTTTTTCATGTCCCCCCGCCGGGACTTGAACCGGGGCCTTCTTGCTGTGAGGGCGCTAACCACTGCACCACTGTGCAGCGTACTAAAGATGTTTCACGGAATCAGAAGTTGACTGATTTGCAGAGGCAGAGTAGTCAACATCTGATTGGAAGATCACAGTGTAAAAGTAATTTTGGGCAAGACACTGAACCCCACGTTGCTTCTGGTGGTTATAGGTTGTCGCCAATGTTCAGCAGCAGAGCTGCCATCAGTGTGTAATTGTGTGCGTGAGATGGTGTTTAAGCGCTAATTAAGTATACACCATTTACCATGTTTTTGATTCTTTAGTTTGGCCAAATAAACCTATGCTTCAAACATAAACCACTTTTCATTTTGGCACAGCTATTGATGTTAGACACATCTCAATACGTGCTTCAAATACAAAATGCCTGACATTATTCTCGAACAAGACTTTGCCATCTTTTAGTTCATTGAAGAAGGGCACAGACATCCAAAATAAACAAAGGACAGTAGTGGAGTACATAAAGCATAACGTGTTCTGTCTTCTTGGTGCCGTGACTCTTCAAAGAAATCGAATGACTCAAATCCTAACCATAATGTACTTAAATCTGCCTCCTTATGTTTCATCTTTGCAAATGTTGACAGTATTTCAGTCCACAATCGAGAAGCTGCAGCGCCAAGCTAGACATCTTTTCTAAAGCTTTTCACGACTTCAAGAGGGAGGTGGACAAAAAAGTGGGATGTAGGTGAAATCTATGACATTTGATGAAGGAAAAAGACCACCAAAAGAAACTTGCGTCCTTTATCACACAGAAACTTCTGTGTTTGATATGACAGCTAATATGCTAATGCTAATAGAAACCACATTTTTAAAAGGCAATAAGCAACGCAGAGGGATGATACAATATTTATCAGATTTTTGGAAAATAGGTCACTCCAGACCAGAGTAAAAGTCGCAGCAGAAAAAAAAGTACATAATAAAGAATAAAAAGTCATATAAGTCGCACTTGAGTATGAGTCACACATTTGGAAGAAAAATACTAAAATCTGGGACCAATAGCGTCAATCGTAATAACAGAATAGAAAACAATAGAGTGAATATCTGCACACTTCACTACTGTAAAACATTGATGCTTATTTAGTGTTCAATTATCCAGATAACCATAAAGAACATGCTAAAAAAAAGTCAACTAAACTCTTTATATCACTTCAAATCACTAAATCTTTTGAATTCTTCATTCTCTATGTCACTTTGGAACAACTCTGCTGAGCCCGGCTTAAACCGCATTTACAGTTCTTCTTCTGTGTTGATGTCAGTAACAATTACTGACACAAATACACACAACGCCCTCTAGTGGTTGTTCTTGTTCATTTTTGAAAAATCACTTAAGTTGCCCCTGAGTACAAGTCGCACCCCAGGCTAAACCATGCAAAAATCTGTGACTTTGCTCCAAAATTTTTGATTTGATTTTAGCATGGAGGTTACAGATTAACCCTTAAAGCCCCAGTGCTGACATTCTTTTGACTTCCTTAACTCTTCAACTGTCTACCAATTAATGTTAACTCCAGTGAATTCTGAAGCACAGAAAAGCAAGCCTTGTGCTGATATGCAACATTTTACACAGTGAAGTGCTATGCAATACACAATTACTTTACTAAGGTAAAGTGTTGCATTTACTAACACAATGTGTTGCATTACACATTACCTCCTTACATCTCCCGTTTTAAAGCCCAACAGATAACACATCCTAGTCATTTTCAAAAAACCAAATATTACTTTTTTATTATGCTTGTCTACTGTACAAGCTGTATATTTCAAATGTACTTATTTGACATTTTTTGCAATCAGAAAACAGAACAAGCCTGAGACAATAATAGAAATGCAGCCCACAGCAACTGCAGTGACCAAACAATCTGTTAACCCTGCAGCTATGGTGTAATGACCAAACCTCTGGGGCAGACAGCCACAGTTTCTATGCTTGTGTGTAACCAGTAGGTATCGGAATAATTAAACACTTTGTCAATATGTTCTTGTGCCGTGCGGTGGTTTATATTTAATTATAAGCAAAAATATTCCTTTAATATCATTAAAAAATAATAAATCACCAACTTCAGATATTTTTGTAAATGTTTTTTTTTTAGCATTTACATATTACTAAGTAGACAATACCTATTGTTATTTCTTATGTAGACATTGCTCATGCCATGCAGTACACCAACAAGCCTGGTGACTGATGTCTTGCAGTCTGTTTCCTCCTGCATCATTTACTAACTGGGCAACAATTTATGATGTAAGATTCAACCCGAACCTGTCTCATGAGAGTCTGTATGTCATACAGTTGGACATTCAGGCTCCATCTGAGGAGCACAGCATGCCCTCCATTTCTCACAATACAAAATTGACACTGATGCAAAAAAGAAAAAAAGAAAGAAACAAAGTGCTGCAGCTATAGCTTGCTCTTGCTGGATTAAATTCTAAAGATTTCTCCATGCAATTGTGTTCCTTTGTGTGCCACGCTGTCTGCTCATTCTCACCTCCTGTGAGTTCATCTCCAGCCAGTACAGCCACAAGAGCATCACACTCTCACTGTCTCATTAAATCCACATACAACTCTGTGTCGCTAATGCAGCTATATGTTCCCCCCTTCCTGCAACACTTCATGTCACATTGTTTAAAGTCTTGCATCGGTTCTGGAGCACACCTCTTATCTGCCCACCATGGTGCAATATCCCATCAGCAGCTGCCACCCTCCCCCAACGATCTCACAGCTCTCTTACTGTGGGGAATTGTGTAAATGTGCCGTGCATTATCAGCCACACGAGCCATTTCTAGCCCACTTTTCTTCGGAACTCACACGATCTTATATAAGACAAGAGCAGGTGTGGCTGACATGTGTCTGTAAGCCACACACTTAAAGAATGATCCAATTAACTTTATGGTGGTGGGAAGTGGGTAGAGTAACTTCATTTGGACATTGTCATATCTTCGGTGTATTTTCTTTTTTTTAATGCTCAGACTCATTTTTGATTATATGGAACAAATAATTCAAGGGCATGCTTGTTGCTGTGACAACGGAGATTGCAGTGATCACGACCCTCGAGCAGGTATGAGAGATGGATGGATTGGCATTTCAAATTAAAGTGATTTCACCCAGCAGGAGGAGGCTTGATTAGACTGGAGGCCCTTTGCATAAGAACTTGTTTGCGAAGAATAATTGCACGATTTTAAACTAGACTTCTTAAACTGAAGTCTGCTTGATGAGTTGATTTAGTCCCAGTGTTTTTATTTATCTATAAACTTCACTGTACTTCCTCTATTTAGACCCTGTTAGTGACTTTTTAAAAAAACAGTCAGCATCCAGCCATTGACTGTATATAAAATGTGGACTGAGTGACCCATCCCCCTTGCAGTCCAAATAGGAAGTACCTGTTGGTTCCAAGAAGTCAAAATTCCATGGATTTCTATAGAGAACTAATAACCATTCTTGTTCTACTTCCTGTTTTTAATATGTTCTTGCTAATCATACATTTTTTTCATGATCTTTTCTCTGTATTGCAAGTTATTCCATTTATAAACTGACCAATCAGATGCCTCAATAAAAGTAGGTGGTCTCACGTTGAAACGTTTGAGTGACACATTTTGTGTAGCCCACTTTAGAGTGGTAGGGGTGGTAGGGACTTTCAACACTCCTGATTGGTAAGAGTTGTTGCCATAGAAATGACGACTCAGACCAACTGAGGGTAATCACTGATTACTGACGTCATCTGGTTCGAACATGGCAACATCCATAGTGCGACCAAATGGAAACTTGAATTGACTTAATTTTGTTGGAGCCAGAAGTAAGTCATTTTCAATGGGTGACATCACACTCACTCGGTCCAGTTCACATATACAGCCAATGGTAACAGCCTTATATCTATTTAGTAGTGATGCAGGATACCATACTTTTAAGATTTATTTTAATAACGATTACTTATTGAATCAATTATTTAATTAATGAGACTGATTACTGGTAATTTCTTTTTGGTGATTTTTTTTTTCCCAAAGCTTATTTGTTATCCTGAAAAGACAAAAAACATTCTTTCTAAAATCACTAACTTACGTTGTTGTTGCTTAGGGTAAGATGCACAACTCAGAGCTGCTCTGGTCATGGGACTGAGGCAATTCAATATCCTGTGGCTTGGGGGGATGTTTTGAAACAAAACCCTAGAGTAGCTCACCGTATAACTAAAAAGATCTAGAACTAACACATGCACTTTTTATTTTCTCATTTACTAATGATTAATCAATCCTTTAATAGAGTTGTCGATACCAAAATCGGTGATTTCCGGCTATCTACATTTCGATACCTTGTTATAGATCTTTGGTGTCGGTATCCAGGCCTCAAGGGCTGGTGTCATATATTTTCCAATCAACCTGCCATTAAAGCTGCTTATTGTCAACAGGCATGTTTATAACATTTGAGTGCGTGTGTGGACAGGCCCTTCTAGATTTGTATTACGTCTAAACCTGGCCATAATGATTATAACCATCCAGCGCCTTTGCTTTATGCTGCTTCATGGTTTTACCCCCCTTCTATAATCAACCCCCCACCCCCAATGTCCCTTTCTCTTCTTCCTTCCTTTTCTTTTCTGTCCGGTCCAAAAAAAAAGTTATTAATATAGGTTAGATTAATAAAGTTTAGCCTTAAATACAAAAAGGGTTTATTCATATAAACACCTAGTGTGTCAAAAGATTAATAACCCCTGTTGTTACAGTAAAATATGTCTAACACAAGAGGCTTTCAGCTCTCATCTGTTTGCTCAGCAGTTTGACAGGGAAAAAAAAAGCTGCTTATTGGCTAAACACACCTGATCCAGGTAATCAAAAGCATATAAGACAGAATTTCTGGAAAACCAGCAGGAGGCCGGCCCTTGAGGCCTAGATACTGATGGATACTGACACCCCAGGTATATCACTACTATTTTGCACAAATGATTTGCTAATTAGAGGGGTTCTCCACCACAAGTGCACATTTTATATCCTCCTAATTCTACAATACTATTCGTTTTGAATCAACAATTACTTTTTATATCAATAGAACGTCTTTTACATCAACTGCCAATGGAAGATGTCCACATTAACACCCGTTTTGGCCAAACTTACATTACTCTACCTAAACTCAAGGCACCATCCTTTTTGAGCTGTCTGGATTAAAATAAGCAGCATAAAAGCAGCCAAGGAAGAATGGCTGTTTAAAAATGAATGCAGTCCAGAAGCATCAAATCATTGTTAAAACTCAGTCCTGCATTTGAGAGATGAAGATGCCGACCTCAGGGGCATGTGAGTGTGTTTACATCCATACTGAGGCAACTGAACACACCTATAACTGCAAAAAAAATGAAATAAAACAATTAGGAAGTTAAATAGTATGATAACAACTGTCCAATATACCTCTCAACATGATAGATTTAGTGGGAAACGAGTCGCCTATGAGTGCCTTAAAGGCTTCACCTCTAACAGGCGCGATCTGATGTCAGTACAGGACGAGGTCGTCAAGTCTGACGACCGTACTAAATGAGATCAGTCGTGAATTGGTTCTAACAAGTGACGGATGTTTATTATATCCCATGAAAAGTCTCTTTAAAGTGGCTTGTTTAGGTTGTAAAAGCAGCTAAATGAATGGACAGCAGACGCTTTACTCACAAAGGGTCAGGACAGTGGAGCTTTATGGAAGGAGACTGAAGGACGAAGTGCAGCATGACATCCAGCAAAGCACTTAATAACATGTCACCCTTGTTCTTTGCACCTGCCTCTTTTGAAGCCATGACTGTTTTCACCTAACTGTTCCCAGCCACCGCTCCTCTCTCCTTGTCTTTTTTTAAGCCGACCTCCTCCTCGACTTTATTTTAGCCACACGCTTCGCTCTTTCTGTGTGACCTCATATCGGGGCTGTGTTCCTGTTCCACTTGTATCAGACACCTTTTTAATGGATCCTGGCGAGACTCGCAAACACGAAAGCTACAAAAGCATCCGCTTAAGTCTGGAAGTTTAGACCAACATTTTTAAGCTTTTTCAGTAAAGCTGAAGGAGTAATTTGAGGAGTCAACTTGTATTTCTCAGAAAATTTTAGATTTAAATTGTTGATTATAGCAACAAAAAGGGTTTCTAATAGAACTACGCTAAAGCCTGACAACTATATTAACTGCTGTACATAATGGCTTGTGTATTGCTGCACTGTGAGAGTTTGTGTCTAGTTAAAAGCATAAACACAATACAGAAATGTTACACAGATTCTAAGTCAAATTAAAGTTCAAACTTACCTGGAATCTGTTTTTTCGATTGACATATTTTTAACTTTATGTCTATAATAAGCCTGCAAAGGGGCAGAGCTACAAGGGGCAAGGGGGGACTTGCCCACCTCAGCAAAAAGCTTTGCCTCCCCAATAATTTGAGTCAACATTATTATTACTGACAACAATTAAGAAATCAAGCTTTTATAGTCATTGCAAAAATAACAAAAGTAATATTTTAAATAAAATTTTGAGACCTCAAATTACATGTTTTTTATGAGTATGTATTTTTGATCCTTCATTTGTAATGGCTTTCTATTGTGTTGTTTTTATTTGTCCTTCCGACGTCTTCTGCCCCCATCCCTCCCCCTCCTATATGAAACGTTCTAGCTCTGCCACTGGGCCGCCACAATCCCAAATTTATCGCCATCTCGATATGTGCCTGTGCGACACGCGTATCGCCAAAGATGGCGTAAACTGCGATAAATGGTTTCCTAAATGCTAATCCAATCTCATGGCAGTTTGAAGAATATAATGAATCAAATAGATGGACAGATGGACCACTTTTATTGCAGATTCCTCCCTCTTATTTAGACCAGGGTCAGTTGGAGTACATCTTTAATCAATCAATCACTTTCTTTGTATTGCATCTTTCATCATTCATAAGTAGAGCACATTATGCTTAAACAGAAAAAGCAGAGAGATAAAAAAATTTCAGGTTAAAACATAAGTGTTAAAAGTGCAAAGATCAAAGATCAGATTAGAATTTACAGTGTACATAGGCCCTGAAAAACTTTATCCGATTAAAACAAACGTTTACATACGCCAAACTTTCGATTGGAATAAATCATTTTTACATGCGCAGAACCGTCCAAAATACCGGAAACGGCTGGAGAAGAAGAAATGGCGAGTTCCGTTGTAAACAAACACATGTGGCAAACAGCGAGAGCGGGTATGGATGCGGACATTGTAACGACCTGCTTTTTTTTTAAGTGATTCGACAACTATGTATCTTTTTTTTTATTTAGCCATCACAAAATAGGACATTAAAAACGAGATTTAATAAAAGAAAATATTTATCTGTACATTGACAGTTACGCATTTTGTAACATCTGGGAACTTTGTAGACAGAGGTTACACAGGTGAGCTCAAAAGGTTAGATTCTCTGCTTTTATCTTTAATCAGGCATATTATAGTTCCAAAAATTTTTCTGCCACCAACATTTTTTTTTTTACCTTTTGACTTAAACTAAACCTGATTTAAGGTGCTCTCTATAACTACTTTAAAGACCCACTTCTATCAAAATCATGTTTTTGAGGCTTTTAACATGTTCTTGTTGCATTTTTCTGATGATTGACACATTTAAATAAAATTGTGCTCAAAAGTGCTTTCTGTGTATTTTTTGTCAAGTCATTGTGAGTAAAGAGCAAACAAAAAAAGCTTGCAGCAGTGAAGTTGAAGCTACTACAGCAAGCCACAAGCTTCCTGCTCCACTCCATTTTGATGCGTCCACTTGCAGACGAATAGATCTATGTACGTCTTTGTTTTCCATGTCTGAGCTGGAATCTGGATCAAAACTGTACGGCTGGATAGCTCCGATATTGCTCACCATTTATGTTGTACCTTTAATGTTAGGCTGAGGTTGTGAGGGGCTGCAAGCTAGCGTGAGAAAGTGTAAACGGAGAGCTAAGTTATGGGTGATGGGAAAGGGGGCGCGGTTGTTCCCCCCAACTATCCTGCACACAACTCGACGGTGAATTTCTAATAAACTATTGCTGCTGCTCTGTAAAAACTGAGTCCTAGAAAACGACACAAGATTTGGATTACGGCACAATCATAACTGAAAGGCCACTGGGAGCACTTTGAAAATAGATCACATGATTATTGGAGCAGGAATTTAAATGATCTTTTTTTCTTTTCTAACGTGATCAGCAAGGTGATGTGAATCATGCCAACATATCCAGTGGCCCACCAAATATTTTGACCTTTTTTTTTTTAAATACATTGTTAGAAACTGTTGCAGCCCAACAAGATCAAAACAACACTGAATGTAATAAAGGTCATGCCAGAACAAATAAAGCTTTAGTAAACACCCCGAAGAACTATATATGCTAAACCATTTGCATATTATCCCCTCTGTACTCTTGTCAGTCTTTGTTACCATGGCATCCTTTTTTTTTCTTGTGATTTCAAGACAGGTTGCATGGTGTAGTGGTTAGCACTTTTGTTTCAGTGAGAAGAGGCTGGTTCAAGCCCCGGAATGTTCTTTGGGCACTCCGGCTTCCTCCCTCTATTCAAAAATGTGTTTCATAGGTGGTAGATGTTTATAAAATAGTCCTTTAGTTGTGAGTTTGTGTGTTTATTTGTTTATACCTCCATGATGGACCGGCACGCTTTCCATGGTGTATCCCGACTTGGCGCTGAAGTAGCTGGGACGGGCTCCAGCGACCCCCATGACCCTGCACAGGACAAAGCGGGTTTAGAGAGTGGATAGATGGATTTAAAAGGTAGCCTTTCAGTGCGCTACCGCCCAGGCCCCCTCCAAATGAAGCGGGAGAGATCCGCCTGTCAGTCGAATGTGGTTGTCACAGACGGGAACGAATCACTTAGACGTAAATGTTTGCCAAAGAAATGTTCATAACACCCACGATGGGGACACGAGACACACATTGAAAGCACATGTCTAGTAAGTCCTGAAACCTGTGGTGCTTCAAAGGATAGCTGCAGCATGTGTGCACCTCCAACTACCTCGCTAGTAGAATTGAGAAGGTGTAGGCATGGTTGCACGCCCCTCCTCACCCCAACTGTGTACATCACCCACAGATATGAGTTAAAGCAGCTAACATCTCACTTAGATCATCCCTAATTAATCTGTCACCAGACACTGCACTCTACTTGGTGTCGTTATGACACATTCTCCAGCTCGCAATCACAAAAAGCACTGAGAAAATAGCTAAATAAGAAGTAGCTGCCCCCTAAAGGCACCAGTGTTCACCCATGGCCTATTTTAAGGGAGGCTGCCAGCAGCTGTCAAGATGTCTCTCTCTTGGTGTAGAGAGGTGTGAGATAAACGGGTTTCTGTGTAATCCACAGGTTTTAAACAGAAATACAACGACAACGACTACACTGACCAACAGCAACATATTGATTTTCTGGTCCAGCAGTGACAAAAGGCCTTTTGTCTAACATCTCTTATCTGCTCCTGGTTCCTGCTCCTCTCTGAACCCTGCGGTGCTTTAGTAACTTGCATTGATGCTTCATTAGGACACCTTTAATTAATTTCTGTTGGACTACTGGTGAACTCTATTTTTTTTTTTCATATGCTTTTTCATGCCGTGAGTCCAAGCTTAAGTGTAGCTGGGAAAAAAAAAAGATGTTTAATTTGTTTTGACCTGATATTTAAATGGAGCATGGCCTCTAGTGCCCACTCAGAAGCTGTCCAAAATCTTTTTCCTTTCGAATGACACATGCACTGCAATTTGTCAAGTTAATTGCAATTATAATAAGCTTAAAGTACTATTACCCTCTGGAAATTTGCTCCCTTATACAACGGTGGAGGGTGTACTAGCAGCAATGCCATCTGACTGAACCACCTCTAGATGCAGCAGAGCCAAAGGCAATGAAAGTATGTCCAAATCTTATATTTGTATTTGCAAAAAAAGTGCTTCCTAAAACATTACAGAATTGCTACAAAATAACAATTTCAACATGGAACTTGAAGGGATTTGGATTAATGAGTATTTGATGCAGTTCTCCACAACAGTTTTGATAAAGCAGTAGGGAGACAGACATTGGCTGACAAGGGGAGTTTACGTGTTACACTATGTGGCACTGATCGAGACCGGGTTTTTAAAAGTGTTTCATTATCCAATCAAATTAAAATCATTTCATTTGAAATTAATCAAAAACAAAACAAAACACAAAAATATTACTTATTTTAAAGACCCACACTGACCAAAATTGTGTTTTTATCATGTTCTTGTGGCATTTTAGGATGATAAAGCAATTTAAGCTTAAAATAGCCTTTGTGAGTATGTCTTTATTCAAATTACTGTGAATAAAGGGTAGAGAATAATGATAGGATGTAATGTAAAAATGTTGTAGAATACATGCTGGGCGGGGCCACAAGCTCCCTGCCCGAGCTCTCAACAACAGGAAAATAAAGGGAGAGTGGGGGAGCTCCGCCCAATACTCAGAGGTGAATATCTAATGAACTAAAGCTGCTCTGCAGAAACTATGTTCTTAAAAAAAACATATTTTATTTGGGTGTAAAATTAAAATATCTCTAGTGTGCTTTTGAAATAGATCATTAGATGATCGCAGTTGGTTTAACCCTTGTGCTATCCAAGGCATGTTAAGTTGGGAGTGGGATCATCTGGACCCCACAAGACAGTGCGCTAAACCTTTTTTTCTTTTTCTCAATGATTCTTGATTTTCACTGGTGTCCATGGATTACATGAAATCCTCTTCACCTTTATCCACCTTTGTCATGGTAGGGATAACATGTCAATGTAAAGGTGGGGTCATCTGGACCCCATAAATTAGCACAAGGGTTAAAGGGTCTCATTTTCTCTGGAAGTGCCTGAGGCAGGAAGTCTGGTCACTTTTGACCAAAGGAAAAAGCCTCAAATGGAGTAGGTAGGTGGTTGGATGAACAGGTAGATGGAGATCCTCTTGGCAGAAGTGAAGATCAGCATGGCTGTGAAGTTTTCCTTTGGCCTGAGGCGAGACACTACAGCAAACAAGCAGCTTCCAAAAGGCTCCGTTCTTCTCCGTTAGCATGCATTAAGTGATCTCTTTTCATTTTATGGTGACCTCATTAGTTGTAAAGGACAGTGGGGATGGTGAATATGCATTTCAAACGCAGAGGAAATTATGCGGTATCTTTTTAAAAAACCTTGCCAAGAGCGTAACCAGGGGTCGTGAAGATCAATGAAAATGTCCTCTGGGAAACAATGAATGAACCTGTTTCAAAAGATCACGGCTGTCAGACTCCAGCTAGAAAAAAAAAAAAAAAAAACAGTGCAGAAGGACCACATCATTGTTTTCTGCATAGTGATGAAAATGACTGGAAAAAGATGGATCGTAGTTTGTTTTTTCTTGTGAGAAATATTGTATATTCTGGACTATAATTTGCACTTAAAAGACTTGGTTTTCTTTTTCAAGAAATGATAATCCAGAACTTGAAATTGGATTTAGTCAGGTTTTGTTTACTGAAATGGTTAGAGGGGGTTTGCTTTTATTTATTTTTTCAGGACCTGAAAAACCTCATCATTGTATCTCTTTGAGGATGATCAAGTAATGTTTCAGACAGAACTGATTTCAGAATCTTCAAAGTCCTGGTATCTCAAATTCTTTTCAAATCTGTTGAATACAGTTTCAATAAGAAACTGTGAGCAATGGCTAAATTTATATATTTCAGTGTTAATCAGTGTTAAATAAAATTTAAATCGACTTGTAATTTTGTCTTCAACTGGTGATCAGTAATATTATTAGCGTGTGGCTAACAGTGTATGTCATGTTATTTATCAATTATTTCAAAAGATTATATAATGAAAAAACGTTTTAGGTGCACTGCAGATGACATTAATCCTATGTCGCTAAAGCCAGTTAAGATTGTCTTTCAGGGACAATCCCATGACTTCCGTTTTTGTGGCTTGTCTACAATTGAAAATAAGGGGCTGTTCACCAGCTAATTAAAACAAAGTTAGATAGGACTGAGTGACCCCTCCCCGCTTGGTTTCCAAACAGGAAGTACCTGTTGGTTCCAAGAAGCCTGAATCCCATAGACTTCTATAAACAGCTATTACTCAGTCATTCTTTTGGTCAGAATAACCATTCTTGCTCGAATACCTTTTTTTTAACATGTTCTTAATCCATTTTTTTTCCATTACATTTTTTCTTTATTGCAACTTATTCAGGTTATTAACTGGCCAATCCGAAACCTCAATTTAGTCCCACATTCAACGTTTAAAGCATTTGTTTGACGGATTCTGTCGGGAACTGGTGGTGGTGGACCCAAAATGGAGGTGACCATGCTTGGTGTCAGAAATTAAAACTTTTAATAAATCAAGTGAAACTTGACAAAACCATTAGAGCAACAAAAAGGTGGCAAAGCAGAGCAAAGCCGATGACCAGACACAGAGGAACTGAAAACGGCATACTTAAATAGACTGAGGGTGACTAACTAAATAATGCCAGCTCTGAATGATCAACCTGTAACTGGTGAGCCTGATAAGCAGAGCAGAACATGACAAAAACACCACAAAATCCAGGTACAGAATCCTCACAGATTGCTCCAAGCCTGCTTTCAAGTGGTAAATATTTAAACTTCGTATAAGCTCACTACTGATTAGTGAGATTGGTTGCCAAAGAAACGATGACCTAGACCCACTTGGACCAATCACTGCTTACTTAAAACATTTGGCTCCAACATGGCGGCATCCATATCGCAACATAATTGGATTATTATTTTTGGATCCGGAATTAAGTCATTTTCAAAGTGTTACATCATACTCAGTTCTCATATACAGTCTATGGTTGTTCCTCATTGACTCTATTGTTAAATCAAAACATATATTGACTACTTTCATAAGATAATAGCACAAGATTTTACCCTTGTTGCACTGATTTTGCTCTTTCACTAACTAAATAAATATTTGATTTTAATGAGAACCCTATATTGTTTTCTTATCTGAAATTGTGCTGTTGAGTGGTCTTTTAGTTGTTTGTTGTTTAAATCCTGAGCTATATAACAGTCTTACTGGTTGTGTTTTAAAAACTCCACTGAGCGGTATGGTTTGGTGTGGTCCAGTCTGGTTTAGAATGGTCCAGGCAATTCATGTTGAACCATCATGACTCACATGGGTTGAAGCTAACAACAATGGGGGTCATCCAGCGGCTCATTTTGGCTTTTGGTACTTGGGTCATACACAGCATTTTATGTCGACGAAGAAGAATACAGCTGCAAACTTGGCGCTTTGTTTTGTCGTGATGACCTTCAGCCAATCAATGGGTTTCAAAAGCAGCTCCGCCCTAACCTGTCCGTTCCATTTTTACATGGACATACAACCAACGGTGGCCTGAAAATGGTACAGTACATTCAGGCTTAATTGGTCCATTTTATAATGGAAATACTCTTAAAAACTGGACTGGACCATACCGTACTGTACCGCTCAGTGGAAACGACGCTTAAGGCCTGTTAGTACCTTCGCTTGGAGGTTTTGGAAAATGCAGAGTTTGGCAATGTTGTTTTACAGTTAAGATGGCAACAACCACAGTACCAAACCTGGACCTGCATGTTTTAAAAGCCTTTTATTTTATGATTGTTAAATATATATTTTATCCTTGGCTTCGATTTCTTAGATGCTTCTTTTATTTGGTAACATTTCCAAAAGTAGGCGGTTGGATTTTTTCATTGGTATTTTTTTGTGTAAATCCTAACATATAATACGTTTTAGAATGTAAATTTCAGATCTATTTCCTATTTTTTAGCCTACATAAAATGTGGACAGGAGTATTGGTTGGATGATGTGCGGACTCCGTGTTTGCAGAGAAAGGAAGAAGAAAAACCATTTGGCTGAGCGTCCATTTGCAGCCTGACAAGTGGAAGTCTCCAGCTTCTCACTTCATCAACAGGGGGACTTATTCATCTTTCATGATTCATTAAAGGTTCTTGAAAACACATTGAGCCTAATAATCATCAGTTTATATCAAACACTATAAATCATTCTCCCTGTACCTGCTGAAAGAAACATTCCTTTGGAGACAGAGTTAATTCGCCGATTTAATGAAGACGTTTTCAAAAATAATATATTATAATATACCCCACCTATGAAATCTCAAAAGATCAGTTTACTATGAAAATATACACTTGTAGTACAGAGATATTTATTATACTTCATTTTTTGAGTCAAGCAGCTTTTTAGGTTATGAGTTTGTAATGTTCATGTTTATATTGAACTGACTTAATTTAGTCTTGAAAACACTGATAAATCGATTATTTAGAAAGGGTGAACTAAATGTTATGGTAGAAAAAATTGTTGATGAACTCAATTCTTTTACTTTGAAGTGTGTTTTGGCAAAATCATTGACAGGATTGTTTCCAAGTTAACTGGAAAAATATAAAATCCACAAAATTAAATTCCAACCATTGTCATAAGAATTTAAGGTTCACTGCCAATTTTGCAAATAGTTGATTTATTTTGAAGTGATTTAGTTTAATATTGATTCAACAAATGTTTTTGCATAATTGGAGTTTAAATTAAACTAAAGCTGCATTTAGTCAAAACTTTTTTTGTCTTGTTTTTTATTCGCCCGAAAGTCAGCTCCATCCAAACCAAAAGAAAAACACATCCTGGCAGCTGAAACTGGATCTAATTTTGCCAGACAAAGATTTGACCAGGCAGCAAGCATTTTCCTCAAGAATTGAGTAAAAATTTTCATAAACCACTCTGACCATATCAATTTAAACATAACCTTAAAAATGCTCCAGTGGCATTACCTTCTCCAACAGCCTCAGCTGACTGAGCTGCGTATTATATAAGACGCAGCAGAAAACGGCTCCCATCAGCCTTTTGATTTGTGTGTCAGCTCATCCCATTTTCTGTGTAGGGGTGCATGTTCAGTCCCGTTTCCACTTATGGATGGTGGATACAAACAGATGGCAAGAATATCAAGGTATCATCGCTTGCAAGTTACATGTAGGACGTTGACAATGGAGGCTCTACTCACATGGAACATTTGGTGCCTGATTGGATTTTCTGCATTTGCGTGATGTGCACATGCGTGTACGTCCATGTTTGTGCATGCAAGGCAGCAATGGATACATGAGTAATCTGACAGGCTACGAACATTTGACCCGAACATTTTGTGATACTGCCTAGAAAGGACACATCTCAGCTCTGCCTCTACTGTGCATACTAAAGGGGCTCTGACCTTGGGCTTGTGCCATATGTTCCTTTACATTTACCAGAAGAATACAAACACAGATGTCTTCAACAAAACCTAAATGTCTTCATAAATGAAGCAAAAACATGCAATGGGCATTTATATTTAAATGTACGTTGAAAATATGTACAAAATGATGTATGAGTCCACACTCCAGAGGTCTTGACTAAATCGCTTAAATTGATTTAAAGCAGAACTTTGAGGCAAAAGGATAAACATAAAGTCTGCTTATGAATTCAACTCAATTTAGCTTTAATTGTGTTTATTATTCGTTCATGTACTCTCTATTGACATCTGTTTTAATATTAACCCTTTTGCTTCACTATCGAGTACCATAATTCTTCAATCGCTGACGCAAATAACTATTGACAGTTGCAGTCGATTCGGAAGCAGAGCAATGCAGCTTTGTGCTGATATGCAACACTTTACAGTAGTGAAGTGGTCATGCAATCAACGTAAATCTTGTTATTCTGTCAAGAAAAGTGGCTTCATGAGAAACCATCAGAATCAGCTCATTTATGTGATAAATGGTCAAAGAAGTACAGTATGTCATAGAGTGTGTGCTATTTGGATCAAAAGGTACAGTCTGTTGTTTGCTAAAAGGCTTGAAATCCCATAGATTTATCTGAAGAAAATGACTATTCAAATGTAATTTTATGAATTGCGCGGCCAGTGCTGTACTCTTGTCTTGACCGCGCAGACGGACAGGTTAGGGTAAGGGTTAGGTTAATAAGTTTGACCAACAACATTTAGTTTGGCATGCAACTTTTGAATTAAACATACATAAATGTCTTATTTTCTATCTTGCAAGAAATATAAAAAGGTTTTTCAAAAGCAAAATAGTCTTAGAAAATATGTCTTGGTGACTAGAATTGACAGATTTCTTTGCTTCTTTAAAGATAATTTTTTAAGTTTTTTAAGTTCCTGGCTTATTTCTAGGGGGCCTGTTTCTGCACTGAGGTACAGAAGTAAAACAGAAAAAACAAGCAGAAGAACAACAAAGAACATGTTGCGCTTCTGACACAATTTGAAATTTGAATGTTGCCGATTGCTAGGCAACTCTAATGTTCATACTATAGGTTAAAAACTTCTAAGGGAAAAAAGAAAAAACAGTAGCTTGCATTGTCTAAAGTGAACCTCCTGCTGAAGGCCTGCAGACATGTGAATGTTACCAACATGCTAACCTTGACCATGTCTGTGTATTCACACATCTTTTTAAACCATAGATCATTTATGTGTGCCATGCATTTCCAAAAAAGCCCATTGGTATCTTCTTAAACCTCTGCATTTCGGCAGCTGTCTGTAAATGAAGTGGTCGATAGCGCAGGGTTTGGATGCTGAAGGAATCAGGTGGCATGGAGGCTACAGTTAGCGACACATAAAGCCGTTATCACGCCTAAACGGCTCCGACTCCCAAAGCTATCGTGAGATAAGCTCAGCCCATTCATCTGTAATGGTGTGAAGGCAACTGAACAGATCAGAGGGAGAAAGCGAACCGACACAGAGGAACGAAGGGCCGATGCAGTGTTCTGACCACGGGAATCGGGGAGATAATTTCCACCACTAGGGCTGTTTTACAGGCTTCAAGTAAGCTTCACTATTTGAATAGATTATCTTCACCTTTTTAAAAACAAGAGAAACAAACCATTGTCTAATGTTCAAGTAAACAGTCCACATTCAGACTAGTTTGAAGTTATGCTAGTATGCATTTCAAAATGACATTTTTACTTTGTTAACATGGAATTGTTGTGATTATCAAAGTTTAACATGACATTAATAAATAATTTAAAATTTAATAAAACGGTTTTCGTAAAGGTATTTTTTAAGCTAAAGTTTGAAATTGAGATCAACTCCTGTAGTAATTTTGAAAGTTAGATTTAACTTTGTTTATTTATTTCAAGCATTGTAGTCAGAGCAATAAGGAATTTATACAGATTTATCAAACTCATTACAGAAACGATGAAATACATAGATAAAAAAAAACAGAAAATAAAACAAACAACAAAATTAAATCACAGTTGCGTAATTAAATATAATGATCGTTAACTAAAGTTAAGTAGATCTTGATTTATTGCTTGAAAAGGAGTGGGCAGAAGTGAGTTTATATAATCCCACCCCTACTTTGTTTATTAATGTTATAGTTAAAATAGTTTTTGTAATCTGGTTCTGATCCGATATATTCTTTTCAAGCTACTTGAGAAAACCTTCATTCATGATTTCAGTAAACAGTAACGGTAACCGCTATGTGATCTGCGAAACAGTGAGACTGCAAAAGGTGAACCATCTTAAATTAGGTTCATTCTTTTTTTTTCCTTCTAAGTTTTGCTTTGGTGGAGTGTTTGACGCTTCCATATCGCCTCCCCGAGGGCATTAGAAGAAAGAGGTTACAACATAGCTGGGCTGCATTGTAAAATCCAATGCTGGTTCTGCAGAAAGTTCTCTACTTTTCATAGAAAATGATGGAGGCTGTTTACCCCATCTGACATCAATAACGTACCCCCTTGTGAAACCTTTTGTACGACCCCAGATGGACAAACAGTTGTGCTGACAGCAGAAGGGTTCGCACGCATGAACTCAAACAACTTATTTAAACTTCAGTGTGTTACCTTGCTTTTGATGGGACGGAGCTGCACGGTGGTGCAGTGGTTAGCACTCTCAGCTCACAGTGAGAACGCCCTTGTTCAAATCCCAGCTGGGTCCTTTCTGTGGAGTTTGCATGCTCTCCCTGTGCATGCGTGGGATTTCTTCGGGCACTCCAGATCCCAAAACATGCTTCATAAGGTTAATTGATTGTGTATGTGTGTGGGAGGGACGGTGTGGCCTGCAACAAACTGACGACCTTTCCATGACCCCGACAGGGATATAGTGAGTTAAGAAAATGGATGGGCTTGATGGGATACGAAAAAATGGTTGCCAAAAGCTTTTAGAGTATATTAATATTAATTTCCTTAAAAAATATTGAAGTTCTTCAATAATACCACTAATCTACAGTTGTTTTTGGATTAAATATGTTTCTGTTGGTTCCCATTTTACTGTTGTTGCCTGTGCAGTTTTATGATCTTACCTTTTTTTTTATGTTTTTTACCACAGGGCATTCATTGCATTGCTTCATTGTTCTTTGATTGGAAGAGGAAGTGCAGTATTTTTTGTGTGGCATTTGTGAGTCTGGGAAGGGCACTCACGATGTTGAAAACAACAAGGGTTCTTCAGGTCACTTTGATGAAACTCTGGTACCAAATTGAATTTTCAGAAGAAAAGCTTCACCAATAACTTCTCCTTCATCCCAACGAGGATAAATAAACAAATGATTATTTGGTTCCTGATGTAAGAGAAACAGAATCTTAAAGCGTCTGCTCAGTTTTGTGTAAAGTGCATGATTCAAATCCATACCCTCTGTGCTTCAAAGACTTCATTTTGGCTAAAATCGATGTACCTGTTGTGTCTCCTCGAGCCGTTTAAGCACACTGACGCAGCTTAAAGCGTTTATTCACAGACGTGCACTGAAACCTGCAACTTGTCTGTGTCTTTCAGGTTTAATTGGCGTCCAGACTGCTGCGCTGGACCCGATGGGAATTTCAATGGAGAGAACCAATGAGACCACAGAGGCTACTTCAGAATGCTACCTGTCCCTCCGGCTCACCATGTCATCCTAGAAACCCTATTAACTGCTCCCCTTCCACCATCCCTCTTCTTTGCCTTTGTCATTTCCTGTAACCCCTTGAGTTAGATCCCATTCTTGTCCTTGCTTACGCCCCTGCAATCTGAGCGTGCCAGTCTTTGTTTTGGACATGTTTCTTTTGTTTCATGGCACCAGCCACCAAGGCTGTGGCGGGCGGCGGCCTAACATGTCTCGGCAGGTGGCTAAACCCTGTCTACTGTGGCTGCTGGGACTGGTGCTGCACCTAACGCTGTCGTCCTCTCAGCGAGTTGACCTGAAGTACCCCATCGTGTCCACAGTCTACGGAAAGGTCCGTGGCATCAGGAAGGAACTCAACAATGAAATTTTGGGCCCGGTAGAACAGTTTTTAGGTGTGCCATATGCCACCGCTCCTGTCGGCGAGCGGCGCTTCCAGCCTCCCGAAGCGCCCGGCTCCTGGCAGGAGATCCGCAACGCCACTCAGTTCGCACCCGTGTGTCCCCAGAATGTACACGGCGTGTTACCAGAAATCATGCTACCTGTGTGGTTCACTGACAACCTGGATGCAGCAGCCACCTATGTTCAGAACCAGAGCGAGGACTGCCTTTACCTCAACATTTATGTACCGACAGAAGATGGTAAGTTTGCACTTTGACAGAGAGCTGTATAAATAGATGCAGGATTTCAGGAGTCTGGGCCTGCATAGCACTTCTTTGCATTTAGAATGGTGTCAAAGTGAAATCCTGGTTGTCACTGTGAATATCTCGAAGATCATTTTGCATCTCTTTTGTTAGGCTGAAAAAGACCCTTTCACAATGCGACAGCTTGTGCTTTCTTCAATATTTCTACTCTAACTCCCACAAACTGGGTCATTTAGATTTATCAACTCAGAGACAGAAGTTTGTGATGTTAGAGGAATCCTAAAGACAAGCTTTAAGAATTGTACCAGTTTTATTTGCAATCCCCCTCTGAATAACTACAAGTTAAATCATGTTATATTGTCAACTAATACAAAATGCATACTCCAAACACTTGATTTTGGTTAAAATTTCATTAAAGGCTGTGTCACACAGGCGCATTTTACCTCATATTAAATTTCAGTCTTTCATGATACATGTCCGTTTAGGGTTTTGGCCGATGGATCTTTATATTAATTGGGTTTTGATCTGTTAAAAATGTTTAGTCAGTTGAGAATTACGCAATTTACTGCTATTTTACATAGTTTGCACGCAATTATTACATAAATCTTACGCAATCGTGCATGATTTTTGCAAATTTGTGGCTTTCCACGATAGTTTCAAGTGTGTCTTAACGACTTTTCATGCATGTACCACAGATGTATAACTTTTATATTGCATATACGGCGCACATATCGCATTCAAATTACATAACTGACGCACGGATCACTAATGAATTGCACAATAATTGCACATAGTTCATGTTCTACGTGGATTTATGTGTTCTTTGAGTGGTTTGTTCTGACTTCTTCCGTGGTTTTAACGTGGTTGATTCATGATACATCTTCAAAAATTTCACGTAAAGACTACAACTTTTCTCACTTTTCCACGTTTATTCACCTATGACTAGGGCTGCATGATATGAGGAAAACTTGCTACATGAGATTAATATTGCAATAACAATATAATTTGTGGTATATAAACAAATAGCAAAATAACCAAAAACATCATTCTCATTTCATTGCAACAGTTAAAAGTTATACTCCAAATGACGCTTGTCAACATTGGCTGACAAACATCTAAGAGCTGGATATTGCGATAACGATACATTTGCGGTATATTGTGCAGGCCTACTTATGACCAATTTTCATCCATGCAATATGCGCAAGATGTACGTAGTTGCTGTGTTACACGGCCTCAAAGGAACATTATGTAACCTTAGTATTTAAAATAGCTGCTACAGACCATATTTAACATTGCTGCTTCTCCTCTCAAAACACATGAGGTCACAGATGTTAAACCACACTGTTCTCTGTATAATATTCAGGCAAAGTTTTGACACAAACTGCTGGTTCCTTTCCAGTTAACCAACTGTGGGGAATGCTGTCGCAGCACTTGTCTTCTAGCTGTCTGCATAAAATGCCATTCACACTTGCAGACATGGTAAATTAGAAATTGAGAGGCATGTTACTGACATGGTCAGGAGAAAATTGAACAGCCCGTGTGTCAGTCTTAAAATATCCCATTTTGCTCCACAGTGAAATATATATCCTAGTTAGACTGAGACTTTTTTTTACATTCTTTTTAGGTTTTTCAGGTCACATTGCTGCTTTAAACACCTTTAATGACGTAGTTACAAAAAAGGATCATTTTAAATCAGAACTGGAGGAAAAATGAATTTATCTTAAAGCAGCTTGTCTAAAATCCCATTGTTTGATTTTTAAAGTCCCCCTCCGATGAAAACCATGTCTTTTAAGTTCTAAGTTATGTACGTGTGGCATTTTTCTTATGAAAGAGAAAAAATGTTATAAAAATGTTTGCATTTCTGAGTATTTCTCCTTTTAAATCGCTGTCAATCAAACTGTTGCAAAGACGCTTGGTTTGAATTAATGAACTGTTGTGATGTCACAATTTCCCAGTAGTGCATGTGCTTTGCGACAGTTCCCTGGTCTGCCCCATCCCACATGCACAAACTCAGGAGCGGGAGAAGGGATTCCCCACACGCATTTTAAGTGCGTCCAAGGCTGGATTTTGTTATGTATTTAAAAATAAACTCAAAGTCCCATTAGCTATCACGCACTTAGGCGACCATTTCTGTAATTGCCTCGATAAAAAGAAGAAAAATATCATAAAGTTCAGGAGGATTGGGCAAGCTGGCTAGCATATCTCTGTCTGGCCGCCAGTTACCTCCCTGGAGCCGGCATAGATATCCAACTTTGCCCAAAAGTAGCCGGAATAGGTTCCAGCGACCCCCACTGCCCCAAAAAGGAGACAGTGGGTTAAGAAAATGGATGGATGTTCAGGAGGAGAACTATCAGATCGATCCACCATATTGGATGTTTTTTCTACCCGCTGTCACTGAAATCATCATGTGTCCAAAGTTGAGTCTCTGATTGTCAGAGTTCAGATTTTTTAACTCTGGCCCGCCCCGCAAATCGTGCTGCTACCAGACCTTCGCTCCGCGCAGGTCGCTCAAATCATGCCGCTGGACCTCGGATCGCGTCTGTACCATTGACTTAACATTGAAACTGGCTGCCTCTGCTGCGTAAATCGCGTTCGGTGTGAACGCAGCTTAACTGTAACCTGTAATCCTAAATGTAACCCTTCCTCTGGGTCCGTGCGGCCAAGAAAAAAAGTGCAGCACTGTGGCCGCATGTATTTGGAAAATTACATCCAAATAGTCACTTTCTTTCTGGTATTTCATTTTATTTGCTGTGCAAGTTGAATTCAACAATTTTCACCAATTCTGAGACTGTCAGTCGGTGTCGTTTGTGCCCCCGCCTTGTGTCAAGCCTTTCACTCATGCAAGACGCAGCTTGCAGAAAGAGGGGATTGAGAGCAGAGCCACTCAGCTCAGCACCAAATAACCACGCCCATGTAAAGGAGATTTTGGCAACAGAGGCTTCAGATAAACATGAAACATGGCTTTTAAAGACATTTAGGTTGTCAGATTTTGGTTAAAAACGTCATAACCATAATTAAAACCACCTCTGGGAATGTTTACATTTAAAAAAGAACTGTCATAGGTGGACTTCAAAGAGTTTATTTGTATATTGGTGCAAAGAAAGTTGGTCAATGACAAAAGTTCCCCTCGATACCTGTAATGTAACTGTGGTTACCAATAACAGAGGTCAAAGGTTTCCAGCAGGTCTTTACCATGTTGTCACAGTAACTGCTATTTTGGGCCATTCCACCATACAGATCTTCTCAAGAGCTGTTGGGTTTTGGGGCTGTTGCTGGGAAACACAGACTTTTGACTTCCCCCACAGATTCTCTTTTGGATATAAGTCAAGTGACAGGCTAGGTCACTCCAGAACCTTGAAATGCTTTTTATATAGGCACTCCTTCATTGCCATGCCGATGTTTGACATATCACTGATAGGTATTTGCCCAAAATCTCCCTTTTCATGACCCCATGCATTCTTTCCTTTAATATAAATCAGTGTCCTCTTTGCAGAAAAGTAGCCTGATGTTTTGACTCCTGTGCTTCACATTGGGTATGGTGTTCTTGGGATGCAACTCTGCATTCTTTCCCTTACAAAACGAAGATAAAACGCCTCTGAAATTTGATTGAGATCTTGTAAATAAGGAGTGATTGAAAAGCTTTTTGTGTTTTATTGAAATGTACAACTGTAATTTGAGACTTTTTTCACTTCAAAAAATGAAAGTCAATGTTAAAGTGGTAAAAAGAAAGATTAAGATAAAAATTAAGGTATATATTGAGTGTCAGGCCACTGAATTGCTTAAGAGGCACAATATTGCATTGAAGCACTTGTAGTTTTGTGTAAGCTGTACATGTCACACCCTCACAAACAGAGGTATATGTAGTCCTCTTTGTTATTCCCAGTAGGAAAGGTGTGCAAATGAGTGAGACAGATTTTACATGTAGTCCGGTCTGCTTGTCAGAATCTGTCACTTATTGTCAGGGGTCACTGCTTACACAATGCAGATGCAGTCTCCAAGGACGCGTTTGCCATCCGTGAGAAAAAAAAAGAGTGGAGCACAGTAAAGTGCTCTGGAGGCTGGAGCCAGTCCAGACTTCAGAGCTTCACCTGCAGTTTTGTGAAAATCCTGTCATTTAATTTCCAATGTTTCTTGGTTTAAATGTTCAATTTTAACCCCATGCATTCAGGAATATGTAAATGATTTTGATGCATTTACTAAACGTCTCATTGCGTTCCCATAATCTGTAAGAATTGCTCTAATTATTAACCATTTATTACTTCACTTTACATAAAAGGTGAATAGGGCAGTTTTTTACTATTTACAATATAATCTTTACAACATTAACTCCTCGCCTGCTTGGGCTCCAAAAAGATGCCAGCTTGAACATATTTTTTTATTCTAGTTATGGAATGTCTCTGGCCATTTTTTCATCTGTCATATGAGCATTTCAAAGAATATGAAGGAAACAGCTGGACAGAAGTAAACTCTGTTTTATTCAAGGTTTTACTGAGGAGAACATGTCAAACATTCACTTAGAATCACAAAGTTTTTTTTATTTCAGGTCTACGGTGCCCCTGAAGGGTCAATCCCATCAACAAATCACTCCACCCAAAACATATTAAAGATCACAACAATCAGAAAAAGCAAAAATAAAGTAAAAACATATTTTAGAAATCAAAGTAAAATTCCAGAAACCAAAACGTAATTTCAAAATAACAAAACACAATTCCAAAAAGTAACAAAATAACATTTCGGAAAACAAAAGTAATTTCCAGTAATTGAAATGGAACAAGAATAAGAAACTGGTAAAGGCAAGTTTTATAAGACATCACTGATTGGATGATGACGTTTCTTTACCCTTTCAGAAGGAAGTTATTTGGCATGAGAATACACTCGAACAGAAGATTTCGCTTTAAGCTTCTGGCCAAACCCACTGCAAAAGTTAGCTGATTGTTCAATCAACTCTACCAGAGTTCAGGGAAAAGAACATTTTCCTGCTTTCTCTTTTCTTCATTTATTTTTAAAACAAAAGCTGCAATGCTGCTACTTTTACTTGCTGAAGGGCTTATCTCTGATTCTATAATAACAATTTTGGCAAAATGAGATCATCATAATCAATAACATTAAATCTCATTTTATCAGCTTTTTTATCAGCTTTTGAGTTAAAAGAAACTGAAACAATGTACTTTTGAAAAAAAGGCTAACTCATATATGTGTGTGTGTTTGTATGAACGTATGTATGTTTCTTCTACATTGCAAACATGGTGTTGCCATTTTTACATTTTTTTTTTCTATAATTCCTTAACACCCAAAAGTTGTTCAAAGCCTTCCGCTGTTTAGCTTAAGCAGAACTAGGTTCTTGTTCTACTGTAAGTCTTCCATCTCATGGATCTGATGTGTCTCCTGATTGCCCAACTGCTTAAAGAGGTGGACCTGCTGCGTCTGTTTGTTCTTAGAAAACAGGAACTCCAAGTTCCAACCAGGGGATTTGGTTTTTACTGTAAAAGTCAGTGAAACATCAAAAACCTGAGATAAAAAAAGGGAAAGGAACAAGACTTTTAAGAGTAATGATCTCAGAAGTTTTTATTGATACTAAAAAAAAGAAATGTGTGTGTCACCGGTTTACTTTAATGTTGCAGTGGAGTGTGTATGAGTGTGCTTTAAATGTACCTGTAGCTTTATGTAAAAAAACAAAAACATCAATAATTGGTTGCAGGAAATCAAACAAATGTACAAAATGTAGGGAAAAAAACTTGTATTTCTAAAATAAAGACAAAAAGGAGAAATGCTGACATTTGCCAGAGTTTTCAAATTTGAGCAGAGAGAGAAACTGCACATGATCCAAAAGTACATAGTCAAGTGTCATTGAGGCCTCTCTAAAAATATTATTCATTTATTTAAGTAACAGAAAAGCAAATTCGTGGAGCAGAAGAAAACTTAAAAAGTAAACATTTCCTAGAAGACTGACTGTATATAAGAACTGGACTGAGTGACACTTCCCTCGTCACGTTCCAAACCTGCTGGTTTCAAGAAGCCAAAATCTTATAGACTTCTATAGAGAAAAAAGGTACTAGTCATTGTTTTTGTCAGAATAACCATTTGTGACCTTTTTCCATTTTTTAAAAGGCCCAAATCATGCTAAATCAACTTTTTGAGCCTTCAGGTGTGTTATAATGTGTGTTATAATGTAAAAACACAATGTAAAAAAACAACCCAAAGCGGTATTTTGATCCACTCACGCATTTCTGAGTATTCCTCTTAAACCTGCTCCCCAAGTACTAGCTTCACAATGGGACGTAGATAAGTGAGGAACAGCCCCTTACAATAAGAGTCATAAATGGACTATGACGGGAGAAGATTGAATATTTATTGTTTTTTTTTTAATGTATTTATATATTTTTTCTTGACATTTTTCTTTGAAGATCGCAGAGAGAACTATTTGGTTATTTTTTATTTCATTAATAGTGTTGCTTATCTTATTAAAAAGATCCTGAATGAATGAATGAATGAATGAATGAATGAATGAATGAATGAATGAATGAATGAAACTTTATTCATATAGCACTTTACAACTCCTTGAGGGCTCCAAAGTGCTTCACAGTAAAAGAAATATATAAGAGGTTTAAAATCATCAGAGAAGAAAAAAGCCATATCAGAAAGAAAACATTTGGAGATCCCTGCTCTAGAGCAGGGTTGGATAAACTACAGGCAGGGCCATATGATAAACTACAGTTTGTTAAACAGGCGGTACCCTAAAAGAGAGAAAGGCGGTACCTCAGATATTGACTCGTCTTACTTCCGGGTACCAAAATAAGATCGCGAAAATAATTCATATTTAAAAAAATTAGTTCTTAGGTGTGCCAGAGGTAATATATTATAAGATGCAGTTTACTCTTAAGGGCATAGCAACATATATGCCCCTTAACATGTTTTTGATAATCCAGATTTTCTTTCATGATTTTTTATTTCTTAGTGTACTTTCTAAACTCAGATAGTCAGATACCTCAATGAAAGCATGGTTTGATTGACAGATTCTCTGAGCCTGCTTTCAGTGGAAAGGGTGTGGACTTCCAACAAGCACAATTGTGATTGGCAAGGGTGGTTGCCATGGAAATGATGACTCAGACCAATTCAGACCAATCACTGCTTAGTGACGTTCAACATAGATTTTAAGTTCTAGAAAGCAGCTTATAGGATTCAGGACTTTACATGTTTGGAGACATCTCCATGACCATGTGGCATTCCAAAACAGTAGTGCAATGCTTTGTTTTTTGGTTATAAGAAGAAACAACAATGGAAAAATAAAGATTCAGATGTAAAAACCACTGTCTTTGAAAACATTTGTCATATGAGGTCATATGAATATCAAAATGTTTAATGAAGAGAATGTCGTTGCACTTTTTTGGGGTTCATACCTTCTCCTAAACTGCACCAAGTTATCCTCTTGGATGTTGATCAAACTGTTTCATTTCATCAGTCTGATCCCTCATCATTAATTTCAGGTTTATTATCATTCCCAGCAGGAGGTTGAGTTTTCTTTATGCTCTAAAGCTACAAAAGCTTTTGATGAAGAAGTTGTTTATATATTTTATTATACATTAGCATAAATTAAAGATCATTAAAACTTCCCCTCCGAATAACCTTAATGAAATACTCTGACTGTTTCTCTTCTGCTTTCTCTTGGAAGTCTTGTGACAAATTGACATGTTGTGGTCCAACTTTTAACCCTGTAAAGCCACAACATCAAATGTCATTGTTGCAATATCACTTTTTTATGAGATAGATAGTATCAATTATAATACAATGGATGATTTGGTAAGTTACAACAATGTTAGGTAAAGATGCAAAAAAGTGACATTTACCCTGTCTCAAATTTGATCCACACATCTTTAACATGGTGTAACTGTACTATAAATCAGTGGTCCCCAACCTTTTTCACGCCATGGACCGGTATGACGTCACACAAACTTTCACGGACCGGTCTTTCAAATACAGACGGATGATTATTGTAGCATTACTAGGATGATGGAGGATCAATATATATATACTATTAGTAAATGTTTGTTTATTAGTTACATGTTTTTGTACATTGTGGTTTAGTGATGATTAAAAACTACACAGTATGATTACACAAAAATACTTTAGTATTAGCATATATGAGGTATTTTATTACAAAGACAGAAAGCAGCGACTTTCGTATGTCAGGCTCTGGTAGCATGGCATTTCCAAGCGCTACTGGCTCCGTACGAAGCGCCTGCCACGGGAAAAACCCGCTTCCTTAATGAGCTTGTATTTATCGGGTGAGAACCGCAAAGCTGATAGCAGGAGGACAGACGCGGGGCGGCTTCAATAAACACTCCGATTGTCCAGAGTGGTCTTCTGCCGGGAACTTGATGCGCTGCGGTCAGAAAGCCACTTTCTGATGACAGACAGAATTTGTGCTTAGTGTATTTAAACACGCATGTGCAGTGACGTAGAAGATGTCCGACTTGCCGTTCTGCATGTCAATCTAGTCCCGTACTTCTCGTTGAGGATTTTGATTGGCTGGTGGATTGTTTAGAAGTACATTTTTTATTTATTATTTATCTTTGCTGGCCTGCGATCTACCCTTATGTCTTGAAGATCTACCGGTCGATCATGATCGACTTAATGAGCACTCCTGAGTCATAGACTGATGTAACAGAAAATGGGGCGATTTTTCAAAATAAAACTTCTTTCAGATTCCGAAATAAATAAATTGGAATTAATGCAAGTTATTTATTCTTTCTGTGCGGCCCGGTACCAAATGACCCACAGCCTGGTACCGGTCCGCGGCCCGGGGTTTGGGGACCACTGCTATAAATAATTATACATCAACAAATTTTGCACTATTTTGGTACAGCAAGAAGTCATTTAAAAAACAAACAAACAATAGATGAGTTATTTTCACCATAAGGCTTTGAAAATTAGCAAAATTTCCCGCCATCGTGCTTTGGAAATTTATGGAAGCAGCAATTTTGAAATGAGCAGGAAAAGCCCGTCTGCTGCCCTTAGTGGAACGATGATGAACCACAGGGCATAAAACATTTACTTAGTTCAATACAATGTGCTTTTATTGAGTTTTGGTTCATGCTAATCGGATTGGGGTCTCAGAAATGCACTTATCAAATATAATACAAATGGTTATAAATGGTTAACCCATAGGGTTAAAAAAAACCGGTGTTTTGTTTTGTCATTTCACTCCCATGGTAAACCTCATTTAGCTTTATTAACAAAGGTTGCTTAAAAGAGAATGAAACCCCAAAAAAAGCACATTTAAATATAGGAATAGATCACAGCAAATACATTTGAAAAAAAGTGACTTTTTGTTACTCCAAACTGGAAATTGGTCATAATATACTCAGAACAAAAATCGATGTTCATCAAACCTGAGATTTTGACAATTTAAAGATGGCTGTTTAAGGCCTAATCGATCAACTACCTAAAAGAGAGCCGATAAGCATCATCACTTTTTACAGCCACTTCTAGCCACTTACCAATCCACATAATAGAACTCAGGTGTTCCAGTCACCTTCATAATCACAGGTGAATAATATCATGCATCCAAGCATGCAGACTGCATCTCTGAAAGAAAGAAAAACTCCAGGTTTTGACACAATACAGTGATAATCCAGTCGTAAAATGTTTAGGCCACTAAATGTCTACTGTCAGTGGTGCCATAATGAAGTGGAAGCAATAAAAGGTGTGACACCAAATTAGCCACAAAGTGGTCCACTGTAAGTGGAGTCAGCAGATGCTGGGGGGGTCAAAAAACATTTTTTTTACAGACCTTCAGACTCCCTGTGGTTTTCAGTTAGGTGGAATAGGCTTTGATGCCCAAGCAGCTGCATCTAATATTTCCCCAAGTTTTATACAAGCTGTTAGATGTGATGGTAAAAAGGCTGACTCTCTAAGTCTCTATCTGATGTAAGGGTTTGAAGGTACTTTTCAAATTTGCAATGTGTCAATAGTGTAGTATGGTGCAAGATTCAGGATGAATGCAGAGAAAAAAAAATGCAAAGACTACTCACAAATGCAGCTGCCATACCAGAGCGTCTGTGTAGTCTATGCTGAAGAAACTGTAAGGCTTTAGTCACAACTGCGCTTATATGTGGATAGGGGCTGTCTGTGGGGGGGGGGAAATCAGCAAAGCTGTACGGGGCACACAGGTGGCCCACAGGCAATATGAAATATGTCCCTTTTTTTAACCCCCCAAACCATGCGCGCTGCTTGTGTTCAGCTTGATCATTATAACAATCAAAATGAAAGTTTGTGTGTGGACACCCTACACGTCCTCTGGGCACTTAAGTACACACTAGGTGTGGTCATTTCCACGTGGTCAGTAAGTAGCCAGGACTAGCACCTCACTAATGACTAGAGTCCAGCATAAGGCTACCGTAAAACAACATTACCCGCAAGTCATAAGTGCACACAACTTATCCTCAAGCTATGTTCACACCGCCTTTGGCAACACGCGTTCAAGTGACCATTTTCAATTAAAAGACTATGTGAGGACATGTAAATGCGCGTTTTAGGCTTCAACACTCTCGCATTCAAGCATTACCACGGAAGTTCAAAACGTGTGGCCATTGAACGCACATTGAAAGCTTAACCAGGTTGACCTTTGACCTGTCAGGGACTCAGATTTGGAAGTTGTACATGGACAGTGTCCCTTTTAATTCACAGAGGTGCCAACTATTTGTAAAATTATCATGAAAGTAAAATGAATTCATGTGGTTTGTGCCGGACTGGAATTCTACGACAAAAAGTCTTTCATATGTCTGAATAGAGCTGTGAAAGAAAATGCCTGGAGCAAGATTCGTGAGATTTGCATCGCTCCAACAACTGTAGGTGGCAGACATGCGCTAGTACCGGGACAGTCCAGTGTGAACACCATATGCTAAACACATATTCAAGAACATGCATCACATGCCTGGTGTGAACATAGCATCACATATACTTTGTGATACACTTACCACACTCTCAAGAATGATACATTCAATTTTCATGCCCTCCCTTAAGGTGGCCATATAAGCCTCAAGGGAACTGCAAGACACACTTGTGGTCCTCCCTAAGATGCAGCCGCTTTTCTGTACAATCCTCTACGGTCCTGGACAACCCCAAATTCTAGTCACATGCAACTGTTTGGGAGGTTGACCCGTACAGGATCATGTGACGAAGACATTGGACTGTTGACAGAGGAAAAACAGAGGGAAGATGACAAAGAGAGGACTAGAGAGCTGCTGACGTGATGCAGGGAAAGAATTTAGACCAGGTGGAAAGGAAGCAGGTGTAAATTCTTCTGAAGCCAGCGCTGCCAGATGGGATGTTTATGACGTAATGTTGGAAGAAGTCAGAGAAGAAGATGCAGAGGACAGTGTAAAACAGAGGCCAAGGGTTAATTGTGGTGACTTCTGAGGGGAGCAGTTGATAGCAAAAGAGGAAAAATGTAGGAAGCAACATGAAAAGCTAAATAGAAAAAGATCAACTAGATACAAGAGAGCCTACCTGCCTACAAGGCTTCAGTGTACAATTTCTTTAGGAAAGGAAACCTAAGAAAAAAAATTGCCAAGTGTTATGGTCATCAAATGTTTTTTTTGTTTAGTTTTTTTGTTCAGGACACTAACTAACGAATACAAAAAAAGTTGTGCTGCATTTGATACCACAGCAGACCTCATCATTTCAAAATGAAAGAGAATTGCAGGTTTACTGTGCAATAAGAGAAACAGGCTTTTGTCAGGTAACCAGTAGGAGTACAGTCACTAAAAATAGGTTTCTGTTGTGAAGATGGAGGACTCTTATAAAAGGATAACCATCAGCGCAGCACTCCACCAATGAGGCCTTTATGGTAGAGTGGTCAGACAGAAGTCATTACTCACTAAAAGGAACATGACAGCCCACTGGGAGTTTGAACAAACACTCAACTACTTGGCTACAACCCCCAACACTGTGTTTTTAGGAAACAAGAAACTGAGCTTCATCTTGTTAATAACAGTTAAATACAGCAACAGCAGCGTCACTCTGCGGGGACTGGTTTCCTCCTTTTTTCTTTTCTTTTTTTTTCAGGTCTGGAGGATTATCACGATACAGTAGAATCAAATATGGATGCAGGTTGAGTGTTAATGTTTCCACGAGCCAAAAAAAGAAAGTAGAGTAGCAGCTACAGGAAAACTAACCTGAACCTGGTGGAGCATCTGTGCAAAGACGTGAATATGGATCTGCCAAGGCAATCCACCTGGTTGACTATACAGTACCTGTCAAAAAAAGAGTAACTATAGCTATGAAAGAGGAGAAATGGAACAAGCTTAGTACACTTCTAAACATGGGAACTTGTCTTATATTTCTCTGTACTGTAATTAACTGTGTGAGATTTTTAGATGCCTTGAAGTTGCCACAAATCTATCACTTTGGGTTGCCAAGTACAAAAAAAAAGTATGTCTCGATGAAATGCTAAGTTCACTTTGGAACTTAACATTCGTATTTCACATTTTGAGAAAAGTTAATTTGAAGCAAGGTTAATACTTAAAGCATCTATACCAGGGGTTCTCAAAGTGCGGCCCGGGGGCCAATGGCGGGAAGTTTTTTTTGTGGCCCTCAATAAAATAGAGGCAGAGCAGGTTCCTTTGAGGAAAAATGTGTTGGTGAGGAAAAAAAGGCGCTTTCAAGCTAAGTGGACAAATATTTACTTTGTCGTACCTCAAGGGCTGGATAAAGCCATGTGCCTTATTTGCAAGCAGGTAAATGCAATGCTCAAAGAATTCAATAAAAGTCGCCATTATGTTACAAATCATAAAAACTATGACAAATGTACCGGCGAAAAGCGCAACAATAAGCTCCAACAACAACAACGAGGCTATGCTGCATAGCAGATAATGTTTACAAAAATGGCTAAATCCAGTGAAGCTGTGACAGAAGCTAGCTATGTCGTGGCTTTGGAAATGGCCCGGCGTAACAAGCCTTTAACTGACGGGAAGTTTGTAAAAAGAATGTATGCTGAAAGTAGCTGACATTGTTTGTCTAGAGCAAAAGAAAACGTTTGAAGAAATAAGTCTGTCAAATGATACAATTACTAGACGAGTACAAGATCTGTGTGGAGCAACCTCGGACCACGACTGGGGAAACATCTGGAGGGGCTGGTTAACTGTACACATGACACTTGGTCATTAAAGGTTTTAAAAACAACTTTTTCTGTTTATCCATTTTTTTTAACTAAAATTGGCCCCCACTCTAATGTTGAGTTCCTAATTTGGCCCTCTGCTGCAAAAACTTTGAGAACCCCTGATCTATACCATGCATAATCAACTTTTTGAGCTTTTAAGTGTTTTATATTGTTTATTCCCACGAAAAGAAAACCCAAACCTGCGCTCTGAGCACCAGCCCCTCCCAATCCACGAAACTCACATTCTTATGTTTGAAATTGAGGAACAGCCCCTCCCAGAAAGAGTGTGTGCTGTCAGCACCGCCCCCAGTATAACACACACACACACAAACAAACACTTTCTACACCGAGGTAGCTGTGATTGGCTAAACGCTTTCATTTTGCATGCAGAATTTGGACATTCATCTTTGCAAAAGTTCAGATGTTGTTTGTTTTTGTGGGAGAAACGCAGACACACTGCCGAGGCCGACTCTACATTGACGTCATGAAATGGGCGGCGCCCACAAGGAGAGAAAGGCGGCGCCTCAGTAATCGAGAAAATGACTAATATTTCATTAAAAAATCCTTCTTTATCTGCCCAATGTAATATATTAATATATATATGGACATAGTTTACTCTGCAATGCTTAACAAAAGCACGATAATGAGTAGATTCTAACTGACACACTCATAACTGAGTATTCAAAGCTCTTTTTATACAGTTTTAAACAGGCTGGACACACTTCTACTAAAACACTGCATATTGACAGTACGAGTTTTTGAACTTGTTAGAAATGTGCTAGAAATAAAAAATAAAAATAAAAAATGTTACAAGCGCATAAGTGTTTTCAACATAAATAAACCCTGCTGTATCCTGTTTCAAGTGATCATTCTGAAAATGAGTCCACTGCTTGTCGATACGTGTCAAAATTTGAAGTCCCATAAATTATATATAGCCGTTAAAGACAGAATTGTATAAAAGATCACATTTAGGTAGATGTACAGTAACATTTCTACAGCATTAAAGTGAATGTGAATGTAACCACCAGGGGCCTCATTTATAAACGTTGCGTACGCACAAAAGAAGGCGTACGCCACTCTCTACGCAATAGTTGAGATTTATAAAAAGCAAACTTGACGGGAAAATGTGCGGTCCTTCACGCAAGCTCTGACCCAGGCGTACGCACAAAAACGGGTGAAATGAGAAACGGCGACACCGTCGGCAGATGGAAGAAACACGTGAAAGTGAGAATGACAATACTGCCTCTCATAAATAACATGAAGACTTCACAAAGCAAGTCTCACAATGAACAGCCTACATGAACACCTGTTTGATCGATCAGCAGTGAAACAAACAAAAAAAAAAATCAAACGACAATTACAACAGAAATTCAAATGAACACTTACTTGCAAAAAGAAAAGTGAAAGATGTTCTGCAATATTGGCATGTTGTGCAATTCATCCTCATAAATAATACAGTTAACAGAACGAACTAATGTACAAAACTGATATTCTCGTCAATGTGTCCGTCTGGCGGAGCAGATTTAGTCAAAGTCAAAGTCAGCTTTATTGTCAAATATGCTGCATCCGTAAGACATACAGCACAGATGAGATAGCTTTCCTCTCACCCCAAAGTGCAAGCAGCATATAAAATAATAAATAAATGACTTAAAAAATACATTCTTTTAAAAACAATAAAGCCGATAGAGCCGCTGCGTGTGCTCGCGCCGCCAGATGCGTGCGAATCAGACAGACAGACAGACAGACAGACAGACAGACGTATTAATTGTCCACTGGGGAAAGTTGTTTTCATAGTAAAACATTTCTTCGTAAGCTACGGAATTATGGTATTCATGCATATGTCTTTAGTTTATTTTATTTTTGATAAAACAATGTATGGTGTATGTCTCAACCATTCAGAAAGCAACAAGAAATTACATTTGCGCTGAACAATTTCCCATTTCCACGTGGATTATTACAGACATCTGTAGCTTGTCAGATGCAGTTAAATGGATGGAAATAAAATGCCCCATCACAATGCGTAATGACGCACAATGGCTGATCTTGGATCTTAGAAGATGTGGCAAATGGAAGAATTGGGAGTGAACGCATCAGGACGAGTGGCTTATGAGCCGGTTCCCACTTCCTCGAGCCATCCTGTTGGAGCTTTTGGGGGTGTGTCACCCGGTGCATCAGGTGCGTCGGTGTCCCCCCCGACACCCCCCACCCCCCGCCTCAGTCACCACTCCACGTAAAAGGGACTCCCCAATAATTGCCGCCACTCTCTCATCAAGAGGGGTCAGCTCCGGTGTCCCCTGCCCCCCACCCGTGGCAGACACACTCTAGCGATGCAGCGCCAGACGTTTTTTGCCCCGACTTTGATGTCCGTCTGTCACTGTTTGCCACTCACGTGCTTTTTCGGCATTAGTAATGCCCACACTGTGCCCTCCAAACAACATTTTTCTCCTCTTTTCCACCTCGCCAACGATACCTTCTACTTCACATCGAGTGAAGTTACGTTTCTTTGATTTCATCGCTGTGTTTGCCATGGTTTCGCTATCAATGAATATTCATTTGTGGGCGTTTCACGGACTATTTATGGGCAACTATGGGCGTGTCATGAAGCCGCAAAAGCTGCGCTGCATTTAGAATTGGTTGTGATTTATTAAGGGAAGGATGCGTAGGATGTGCGTGCACACGGTTTTATAAATCCGAATATTTCTGTGCGTATGCACGTCCTATGTTTCATCCGTACGCCACTTCTGACGCAAATCCTACGCAAGGTTTTATAAATGAGGCCCCAGGACTTCTCCAGGAGTATCCTGCCTAACCTGAGTGATAAAGAAACTAGATCCTTAAGCTTCAGGCCCACTATATAGGGGTCAAGAGTGAAAGCGGATACAAAACACTTCAAATAGAAACCAATGGATTTAGTCTGAGCAGTTTAACTGGAGACATGTGGTCAAGAAGCATCTTAGCCATTGTATGTGAGAATTGGACCAGTGACTCCTACCCCCTCACGTTCCAAACAGGTTGGTTCTTGGTTCCAAGAAGCCAAAATCCAGTAGACTTCCATAATCTATAATAGCGGTCCCCAACCCCCGGGCTTTCAGTACTGGGCCACACAGAAAGAAAAAATATCTTACATTACTTCAGTTTTATTTATTTCGGAATCTGAAAGATGTCTTATTTTGAAAAATTGCCCGATTCTCTGTTACATATGTCTATGTCAACTTTGACGCAGTTCAAGGCGCTCTTCTTGGTCACGTGATAGGTTACCGCTAAAATAAAACCCAGGAGCTAGCAAAATGAGTAAAAAACAAACGTCTTAGGAAAGTGTCTTTGCCAAGGGACAAAGGGAAAACGCCCAGCCAGGACACAGAAGAGGAGCATTCGACTTCAAAAAAAAAAGAAAGCTACATTTAATAGACAGTACTTCGTTTTTGCACCATGAGCGTGGGAAGGGGAGAGGATGATGACACCTGTGCGATGTCATGCGTGTCAAAATAAAAGTTCAACATGCGTCGTGACACGTCTCTGTTCCTCTTTCCTCGAAACGCTGCTACATTAATTGTACGCCACATCCTAAAGACCAGTCCGTGAAAACTTTGTCTGACGTCATAACGGTCCGTGGCGTTAAAGGTTGGGGACTGCTGATCTATAAGATAGATAGAACATAGACTTCCATGACCAATCAGATGCCACAATAAAAGTATGTGGTCTCATGTTGAACTTTTGAAACGTTTGATTGACAGATTTCCCCCAAGCCCAAATTCAAGTAGTAGCGGTGTGGCCTTCTAACAAGCTCACTCCTGATTGGCGAGAGTGGTTGCCATAGAAATGATGGCTCGGACAGACTCGGACCAACTCAGACCGACGTCGTCTGGCTCCAGCATGTCGGCGTGCGTATCAGAAAAAATGGCAATTAGATTGATTCGATTTGGTTGGAACCAGATTTAAATTGTTTTCTATGGGTGATGTCCTGCTCACTCAGTCCATATATCAGAAACAATTATCTCAGCCCAAGCACAGTTTGCCAGAAGGCACAGAAATGTCCCGAACACCTTCAGTAACAACACTGGTACTGAAATGAAGTCTGAAATGAAAAGCCCTCATTGACCAGATCACAACAATGTTACAGAAATGGGCAGTTGGGTCCACCCACCTGCTATTAAAATGCAATCTCCTAGTAATGCAGCAATTTAAGCTTCAAACTGCTGTTAATTTGCAAACATTTTAAGTAAAGTTATTTCAGGCCATATTAGGAGGCAATATAATGTTAGAGAACAATGTGTGTTTAATCCATAAAAAAAGACTGCAAAAGTGAAAGTGAAAAAAGTGAAGCTTTGTGAAAACTTTTTGGATGCTCTGGAGGAAAATTCTTTAGTTTCAATAAAGCTCTTTAAAATGCACAGCAGAGGTGCTGATGTGACTCATGTGTGAAGACACATAGAAATACTAACACTTAATGGAAAATCTCCATTCAGGACAGTTGGAAGAAATGTTTTTCTGGACAATGAAAAGGTTTTCTATCCTATTTATTAGTAGAACTTTCATTAAATTTGATAATTTTGTCATTTCAACTATACATAAACATGTCAGCTACAGACGTGTCTGTGTATAACCTACATATATTCTATTCTTTCTGTTCTGTCTTGAAATGTCAGCAGCAGACAGACAATTTTGGTAAATAATTAAATATCTATGGCTTTTGTTATTGAATAATTAAAGACAAAAAGAGAAAGAAATGTGGCATAAGAGTAAAAAATGAACCGAAAATCCTTTTTATATATTTCATATCTTTATAAATCAGTTTAAACATTTTTAACTTTTTATTAAACAGAGTTATGTTTCTTGATGGATTTGGCTTCTTTTATTTCTAAATGGGTTTTTATAGCATTTTCTTACTAATGAATAGGCAGGAAAAAGGAATTGGCCAGATATAGGCATGGGGGGGCTAAATGAAGTAACTGCCCCTATTGGTGGATCTATCTAGATCATTTTTTAGGGAGGCCAGATATTGGCACAGATTTGGGAAGGGGGGGTTCATGTAAGTGACCCAAAACTTAAATAACCGTTAGTGGTTCTCATCTCGTAAGTGGTTTCAGCACCCAAAGGAAACTTAAAACGAGCCACAGCAAACCCTCTTCATACCTTTAGATTTATATAAAAAAGGACAGAATATTCCAAAATGCTCACAAAGTATTTAAAAAAAATTAAAGTAATTAAAAAAGACACAAAACAAACAAACAAAAATTAATAAATTAATAAAAATAGACCAAAAAGCCCCCCAAAAAAGGTGTACGCACAAACAGGCAAAAAACACCCAACATAAAATGAATAATAAAGATAAATGTAGCCTCAACAGAGCACAAACTAGTGCTTTGTTTGTATCTGTCCCAAGCCCGGTAAATGCAGTCAGGAAGAGCATTCAACATAAAACCTATAAGACCTATCAAATAGATTAAAGGAGAAGATGGATTTATAGATAGATGAACTTTTTTGTTTTCTTTGCATGTTAGGGGCCCGGAGGGACATGAGACCCCAAACTCAGCACACCCAGACTTACTCCACTTACCCATAGTGGGGGTGGCATGCATGAGAAAAACACACCATATTTAATGAAATAGTAAGGTGAAGAACATACAAACTTGCAATAGAATAAAAAAAATATATACTTTTAAGCTGACTTCCAGTTTTTTGTTTGTTTTTTTCCTTTGTGGCTAGACTTAATGTCATTGGCCGCTGTGCTATGTTTAATGTTAACCAGGTTTATGTTTTCCTTTTTTATTTGACTATAGAGTCTGTGAATGGAATGCAGATTTACAGGACAGCAGTTTTTTAAATTGTTCTTTGATTTTGACTTTAATGGTTCCATATGCAGAAAGGTTAGGTGCAGCTATTGTGCTGAGGTATAGAGCAGATTTCCACTCAGCCTCGATCAGGTGTTTGGCGTCAGATCTTCTCAGCATGACATGACCTTAACACATTTAAGCTTCAGAGTAGAACATTACCTAATTCCTTCCCATTCCAGTTTAAGCCATGCCTGTTCTGTCTATCTCATACTCAGAAATACTCTCCCTGACCATGTTCTCGACTTTGCTCTTCAGATAAAAATAAAAAAAATCAAAGCCTTCTTTTCACTCCACATCTGCTCGCTCTGTTTTTTTTTTTTTTTGAAACCATGCCTGCCTCATCTCCTCTCTGCTTCTCCTCTTTCTTCTTGCTCTTTATGCAGATGGCAGTAGAAGGGGTCACTGTTCTGAATGCAAATCAGCTCAGTGCCCTTCCCCACCAGGGCGTCACGCAACCCGTTCAAGTTTGAGGGAAATTTAGAGAACTTATCAACTAACGCAAATGCCCTTTTGGATTGAAAAGTCAGTTATATTCCCTCTTTTTATCTCTGTTTTGCCTCCCACCTGCTTTGCTGTGTTAAATGTGTGATCAGGTTGTTAGGCAGGAGAACTGTCTCACTGTGTTCCCATTTCCTCAAGACACTCCCCAGGCAAAGGCCTCATATCCTTCATTTTTATTACCTCTAGAGCAGCCATTTACCGTGCACTTTATTAAAAAACATATTTCAAGGGACAAGACGTGAGGAAGGCAAGGCGGGGTGGGGAGGGGGGCAAGGACCGAGCTGGATGCACTAGAAAAGATGAAGAGCAAACAGTTTAGAAATGCGTGTCCTGCAAGTTGCAGGCGTGGAATGGGGATGGGGTGGGTGAGCTGAAGCTGTGTCTGACACCTTGTCAAGTAGACGGGGCAACGTGGACATGACATACTGCAGCTTCATGCCGTTTACCGCGCTGAGGAAATGGAGAGGGACGGGAGACAGCTGGCTGCTGGCGCACTGAACCGGAGAGAAACGCAGTTGCCTGAGAGATGGAGTCACATTAGGTCAAACAGTACAGTCCTGGGACAGCCCGGACTGAATGCCTCTTCATAGACCATTGAATTTCCCTGAGCAGTGGCCCATTACATCATGTGGCAGTCGGCCTACCGGCACGCTTCTGTTCTGAAGAGGATGAGGAAGATGTTTTCAAGCCTAAATTCCCCAAGGCTGCATCCTACTTTAGTTCCTTGATAATGCACTCTAGTAGTTCTCCAGACCTTAAAAAGCCATCAAGACCTAGATACCTTCTTGAACACTCACTTTGGTCCAGTTCCTCACAGTCATTTGTAGAATGGGGTTGATGCGGATCAAACTCCGCCTGTAGTTGGCTAAACTTTTTTTTATGCAACAACTTGTAAAACTTTGCTTAGCTGGTAGTCATTAGCTTGTCCTTGGACCTTTCAAATTTGCTAATTTTGTTTTTGCTTCAGTGGTAAGCAGCATGTTGACAGTTTGAAAGTGGTGAAATGTGTCTCCAGCTGCTCAGTTGATGCTAGCATTACCTCACAACGGATCAACCCAAAACCCTGCTCATAAAATCTACAGCTTTGCCTGATTTGCAGTAAAAAATAATAATAAAAAAACAGCCAAAAATCTGTACAAAATGCACATGTCATTATTAATTAAATACAGTGAAATGAAATTAAAATATGTCATTATTAAAGACCCAGTCCAATGAAAACTGTGGTTTTAGTGTTTTTAACATGTTCTGGGGGCATTTTTCTGAAGATGGAGGATGCACATCTCAAATAATAAATACATATGATAGATAAAAAATACAAAAATAATAATAAAGAAAGAAAATGAAGCTTAAAATTGCATTTTTATTTGTTCAAATTGTTATGAACAAAGAAAAGACACGCATAGCATTGGTATATTTTTTTGGCAGGGAAAAAATACAGTTGAAAAAAGCTTGCGGGTGTGATGTAAAAGCTACTACGGCAAGCCACAAGCACATATCAAGTGTTTTAAATTTTGTCTAAAAACAGCATATTCATAACAAAAGACCATTGGGAATGCTTTTACTATAAATCAAAAGATGAATGCTAGGGGGACTTGAAATAAAAATGTACTCCTTTTCCCCTGAAGATTAGAAGACAATTAAAATACAACAGGTTTGCTGTCTTGCACCTGTGTGGTCATAATTTCCATGTAACTACGAACTAAACTAAAAATAAAACTAAAAATGGGATTAGTAAGAAGATGTTAATAAAAGGTTTTAGAGCAAGCATGTTATTCTGACAAATGGAATGACTGAGTAATAGCTGCTTATTTCTCTATAGAAGTCTATGGGATTTTGTTCTTTTGGACCAGCCGGTACTTTCTATTTGGAACGTGAGGGGGGAGGGGTCACTCAGTCCATTTGTCATTTACAGTCAATGGTCTGTAGTTGAAATCTATTTAACTGAAGAAACAGCTTTGCCTGCATTATATTCCAATACCAATCAAAAAGTCAGTCGTTAAAAATTGTTGCCTTTTTTTTTTTTTTAAATGAGTCAAAGTTAGCTACATTTAGCCACTGAATCGACAACACTGATATGTTTATGAAGTCACCAGAATTATCAGTAGAACAATTCTGGTTTGATCAAGGTTGCATACCCCCTAACAGAAATGTTAACTTTATACTTTATAGTTACTGTGTTCCCTCTATTTTATCATTCTAAAAATAACCACCGATAGGTGAAATCTGAGAAGTAGGATTATAAATGTTTTAAGGCTGTAAACCTTCTCACAACACAGTTTTCTCATACTGACATGTCTGAGAATTTTCAAACTTGATTCATTTGTTGAAACTCTCAAAGTGCAAAATATTTTAAGAAATAAGTCAAGTATTATAGAAGGAAAACAAAGCTCGGGAACGAAGATTTAAGGAACTCTGACAAGCTGAACACATTCTTTACAAGAGACGCCACACAGAGGAAATGAACTCACAAGATCAGGACACAAAACACACTGCACTGTAAAAAAAACAACAACATAAAAAACACACGCAAAGTTGCGCTAAGAAAAGCAGCAAAAAAGCGAGACCGCAATACAGCGAGGGACGTTTTTGTGGATAATAACTAAGTTGGAGTTGATCCATCTGGTCTTACCCATCCCTATAAATCAGAATGAAGCATCTTTAGCGTCGGGACACACAGTATTTTTAAATCACAATGTCATACATGTATGATTTGTAGACACCATTCTCGGCTATGCATGTCTTTAGTTGTAGTTCCACTGCATAAACACTCCACTTATAAACAGACGCCTTTATTTTTTACAGTACACAGTAGATGCTGACTTTTGTATTGGACGTGTGCTGCAGGCGCTGCAGAACTTAGAAAAAAATGACCTTGTTTGCAATGGGTTATGTGCACATCAATATGTATATGTGAGTGATTGTATAACTGTGATTAATGATCATATTTAGTAAATTGAATTATGACCATGATGGAGGTTTTCTTCAATACCAGCTGTAATACCGGCTCTCTCTTTTCCTTTTGCACGACCTTACATTTCTTACTGCTCCCTTTTGTTTTCAAGTGTACAACTTGAGTTTTGACCCCTCATCAGACTTGATATTGATTTCTGCAGGTCACCACACTGCCTTTCTGGAGCATTATTGCGGCCCTCATTTGTAAATCGCTTTGGTTAAAAGCGTCTGTTCAATCTGAACGGTTGCGGGTTGGATAAAATTGAGTTATGCCAACAAGCCTTTGCAAAGCTCCCCCCATCTCTCACATGAGATGTCTGCAAACGCCTTGCGCCTGTTTCTCTGTCCTCCTAGTTGCAGCCTAAGTCAAGACTGCATTGCACTTTTATGCAAAGTGGGTCTCAATAGCTGTTTTGTTGGACATATTTCTTTCAAGTAGTTCACGGTAGAGGTTTTGCGCCACATGCTGCTGCAGAACCAAAAGTTCTAGATGGAAACACCCTTAAAGAAGTCAGAGTTCTTTGCCGGATGTTTTGTAGTTGGCGGTGTAACGAATCATTTTAACAACAATTCAATTAAAAATCATTATTAGGGTGTTACGATACAATACATATTTGATTTTGGTTCATTTTAAACAATCCAGTTCACTGACCTAAAAAGGATCCAGAACATCTTTAGCCAAAACTTCTACCAGTGTGACTCAGAGATAAGTACCTGGTACTGAACAGGTGATGTTTTCCAGATGCCTTGTATTTCTTGAAGATAATCAAGTGTAAATTAAATATGTGTACAAACAAACAACTAACCAAGAATTAATGGAAAATCCATTCACATTTTAGATTCCTAAAGTTCAGTCCACTGTTGTTTTTCCACATCCAAATAATGCAAAGGGAATATTATCAGAACATTCTAGCACACTGTATGGTCACATGACTTTGCTAAATTCAAAGTGTTTCCACACATTGGACTGGAATGATGGACTGATCAGTTTTTGCTGACATCACGTGTGTGTTGTCCGCTGTGATGTACTTGGTCGTTTTTACAGTATAGTAAAATAAACCTACCATGTCTCCATCCAAATGGTATTTTCCAAATCAATATCAGTGTTTTATTTTATTTTGAAATGATTTTATATTGGTATAGGTCGATTTGTTTAAATTTAATTGACAACTTACCTCAAACAGATCGATCTGGTTTGATCGTAGGAATAAAAATTCATTTATCTAAAGGCTGTCACACAGCCACTACATACATATTACAAAATGAAAACTGATCAAACGTGAATATATGTGGAAGAAGTGAGAAAAGCTGTGGTCTTTACATGAAATTTTCACTGATGTATCATGAATGAACCAAGTTAAAGCTACAGCAGAAAAAAAACACGTAATTCAATGAATATCATGAACTGTGCGTGATTATTGTGCTGTTTATTTGCAATTCATCAGGGATTTGTGTGTCAATTACATAATTTTAACATGATATGTTAAATGACATTTATACACTTTTATATTGCGTCATTTACGCAATATTGTGTAATAATTGCATATAGGGAGAAGTGTGGAATCTTACTCCTTAAGATCTAAAGACCAGTTGTTGCTTTCTGTTCCATTTGCCCGCACTGAGCTGGGGAAAAAAGCCTTCGTCCACTCTGCTCCTTTTGATTGGAATATGCTGCAGAAAGACTGGAAACTAACTGAACTGGTATCTTTAAATGTTTTTAAGAACAAACTCAAAGCATCAGAGACTGAAACAATAATGTGCAACTGCTTTTTATGATGTATGTGGTTTTAATAACGTTAGTTTTTATGTATTTTTTGTATTGAAATGTGCTGCCTCTTGGCCAGGACTCCCTTGGAAAAGAGGTTTTTAATCTTAATGGGACTTTCCTGGTTAAATAAAGGATAAATAAATTATTATATACATATATATATATATACATTTGGTAGATTACGGATAAACTGCGTAATTCTCAACCGACCAAAAATTTTGAACATATCAAAACCCAAATTCACATGAAGACCCATCACTGAAACCCTCGACGGACATTTGCGCACATTAACGAATGATGAATGTAAGAGATACTCAAGAAATACGTATATCATATATGTATCACAAAAGACCGAAATTTCCTACGTGGAAAATGCGCAAAATGCGTAAAGTGGCTGTGCGACACGGCCTATTCCAATTGGATTGAAGCAAAGAATCGTGTCCTGAACAAACATCAAAATTACAGAATTTAAAAAAAAAACCTTGATGGTCAACCCCAAGAGCCAGCACAGTCCAAGGCTTCAATTTTGTGTCTTGCTTTAGTGATCAAAATTCCATATGACCATTGACTCACTTTACTATAACAATAATGGATTGGATTTATCTGTGCTTTTCCAGACGCTCAAAGCGCTTACAATGTGTATTCATTATTCATAATTGGTGATGGTACTGTGGTATGGTACTACATCAGTAGCCACAGCTGCCATGGGGCAAACAGACAGAGGTGCGCCGCCTAGGGCCCCTCTGGCCATCAAGGGACATTCATACGCACCAGTGCAACCACAGTGGAAGCCTGGAGGGTGAAGTGTTTTGCCCAAGGACACAACAACATTTGGCTGGAGGGAGCGAGAATTGAACCGCCGATCCTTGGATCACTGGCCACCCTGCCGCCTGTATGTTTGGCTACATGCATTCCTTAAAATAGCATGTGAATTTAGAGAGTGAAGTGAAATTGGAGGAGTCTCCATTAAGCAGAAAGGTGTGGTTTTTGAGTGGTGATAAGTAGTGAGGGAGTGCTGACAAGACAGAGAGTTAATGGGCCTTTCTATCCATTACTGGCCCGTTCACCTGTCTGCTCGGCAGCACAGGACCAACGCCTGTGCCGTCTGCTGCTTCGGCAGTAAGTGCTCTCAGCATCAGGCTTCTGCAGTGATGCTGAAAGGAGACAGCAGATCCACTAAGCATCGATTCTCAGACATTAGGACTGACAATAAACATTTGATATCAGGAAACCATATTTATGAAGATGGATGGATAAAAGAGCAGCATTACGATGGTAGAGGGCACAGAAACTTTGTCTACTTTGTCATCTGATGCACAGCACAAGGGAAGAGCATATGGAAGCTTTTGATTGTCCTCCAGTACAACAATATTAAAGTTAAATATATTAAAATTAAATTATAGCAGTGAAGCAAACCAAGACACAGAAAATGTCGCAGTTTCTCAAATGATCATTGGACCTTTGAGATGACCTTTAAACTTCAGATTAGAATTTTAAATTTTTTTTTAATTGCTTTGATTTTATTTTAAAGATATGTCAGTTTTATGTTCAATGATTTTAGTTTTATTCTCAAAGACTTCTCACTGAGCTGTTTGCTTTCCTTTAGAGCTGGATTCCTCTCATGGTTTTTTTAAAGGCCATGTCTCACAGCCACTACGTATATTTTCCTCACTTTCCAAGTACTTGTTTGTGATACAAGTGTGATATACGTAATTCATAAGTGTTTCTTGCGTTCCCCATTCGTCAACGTGGTTTCCGCCAACAGGACTTTTGTAATTCTTCCGTGGTTTTATTGTGATTTATTTATAATGCATTTGTGAAAATTTCACTTAAAGACCACAACTTTTCTCACTTTTTCCACATATATTTGCGCATGACTAGTTTTCATCCGTCAAATAAGCGTAAAATGTAAGTAGTGGCAGAGTGACACGGACTTAAAGCCTGGGAACATACCTGAAATATGCAGCAAACTAAAAAGGTGAAGAAAACCAAACAACAGGAAGAGATTTTAACTCTGTGCATGACAGGATACAAAAGAAGCTATAACAATACACAGTGAACATTATAAGAAGTGTAACGTTGCCTTCACACTGAATGCGATTCGCAAATTGCATCCTTTACCTCTGTTGAGTTTGTGCAGGGATCTTACTGTTGGATGCTTGTCCAAAAATATGTTCATAAGCTAGATGAGTTTGGAAGGAGCTACTGTCCAAAGCTTTAGCTTCAAGGCTACATGGAGACACGGATGAAATCGAGAGATCACCTTTATTAATTTGAAAAGCTCGACGAAAGTATGGGTAAAAACGCTGCCATGTCTGGGTTCATGAGATCATTCAGGGGCTCTCCCAGTATGGTGAGCTCCACCATCTACTACAGGAGCTGCGTCTGAATGACTGCTGCTTTCAGCGGTACTTCTGTGTCCCTCTAACCCACTTTGAGGATTTTCTCCCCTGTATTTGTCAGAGGAGAGGAAAAAATAAGAATTAAACTATAGGACCTTTTTATTGCTGTCTCAATGCAAATAAGAAAAATCTAAGAGTTCAGGGGGAGAACGATCACATTCTTCTTCCTGTTGGTTTCCATCCGCTGATCACAGGCCAAAGCTGAGTTTATGATTGGTTAATATGACAAAAACTTTGCCGCGCTGCACTGTTGTGCTGTGTGAACTGCGCTCCCGCCAGGCCGCACCAAACCTGACTTTCACAACGCAAGGACCTAAGACCACATTTACACATGAACTTAATATTGAAACTGGCTGCCCCTGCCATGGGAAATTGCATTTGGTGTGAAATCAGCTTAAATTACCAAAAATTGAATGCTGGATCAACAACTATAGTAACTATATGAGCAGCTCTAATAGCTCCAGGTTGGTCCACCCCTAAAGGGGCAGTGTGAAGGCAAAACCAAACAAAACATTCAAAGATTTTATGATCCCAGGCATACTCAACCGATTTCATCAGGGTATCCTGATCTAAAAGATACTTTTTCTTGAAGGTAGTCCTAACAGTCCATCCCAATTCCAGTGGTTAATTGTTTGCTTATGGAAAACTCCATCCCAACAAAAGGTTTATGGGATTCTTCTCAGTGAAAGTCTGACAAAGGAAGAGGCGACAGGGCAATAGTCAGTCACTGGGATAAATTGGGTTTAGTAGCTGTGCCTTATCAAGCGTTTAACTGAATTTATTACTCAGCCTTAATTTGGCCCCTCTTTGACCTTGAAGGGGGAAATCTGAGCCGTTTATTTTAAACGTTACAGGATAAACGTTTCACATGTGTGTGGGTAAAATATGTGAACAATACCAATAGTCAACTGGGCTGATTCAGTCACAAAAAGTCATCAGGAAAAAGTAACAGCTTGATTCAGTTCTTTACTTTTATTTTCCTTTCAAGGCAGCAATATGTGAGGACTGATTGTGAAAAGGCTTGAAGAGAAAAAGTCTTTTGGGTCATTTACAAAGGCAGACCTCGACAGGATCCCAAACAGCTAAAACAGATGACTTTGTGGTTATCTTTTTAGGAAACAGTGTATAATGCTTGTACACAGCCGCTGAGGTGAAATGGAGCACGGTGCCTCACGCTTTGCCGGTTTTTCCTCGTCGGAGCCTTTCTTGTTTTTTTTTTTTTTTGTGTGTGAAGGAATTTCCTGCAGATGCAATCTTTTTGAATTTTGTCTTTTGTCTCTTCTTCCCCCATTTTCCAACCCTTAGGTCCGCTCACAAAAAAACAAGACGAGTCTACAATGAACAGACCAAAGGATGAAGGTATTTTAATTGCATGGTTTTTTTTTTTGCTTCTCTTTTTACCTTGTGCTCTATTTTTTAAAATCCGTAGGGACTGAAGTGTTTGGATGTGAATTAATGATCACCCTTTTTGTGCACATTACACAGCCCACTTTGAAGCGCTCTGTCACAGGCAAGCATGAGCTACCTAAATATTTAGCTGTTCAGCCCTTCACCCCTTCTCCTCAGTTCTTATCAGAATTGCTTTTTGGTTGCTTGTAGAAAAAACCCTTTTCTCATTTCTTGTTTTTTTCATGATGCATCTCTATATGAGAAAAAAAAAAATCAATATTCTGTCCTTTTTCACATGGGCTTTTATTCTGAAGTCCTCATGAAACAACCTTCGGAATAATTGTTCTTGACTTTAAGATTGAACTCAAAGTTTTACCTAAAACAAATAAAAAAGTGAAGGATTTCTGCATGTTTCTGCTGCTGCCGTACATTTTCAGGTTGGCTTTGGCCAAAGGGCGATGTTCTCACGACTCTTTACTGATGCGGCCAAAATCGGTTCGGTCTTGTGCATCTGCACATGCTGCACTCTTGAATCCCTGATTTACACTAGTCCATCTGCGGTACGCCTCCCTTGTGTAGCGTGGGGAGTCCGTCTCATGACCGTCAGTTAGTGCTGCTCAATCCTGGTCCTGGAGATCCTGGAGGTCCTGCCTGTTTTCCAGATCTCTTTTCACAGCTTTCTGCAAATTTGCTTACTCAGGTGTCTCCTAATTGTGACTGACTGAACACACCTGATCCAGGTAATTGGCAGCAAGAAATAAAGGGAGAGCCAGGCAGGGTGGTAGATTTTAGGGACCAGAATTGAGCACCCTTACTCTCTCCTATAAAATGCATGTTTTGTGTTATAATGATGTTTATGTTTTTGTACTTCCAAAATAAAAGTTTTATTGTCCATGGTTAAAATGGTCACCATAGTGAAAACATCTGTTATCGCGTGGGCACAACACATTAAAATAAAAAAATATTTCATAACATTTCATTTTTAAAAGTACAACGAAAGTTTTATTTTGGAACCTGGACCTGTTTCTCAGGCTTTGACACCTTGACAGACTGGAAATAGAACTTCCACATAAAGCTTGCGTTGTGGAGTGACAGAAGTCAGTCACGAGGCGATGTAAACATTTTGATTGATTAAGGAACCTTCTATAATTTGTGTGTCAACGCAACAGAGACGGACCAGTGGAAAAACAATGTTTCCGTAGATGTGCAAAGGAAGCATACTCTTGAATGTCTGTTCTTGTATTTATTTTTTTGTTCTCTGTGTTGCGTTCTATTTGGGTTCTGAACTGTCGCTTCCTTGCATCTCTAATTGCCCTGCTTTAAAAAGAGACAGATGCAGATAATCCAATTGTGCGGATTCTTAACAGTGAAAACGGAGGGATGGGTTCCTGTGGTATAGGAGAAGAGTAGACTAATGGAGCAGAGATGAAAGAAAAAGAAAAGCTTAGCACAGAAAACACTGGGAAGGGCAACAAAGAAGGGTGAAAAAAAATAACAATCATAATGAAGACAAGTGCATGATGAAATGACATTTATAGAGCTCAGAAAGTGAGAGAAATGTGGAGGAATAGAGAGTGAGAGGGTGGATGAGTAGAACACTGGTAGAGCTTGACATTTATGCCGACAACTGATGGATCTTGACAGGATCAGGAGGGTTGGGGTGCAGTCGAAATCTTCACTTAACCGCTCAAGTATGGATTGGACACGGGGCTCCTAAACAATGTGGTATTTGCATCTTACTCCAAAGTTGTTTGGAATGAAACAGCCATTGCTTGTGTGCTGGTTTGAGTGTAAAGAAAGTATTTAAGTGCTGATTCAGGCTAAAACCTTTTACACCCAAATCAATCGAAATTACCATAAAGGAATGAATGAGAGGGGATCAGAGGAATGGAAAAGCAGATGGTTGGCACTTCCTGTGGAGATGAAAGACATTACTATTGAGAATGGAGGGAGGTGGTTAGAAATCAGGAATGGATCAGGTTAGGAGGAGCTAGCTGAAAGGAGTGCATAATGGGACAATGTCTTTGAGGCAAGTGGATGAGATGGTGAGCTCCTTGTTGACCATGGGAGCTCCAGGTGTGAGCTGAGTGGAGAAACCCGCAAAACATAATCAGCTCAAACCCTATTTTGTAGTATAATGTAGTAGTATAATGCTACGTTCACACCGGCCTCTGCAAAGTGCATTCAAGCAACCAGTGTCTACAAAAAGTCTATGCAAACATGTATATTTGCGTATCTCAGGCTTCTGCATTCAAAACTCTTCCATTCACGTGACGCTAGGCAACTTTTTTAAACATGCATCCACTGAACTTAATGAATTGAACTTTAACCAATCAGGGACTCAGATTTTGTAGTGACGTATGGATGACGTTCTTTTTTAATTCAGTGCCAACAGTTTGAAAATTGATCACGGTGGAGGAATTAACAATTGGTGAGTAAGGTGAGCGCGATGCAGCTCACCTTACTGGCAGAGGGAAACCTTGCCCTAAGTTGCCAAGGCTCCTCCCTACAATAGACTTCTTTTTTAAACACCTTTGGACACCAGTACAACTTCAAATTCCACTACAACTGGAGCAGTAGTGAGGAGACAGGAAGGTAGGGAGGCAATTTGGATTCGACCCAAGTGTGACATATAACGAAATAGAGCTGTGAAAGAAAAAAGCCTGGAGAAAGAATCATATTTGCACCACTTTGAAATTTCTCACCTAGATTCTTCCAACTGTAGGTGGCGAACATACACAATTAAACAGTAGAAAAAGAAGAAGAAAAAGCCCCCCCCAACACTTGTCCAGTGTGAAGACCATATGCTAAAAGCGCTTTCAGGAACATGTGGACATAGAGTCAAACCCCTGGCCAATTTATGCAAAAAAAACATGACATACTCTAAAACTCTACAACAGTGCTGTTGCTAATGAAGCAAAGTGAATCCAAAAGGATCTTTAAAAAGGCCTTTGAAGCAGCAGTTCAGCTTGTTTTGCAGCTTCCAGGTAGAGGAAGTAAAAAAAACTCACTAAAGGTCATTCATTATAATTAGAAAAGTGTTAGAAAATGGTTTTGTTTCTGAAAAAAAATGTAGAAGGCCCAGAAAATCCTATTTTTCCATCTATTCTTGACTAAAGTCATGTCGAGATGAGACCAAAGCAAAGTACGGTAGTCAGCCCTATTGTTCACCGACTTGTCACTTATTTATGTATTTATTTCTGTGAGTTGTAAAAAATACAACAAAGTAGTCACAATCGATGGGCTGGACATCATTCTTGCTGCTTTGCTTAGTAGTGGAGTAGAGAAGCCCAAACATTCATAAAACCAGGCGGTTGAAGTTTGGAAAACGACATTTATCAATCCTCTCAATAAACTCATTAAGTACGATGAAAAATCATAACCACAGTTGAAAAAGCAAATACTAAAATATTCCATTATGTTTTAGAAATCACAACAAAATTCAACTACAAAACAAACAAAAAAAATAAAATGAAATAAAAATGAAATGTTTCAGTAAGCAAAAGTAATTTGCAGAAATCAAAATGAAACATAAAAAAATGACACAAAGGAAGAACCCAGAAAAGATAGATACTATGCAACATCACTGATTGGATGATGTCATTAGTCCATCATGTCAAGTGAAAGTTATCTCCTATTTAGCATGAAGCGATACTGAATTTGCTCTGTACTAATCATTAAACCTTTATTAGTATGTGGACATTGAAGATGCATTTTTAAAAAACTCAAAAACGTAAAAAATCAAATATCATTATGCAATCTGCAATGTCTCATGATACCTATGTTTCTGCTGGTGTGTTCTGCTTTTTAAGCATTTCCTTTCGATTTCTGGAAATTACTTTTGTTTCCTAAACTGTTTCATCATTTTGTTTGTTTGTTTTTTGGAATTGTGTTTTGATTTCTGGAATTTTCTTTTTATTTCTTAAACATTATGTTGTTTTTCCTTATTTGTTTGGCTTTTTAAATTATTGTTGTGATCTTTATTATCTTTTTGGGATGAGTGATTAGCGCTTCAGGGCCAGCTTGATAAAAAGTCTTGTGTTGTGAAAAAAATCCTAAACTTCCTTCTATTTAGGCAACCAACCTTTCTGCGTACAGCAGTACCAACCCTCTGAGATCACAGCTTCAGATCTTCTGTCATTTAGGGTTCCAAACCCTTATCCTGAAGATAAAAGCCACATTGAAATAAGGTGATTTTAGAGGAGGGACTGTTGCAAAGTCATAAATTATATTAATATTGTGAGCTTTATTTTTAATGGCCTTATGACAATAATGGAATTATATGTTTATCTTTAACTATATGCTACAGAAAAACCTAGAGCTAAAAACGTCAAGAAAATATCTGTTAGAGATCACTAGGAGGACAAAGTTTATCAGAAATGTAGCTTTGAAACATTTTGACTTGAAGTAAATGTCAACAGTCACCGTAATGCGTTTTCTAAAAGAGAAGACAAATCTACATTTTCTTTGAGTTTGCACTTAATAAAAATGTAGACCCATGTCGCAGCTTGAGTTACACGTCTCAGGATTAAATTTACAGTTAAAGTGTTGCTGTGAGTGTGGCTGATGACAGCCTGCTGATACGTCATTCCTCCATACCGTCCTGGTAACGCAGAGATAATTGAACTTGTTTACATATCCTTCGGGAAATCAGCCAATGCTCAGAGAAGACCAGAGCAGATAAGAAAAAGAGCAGCAGCACACTAGAGTTTCAAACCAAATGTTTTTTTTTCTTTTTTTTTCTCAGTCTTGCTCGTGTCTCTCATATGATCTATAAAAGATCTAAGACAGATTAAACGCATATGCTGCCACACGAGCCATGTGCAGTGCTCTGCCATATTCGCTCGAGTGTGTGCGCTCGCCACTGCGAGTGACGCACCCAAGTGCATGTGTAACCTGAGATTCAGGTGGTGATGCAGGCGGGTGTGCAAATACGTGAGTGGAATTTGTTACCACGGCAACAGGCATTCAGTGAGTCGGTGCAATGGAATGGCTGGTGCACTTCTATTAGAGAGAAGCAGTTTCCATAGCGACTCAGCATCGCAGCTGCCTATGCGAGAGTTTCTGTGTGTGTGTCTTTTTATGAATATGGTGTGAATCCTGTGCGAATTTGAATGTTCATTAGTGCACCTTGCTATGTGTGACTTACTTTATACCTTTTCTTTTTGACTCATCCTTGGTTGCATGTTTCTTTGGCTTAAACCCGGTTTACCCCCCCTCCCCTATACACACACACACACACACACACACTCTGCCAGTCTTTTTGTGTTGGCCTATTTTCTTCTTCTTCTCTTGCTGTTTTGCTCCCCCACTTATCCTTTTTTCTCTCCTTTCCTCTTATCTCTCTGTCTCCCCCTTCTCTGAAGCTCATCAGGGTAAACAGATGCTGTGGCTGTTATTTATGTTTCCACTTGGTCTCCCTTTCATACAAATTATCCACAGGACCTGCACAGTGCAGACGCTCGGCCTAACTGGGCTGCGCTGGCAGCTCTCGCAGCCTCATCCAGACACTCAGAACGTACCACAGACACCGGGGGAGGCAGGAGTGGAGCGTGGGGGGGTTTGAAAGCTTACAGAGTGAACCATAGCAACATACTGATGGGCACAAAGACACCAATAAGAGATAAGGCATAAGAATTGCCTGCACCATTTGCTCTGCACTTACAGGGGAACAACTGTTGGGAACGTACCACAGCGTCTTAAGACAAGGCAAACAGACATCACTAACAGAAATGGAGATGATAAGCCCAATGGGACATCTACAAAGTGTTTGACTCCAACTCAACATACACTGAAAATGTTGAATTCCCTCTACAGTGGTCTTTTTTTGCCTATGAAGTCCTGACTTGCAGTAATTTTGGATATTTGTGCGCAAATTACCTCAAAATATTTCTTAATTGATTCCCAGTTTGATTCTGACTTCCATAATAAATGGCTATCTATGTTGTGCAGATGTCCGGGATCGTCGTAAGAAGCCAGTCATGCTTTTCATCCATGGGGGCTCCTATATGGAGGGCTCAGGGAACATGTTTGACGGCAGCGTCCTCTCTGCGTACGGAAACGTAATCGTCGTCACCATGAACTATCGACTTGGTGTGCTTGGTAAGTCTACCCCCCACATGCAATTCACATGAGCTGGATTTTGCCCTGTTACACTTCACAGGGTGAGATTGCTCTGTTGGGAATGCGGCTTATAGAATATTGTTGTTTGCTGGAGATTTTCATGGTCATTTTCCATGCATATATTCCATAACAAAGACAAAAAAGCCTTCCGTAGTAATAAAAACAAGAATGGGACAAGGACGATGCTATTGGGAAATAGGACTTTTTTTTTAATGTTGACCTTTGCAGAAGATGACTATTTCTCCTGAATTAGAGATGGGAAACACTTGAAACTCCAGGGTTTTTTTTTCCTGTATTTTATTCATCTTTTATGATTAGATTGCAAGGTTAGTGCGGTACAGTGATCGCACGCTGTCTGCCTTCGTTCATTTCTTTTGCCATACCTGCTTAATCCTGATCAGGGTTTAAAGGTGGGGGTGGAAGCCAGCTCCAGCTGTCATGGGGCTGGAGGCCGGATACACCCCAGGTCAGGCCATCATCTCGCCACAGAGCTGTTGTCTTTTCAAAATCTTTTATGTAAATCAGCTGTAACCTCAGGACAAAGACATTTTCAAACACATTTGGAAAGAGATTGAAAAGGGAAAATGACTAAACTGTAACTCAAAGGAAATTTGTGAATAAGGCATCTTCTCATCATGTGAAATTCTATGCATTTCTCGCCATTTTCCTTCCTCCACTTTAGGCATGATAAATTGTCCTCTTCAATCGTTGCAGCTGCAATAACCCAGTTTGTGCGTGTGAGTTGAGCCCAGCAATTCTCGAATGTCCTTACCCTTTGTGCTGCTTGATATCAGGGAAGTATTTACATTCGCCATCATCTTTTGGAGGTGTTTGCTCACAGATCATATGTGACAGTCACTGAGTTTGGCAGCTTGGGTAATCAGATCTTGTTTATTGCATCAGGCCTGTTTCAACATATCACAATAATGATAAACAGAGGAACTGGAGTTGTCTAGGATTGAGTCCAGCGGTGGCGGCGACTTTTAACAGAGGGCAACATGATACATGCTGCTATTGACAGTGTGAGTGAAGAGGCGCAGGCAGGCACAAGGACATATAGAGAGTTACCAGCATGACCCAGACCCACTGTTTTCTTCTTTATACAGCCTTTTTCATGGTTTTCACTTTTGCTGTTAGAAAGCTGATTTGAATTTTTTTTTCCAACTTATTGTTTGAATTCAAAAGAATTCCCAAAATTTTGACATATATTCATGCCTTCTAGAGCATTTATTTATCTATATAATTTTCTTCTACGATAAGGCATCAACCGTTGCTAAAAATCAGAGTAAAGTAAATGTTGTTTGCACTAGTACTGTCAAACAGCAAGTTATGCACAGGAGCGCAGCTGATGAAGAAATATTAAGTTAAATGGATTTGGAGAGAGGAAAAGAAAGAATTTACATTTTATTGAAACCAAACTGGTAAAGAATAAATTAAATCTGTTCAAACTTAATGGCCAAAAAACAATTCAGACTTTAAAGCTTTTCCATACCGTTTTTGTTTTGTTTTTTTTCACATTGTAAGGCCCACCTAAAGCCTGAATAACATTCAAAAAACAACAGTGTGCTTTATAATCCAGAGCACCTACTATTACTGGTTGTGTTTACTGATGTTGAAATGATTTTGAGAGGTGCACAGAACTCTGTAAAAACAGCACTCTGTCTGTTTCATTTTTTTACAAGTTACAAACAAGGTTAACCCAGCTAACGTTTAACAGAATATGACTGTGTATTTTTTTTTGAGTGTTTTGTATTTATATTTTTAAAAAGAAGCAGAAACATCAGGTAAGACGAATCATAGAACTTGAACCTTGTTTGTTTAAGTAAATTTCAAAACATTAATTTTCAAATATGACTAAAAATCTACGCCAACTGGTGTGACTTGGTAGTGACTAATCAAATAACTCAAAAATAAGCCCATGGGTTTTCAATAAATTTGTCAGTTACATCCCTAGATTCAAGTCATTGCATTTGGAACCTAAATGCACAGTCAAGTCCGAGTCAGACTAGAATCACATCTTTGTGGGATTGTTGGTTTTAATTAGATGGGCTTCTGGTGGCTGCACAATGGTGCAGTGGTTAGCACTCTTGCCTCAAGAAGGACCTGGTTCAAAACCTGGCTGGGTACCTTTGCATGCTCTCTCTGTGGAATGTGTGGGTTTTCTCTTGGCTATCTGGTTTCCTCCCAAAAAACATGCTTCATAGGTAAACTCAAATCTCAATATTGCCCATAGGTGTGAGTGTGTGACAACAGACTGGCAACCTGTCCAGGGTGTACCCCACCTTCACCTAACTGTTGCTGGGTTGGCTCCAGCAACCTTGTGCAGGTTCTGAAAATGGATGGATAGACTTCAACTTCATAAATATAGAAACAAATGCAACTATTTGAATGCCTGAGGTGAATGAAGCTTACCCAGGTGTATCTAAACACATATGTAATCATAAAAGGCCAAATAAGAAGACACTAAAGAATGAAGATTTAGCTCTGTTTTATGGAAGAAGATGCAATGACCTCCACTCCAATACCTTTGTTTAGATTTTGTGCACTTGCTGTGTTCATTAAGACAACTGTCCTTGTGTGTGTTCCATGTGACACGCATGATTGTGCGTTACTTCTGCTGTGAGTGCTCGTGCACTAATTGCCTTGCGTGGAATGCAGACATGAATAATGCAGCATCCATCTGAATATTTAATGGCCTCTCCTCTCTGACGCTGCGCTCCTGAGTCAAAGTGAGAAACAGAGGTACAAACTGTCTTAATGGTTTTACGTTCTAATCTTCAGCATTATCCTGTACTTACACTGGCAGGAGCTTACACATGCCAACCTCATTTCATACAGCAACTGTGCCTTTAAGAGAGCGACGGAGCATTAGGAGTAAGGGAAGAGGGGAGAAGAGGGAAAAAAGAGACAGTTGAGCTAGGGAGATGCACAGAGAGACGGTGAGGGGAGAGGAAACAGAAGGGGGGAGATGGGAGCAGTCTAAAAATAAAACCTCAGAAATGCTTTTTTAAATCTGCCAAGATGGAAGGTATTCGTTCGAATAAAACCCTCCCATCAATGCGGCCACGGGCCTCTGTCCACGATGTCACTCCTCCGTGCCGCAAAGTTTGCACCATTTTCCAATAAATCCTAAAAGAGTTTGCCTAATAATTCATGATACGCCTGTCTTTGTGCCACGAAATGGGTGAATGAGAAGAAAATGTCTGCGGTGCACAGCTCGGTCTGGAGGTTCGGAGGTGGACTTCAGTGTTCTTCACCTCCTTCTACCTTTCTCTCGCTCCGGGCTCAGACAGCCTTCTGATTTGTGTTGAGTAACCATCTGTTCAGACTAATTAACTAATTAACTAATTAATGAACTCTGGGGAAAGGCCCACCGTTGTGGGCTCTGAGAACATTTTTCACCTCAGGAAGGGAGATGAAACGCTGCTTCTCTCTTAAGTAAGCAGCTAACCTATTTGGGATGTTGTGTTGATGACAGTCCTTTTATTTTGCTGAAATGTACCCCATCCATTAAGACCGGTTTTTATTCTCCGTCTTTTAGACTTTGCTCATTCCGTCTTTTCCAGATTTTGCGAATGTTTTTTAAGAATCTTCCTAAGCTAGCCATACGGTGGCTTGGACCCTGGATATACAGAGGTTCATCAAAAGGACTTTTCTGCAAGTAGATGCTTTTGAAAAGAAAAGCTGATGAGTTGAGTTGACCTAAACAATTCTCAAGGTGTAAGCTGTGGGTTAGCAGACCCACAGACCAGTTATCCTGACCCCCTTGACCTCTAGAATGAGACCATAAAGTCTTGTTTAGACTCTAGGCTCGTCATTCTTTCATTATAAAAAGTTGACTCGTCTTAGTGCTGTTGCCAGTAACTGAGCTGAAAAACAGGCTTAATATGGAAAACGTGGTTGGTAAAAGTCAACATATAAAAAAATGCAACTATTTTTTTAGCTTTCTATCAAGGTCAACTTTTTATAAAACATGTCAAAAAGTTACACAGTACATTTGAGTAAAATAGGTGTAGATCTAGACATCAGATGTGTGTTAAAATAAGCATATATGCAAATAAATAAAAGAGCATAAATAATGGAAATCAAATCAACAGCCTTGAAGTGCTTTGAAAGATATGCTTAGCTATAAGCCTTAATCTCTTTTAGTGTGACAGTAATAATGAGATTCTAGAAAAATATTGATTAACATCTATCATGTACGTCCATTGATGGACAGCCAGTCTGTTCAGACTGGACTCTGTCTTCTTCCAAAGACAGTAGGGAGAGGCTCCAGCAAGTACCATGACCCCAGCTATGACTAAAGCAGAAAACAGGCAGTTGGATAAATGTACTTTTACAAAACTATCGTTTTTAAGCCACAAAAATAGTCCCCGAAAAGGAATTCGTAACAGTAATACTAATAATCACATTCTGTGCTTTTTTAAGGTTTCTTAAGTTTCTATTTATCCAATGGTAAGGCCACTTTAAGCTAATTTTTTCCCCCCCATTAGGCTAAAGCTGGTGCTTTGGACAATTCCCAGGCCTGAAATAGCAACAAGTGAGGGCAGTGTGTCATAAAATGTCTTTCATGTGTTTTTAAATTAATTAAATAAAAAAGAAATAAGTTTCAACATGAAATGGTCATCTCTATAAAGTGAAGCATGGAACGTGAGACGTGTTGTGGCGTTCAAGCAGCAGTGCCATGACATGCCACAACATTTTTAGAATATAGATATCTGAACTTTGGCAAAGAATTTTGCATTGTGCCAATCAATCAGGAACTCAGCTTTGGCTCATGACGTGTCAATCAGTAGCGGATGCAAAGTTGACACACAACATTTGATGTGAACGTAGAATTAGATTGAGTTAAATCCCACTCTCAGTTCTCAGTTCTGGTCTTTAATTTGTTGCAGAAGCTCATTGTTGGGTGAGGGATTCGGTAACTGGGAACATTTTCCAGTTTTTCCTCCAAAAAAGTAGAAATGTGTTTTGTTAAAGTGAGTACTTTTTCTCTATGCATTTAGCTGAACATTTTCCTTTTTTTTATTGATACATTTTTTATACTGCATGCTAATATCTAGACTTTTTACGTCTGTAATACACAGACGACTGATGCTGTTAAAGGCCAACTCAAAACCCATTTTTACAAATCCTGTAAAGTACTTTGTGACTGCTGTCTGGGAAAGGCGCAATATAAATAAACATTACTTAACATAATGATCAAAATGTTGAAACTTGTAGTCCTGCTTGTCACAGATGAACACTGGAAGACTGGAAGGTTTGTTGTGGAACAATGCCGTCCGTCCATCCGTCCGTCCGTCCGTCCGTCCATCCATCCATCCATCCATCCATCAATCAATCTTCAGAGCCCGCTGAATCCATTTTGAGGTCACAGGGATGCTGGAGTCAACCCAGCTACTGTAGGGCGAAGGCGGAGTACACCCTGAGCAGGTCACCAGTCTATTTCCAACACTTCTTTTGTTTAAACACACCAGCTTTTTTTGTTTTTGTTTTTAAAGGAAGCAGGCATTGCAGCTTTTCGTTTTGGCCTCACTAGAACAAAATGGGCTTCCTTGCAACCAACTACTTCACTTTTCACCAACATAGATATAGTTATAAACACTTTATTTACTGAATTTATATAAATCCTACCTCGTATAACAGTATAACACTCCATAATCCTGAATTGCGTGTAATGTTTGTGGCACTAATTAAAATATATTTCATAAGTACGGTTGTCTGGTTTGCCCGCTAAGTGCAGATTGGGCAATTAAAAACATGTATCCCAAACGGATGTGTTTATGTGCTCAGTTTAAAACGCACTGGTAAGTACCATTTTTATTATTTACTGAGTACACCGAATTTCACATGCCCGTGCCTTTTTCACAGAAAATAAAGCAGGATCTGCTTGCTTGGCTCAGTGAGCCTCAGAAGAGAGCTTACATTGTGCTGAAGATCCACATTTTTAGGCATAACAGTAAACTGTATTGTTAGGCAGCGTGTCAATTAATTACAGCCTTCTATGCCTTCTTACATCTAAACACACAAGTGGCAAACCTACAGCTTGAAAAGACTCCTCTACTCCGCAAGGAAACCCTCAATCATTCTTTCATAATTGCCAAATTAGTTTGTTTAGGGGTTATTTGTATTTTGCATCAACATTTTAGGTTTTCTTAATTGAAGGTTGTTGTTTTTGTTCATATTCCATCAGTGTGGCACGTGAGAGGAAGTTCTCAGTCAGTAGTCTGCTCACGGTTCATGTTAACTGAGATCAAAATGGGAGTTTCTTTTCTACAGAGTTACTCCGTAAACAACAAAGAAAGATATTTAAGAGAGAAAAATAAAAACAGCAGAGTTAAAGTGCAGGATCGTCATAACTCTGATGTGCAGAAATGATACAAGCTGTTACTGCTCATGAGGTTAACGTTAAAGCTTCCCACCTGCAATCTGTTCCCAGAATGCAGATTTGTGAGGCTTCTAATGCCTAGTAATATGTTCACATCTATTTATACTTTTTATTTAAGTGTAAATATAAAGCCGTATGTAAATGTTTGGATGATTCCTTTCACTGTCATGATGACTTTAATTCTGAGACCGTTTGTTATGTATATGTTCCATCGTCAACCCCTTTGTGCCTGACTTAATTTCCAATCATGAAAATAAATATTCTTTAGGGTTTTTTTACTCAGAGTGATGCTAAATAAACTAAAATCCTGAATTTGAAGCGACTTTGCGAATTGGCATATGGCATATGGCATTGAGATGTCAAATGGTCGGGCTTTAGCATTTTCAGCCAGGTTCACTAATCTGGGTCAATTTATTTGGGTCAGTTCTAAATATGCACAAAAAAGTTTTAATATTAGCCATAAGAAAGCAGTTAACATTTTGGTTCATCGTGTTGGCAAAAAAAAAATCATTTTTTTTTTATTTCAAAAGTATCTTAATAACCAATTTAAAAATATATATATTTTGTTTCAAATATGGCTTCAAATATGAGTTATTACAGTACAATTACCACAGAAAATGATCGTGTACCATTAAGCGCACTGTCAAGGCACATCAGTGTGAGTCTGAACTGAATCTAAACCATTTTTGCAAAAAAAATTTATTTAAATGCATTTTTTATAATAAACCATCAACGTGTTCATCTTTAAAAGACATTGGATTCATAAATGATCATCACAAAATGCTCATATCAATTAGACTTTAACTTTGTGAAATCGATGATGTCATATTTAGTAGTGAGCATGGTGTCCGAATTGCTTTTAAAATCCAGGGCACTAGTGCCGCACTATATAGTTTTTTAATAGTTGGGGGTCAAGGTGGGAATTCAGACACAGCCTCAACCTGTCCTGCAACACAAAAAAACAGATTCATACCGTCAAAAAAAAACATTTATTTGTTAGTAACACGTAAAAAAACCAAAGTCTGACACCGCTACACGTTGGCATATTTCAAATAACTATAGACTGACATTTCAATAGAGCGTTTTGTACCTCTTTAAATTACTTCAACAACAGTAGCCAAAACCGAAATTTATAAATAATAAATAATTTAAGGTCAAAACCTTTCTTCCAAATGTATTTTTTGCACTTTTTACTCAGACAAATTCCGATTTTATCAATCATTGATACAAAAGGCCTTGTGGTAACACTCCCTTGAGCATCTTTATGTACATCTCCAGGCCACAGTTGTAAATATCCTTTATGTTCTGTCCTTGGTTTAATAAATATTTAATTTTATTTTAATAAGGGGCCAAATATGGAGGACTTCATGCAAGGATGAAGTACTGGAATCACGTTGGTTTATTGGACGGGCCCTTCACCATTAAATGGAATTTGTGCTTACATGGCATACATTTTGATTCATGTCCCAGCAGGTAGACTTTTAAGGTGGACATCTAGGAGAAACTTCAAAAGTTATTTAGCAAGAATGCACATGAATGAAGTTTAAGAGCTAAAATATGATCTTTTCTTGCCATACTTTGCACTGTAATCAGCTGGGCCGGGACCAGAGTCACAAATATAGTTTCACCCCTGTTTTGAAATGACTTGAATAATCCTTGAATCTTTAGTAAACCCTTCTTACTTGTGTTTTTCTGTCCTGAAAATAATCCACATCAACCTCCTACAAACTGCGTATTATCCTCTGGACAATACTGAATGATACATTCTACTCTATTCCGGCCATCAATTTGTCTAAATCATTTTTACACAATGTTTTGTTTTGTATGTGTTTTGAAATAGTACCTCTGCTTGTAATTGAATGGCAGACCTTCACAATCACTGGAAAGCTTCATTTCCTTTTTCAATCACATAAATGACGTGTGTGATCATCCTCTGCCTGACGTCACTGGGAGATTACATAACGTGTCCTTCATCACACTCCTCTTACCTATTTCAGTTACGATCTGATAGTAGCTTAGGGCAATATTCACTTTAATATCTGTTTTATGTCAGTGGATTTTTTTTAATCCCTGCTTTCCCAGGACTCCACACTCCATCCTTGCCTTCTGCATTTGCAGTTCTATTTTTTCCTGTCCAGCATTTTACTCTGCTAATATTTAAATATTTAAATAGTAACTAAAGCACTTAACGTGGGAAATTACTTTTTTTAAAGACATTACTTTATAATGCTGTTTCTGTTTTTAAAAAGAAGATTAAAGGTACGTAAATGTTGTTTTGTGAAGCCGTAGTTTGCAAAGAAAATAAGGGTGAATTAAGACTGGACACATTTGGGTCTCTTAAAGTGAACCAGAGTTCAATTCCCTTGATAATTCGAAAAAAATGTACCTGACCCATACCAGGAACCACTCGGTTCTCGGTTTGTTTCCGATCGCTGAGTTCCATTTCGCTTTGAGCGTACTCAGTCTGAATATGCTCTGTGCTTGGAGCGGAAAAACGGAACCAAAACAGCCACCGTAGCCGGCAAACAGAGCGCCACCAACAAAAAACGTGGAACAACAGTGAGACACAGTAACTCATTAAAATTTAGTCACATGGTTTTGTTTACAAGATTTTGTTAGAAGCAGAAATTTTCAATAGACAATAGTTGAATAGATGATAGAGGAATACAGATGATAGATAGATGAATACAGATGATAGATAGATGAATACAGATGATAGATAGATGAATACAGATGATAGATAGATGAATACAGATGATAGATAGATGAATAGATAGATGAATACAGATGATAGATAGATGAATACAGATGATAGATAGATGAATACAGATGATAGATAGATGAATACAGATGATAGATAGATGAATAGATAGATGAATACAGATGATAGATAGATGAATACAGATGATAGATAGATGAATACAGATGATAGACAGATGAATAGGTAGATGAATGCAGATGATAGATAGATGAATACAGATGATAGATAGATGAATACAGATGATAGATAGATGAATACAGATGATAGATAGATGAATAGATAGATGAATACAGATGATAGATAGATGAATACAGATGATAGATAGATGAATAGATAGATGAATACAGATGATAGATAGATGAATGCAGATGATAGATAGATGAATACAGATGATAGATAGATGAATACAGATGATAGATAGATGAATAGATAGATGAATACAGATGATAGATAGATGAATAGATAGATGAATACAGATGATAGATAGATGAATAGATAGATGAATACAGATGATAGATAGATGAATACAGATGATAGATAGATGAATAGATAGATGAATACAGATGATAGATAGATGAATACAGATGATAGATAGATGAATACAGATGATAGGTAGATGAATACAGATGATAGGTAGATGAATACAGATGATAGATAGATGAATACAGATTATAGATAGATGAATAGATAAATGAATACAGATGATAGATAGATGAATGCAGATGATAGATAGATGAATACAGATGATAGATGAATACAGATGATAGATAGATGAATAGATAGATGAATACAGATGATAGATAGATGAATAGATAGATGAATACAGATGATAGATAGATGAATACAGATGATAGATAGATGAATAGATAGATGAATACAGATGATAGGTAGATGAATACAGATGATAGATGAATAGATAGATGAATAGATAGATGAATAGATAGATGAATAGATAAATGAATACAGATGATAGATAGATGAATACAGATGATAGATGAATACAGATTATTGATAGATGAATAGATAAATGAATACAGATGATAGATGAATAGATAGATGAATAGTTAGATGAATAGATAAATGAATACAGATGATAGATAGATGAATACAGATGATAGATAGATGAATACAGATGATAGATAGATGAATAGATAGATGAATACAGATGATAGATAGATGAATAGATAGATGAATACAGATGATAGATAGATGAATAGATAGATGAATACAGATGGTTGATAGATGAATAGATAGATGAATGCAGATGATAGATAGATGAATACAGATGATAGATGAATACAGATGATAGATAGATGAATAGATAGATGAATACAGATGATAGATAGATGAATAGATAGATGAATACAGATGATAGATAGATGAATACAGATGATAGATAGATGAATAGATAGATGAATACAGATGATAGGTAGATGAATACAGATGATAGGTAGATGAATACAGATGATAGATAGATGAATACAGATGATAGATAGATGAATACAGATGATAGATAGATGAATAGATAGATGAATAGATAGATGAATAGATAGATGAATAGATAAATGAATACAGATGATAGATAGATGAATACAGATGATAGATGAATACAGATTATTGATAGATGAATAGATAAATGAATACAGATGATAGATGAATAGATAGATGAATAGTTAGATGAATAGATAAATGAATACAGATGATAGATAGATGAATACAGATGATAGATAGATGAATACAGATGATAGATAGATGAATAGATAGATGAATACAGATGATAGATAGATGAATAGATAGATGAATACAGATGGTTGATAGATGAATAGATAGATGAATACAGATGATAGATAGATGAATAGATAGATGAATACAGATGATAGATAGATGAATAGATAGATGAATACAGATGATAGATAGATGAATAGGTAGATGAATACAGATGATAGATGAATACAGATGATAGATAGATGAATACAGATGATAGATAGATGAATAGATAGATGAATACAGATGATAGATAGATGAATACAGATGATAGATAGATGAATACAGATGATAGATAGATGAATAGATAGATGAATACAGATGATAGATAGATGAATAGATAGATGAATACAGATGATAGATAGATGAATACAGACCAAATACAAGGTTCAGGACCTATTCTGGGCCAAAATTAAGCTGACTCTGTCTGGTCCAAGAAAATTCCAGTTTAAATATACCCTAAGATTGGTTGTATTTTTCTGAGTATAAATTGGGGGTGTGACTTATGCAGCTTTATTCAAAGTAAAAAGCATCAAGAGATTTAGTCATTTTAAGTGATACAAAGAGTTCAACTGACTTGTTAGCGTGTTCTTAATGGAATGGTTATCTGAATAATTGTTCAATTGTAGCACAAATTTATGAGATTCTTCCTATGTTTCACGAAGCTACCGGTAAATAGACATCAACGTGTTACATTAGTAAAGCATCTACAGAAACTATTATTGTTATCTATTTCTCTATTATGATTGCCTTTCAAGAGGAAATGTCTGTTCATGTTCCCGTATTTTCTTTAATAAATGAATACAAAAAGTGTGACTGATAAATGACTTTTTCTTTCTTTATTATGCTTTTTTTGGCTGGAGCGTCTTATAGTGCAAAAATACATTTTAGCATTCTATGTTTTCATTTATGTTTTTAATTTAGATGAATTAAGAAGTCCTTGTTTTCTTTTATTTATTTTAAGACTTTTAAATTATTGCTGTTATTTCTTCATTACATTTTATGAAATGATAAATTGGATTACTACTATGTACTCTGACATTAGTTTGTAGACAAACCCAGTTCACCTAACCCTGTTCCTCCCTGTCAGTAAGCTTAGTAAAAATCTAACTGGCTGTGCAGACGTCTGGAGCTCGCTGTGATTTCTTCCTGCTGGAGACGTCTCAAAGCTCTAACAGCAAGAACCGGACGTGGTTTAGGCTGCTGAGGTTCCTGTTAAAGGTTCAGTCTCCTGGAGCATACGTGAGATCCTCTGCAGGCCTATGTATAAACTAATAAATTGAACAGGCAAATACTAATCATGGCGAAAAATTACTGCAGAAAATGTTCTAACAATGTGCTTTAAAAAAACATGAAAAACGGAAATATATATACATTTTTGGCAAACCCTGAAACTAGAATGTTTGTTTCGTAGATACATGTAAATTCAAAAGTAAAGTACAAGATAAAATGTAAAATTGTATTAGCTCTTTTTTCTTTCATCAATTTGAAGTAAATGTGTTTTTAATTTTAGTTGAGAATGCAACATGTTTTTCCAATGAAAAAAAACTCCTGATGGCTGCAGTGATGCGTGTCCCTCCATCATGAGCTCCGTTCTCTTGTTTTTCTTTCATGCATTTGTTCAGCGCGGGCCTTGATGACTCTCCTTACACTTGCTTAGCCGTTACCTTAAGCGAGTCTTGAATATGCATGAGTGCAGCAGCATCATAAACTGCAGCTCTCAGCGCTAAAGTCGGGAGGAAGCCCCAACTCAGCAGAAGGGGTGGAGGAACCAGAAAGAAAACTTGCTGAAAAAGAATGAGTGGGAAAGGAAAAGAGTTTGTTTGGCGTCAATGCTAAAAGATAAACCCCGAAAAAAAAAGAAAAAAAACTCTCTCTCTGTGCTGATCCCTCATTGAGAGCTGCAGGAGGCCAAAGCTCAATCTTAGATCTGAGCTCGTGCTTATGACTCAACAGCGTGAGGCTACTTTCTTCGAGTTTATGTCTGCTTGCATGTTGTTGTTTTCCTGCTTAAATATGAGTATGGAAGTGCTTTTGTGAGTGTCTACCCATTTCATTTTACCCGAGGCCTTGGACCGTTGCCAGGCAACTGTGGCTGGCAGCTCAGCATGGCTGGGTCGTCGACACGTGCCCGCGGTTTTGATGGGCGGTGCGGGTCAGTACTGATACACGACCGGGTCAGAGTCCCGTCAGGCTAAGAGCAAAGCGTTTACTGGGACGGGTTCAGTCAGTGCTAACTTGTAAACATTATCTTAATGACTTGATGTATTCCTTTCAGGATCGACACACGTTTCTGCAACATTTATACACGGTAATAATGAGAATTCTGTTTTTAATAACCTTTTCAGCACTGCAGTGAGGAGGCTGGGAGCAGATGTGGTTTCCTCATGAACTAGTTAATCCTATTAAGTCTACATCACAGTTTAATCACACTTTGTGTTTTTTTTATGTTCATTATCACATTATCATTATTGCTGAGAACAGATCATTGTCCTCTTACAGCTAAATCGTTGTTCGGGAGACTTTTAAAGGGTCTAGGGTTTTTTAGAAGGCCATACTCTTAAGGCCTGCTACATTAAAGAACTGGCAAAAATATGATTTTTTTTTTTTCGATCAAAACATTTTCGTTTTTAAAGAAAGTGTTTACTGACAACAGTGTTGATTAAGATTCAAAAATACTGGTATGAGTGTTCAGGAAAAAAGGCCTAATTTAGCCAGAAATTTATTCCACACGTTTTCAACATGGAATTTATTATCAGCACATTTTGGATTCTTTCAATACAGCAAGTAGTTATTTAAAAGAAATGATTATCAATAGATGAGTTACTCTTACCTTATATACCATGGTCCGGGTGAAATACTCAATTCTGATTGGCTGCAGAGGAATACTCAGAAATGCATGAATGGACCAAAATACTGCTTTGGGTTGTTTTGTGTGGAATAAATATTATAATAATCTCAAAAGGGTAGGTTTTGCATGGTATAGGCTCTTTGAGTAAAGATATTAACATGCTAATGAGATAGGGGCCTCTGAAATTCATTTATGAAATATGATATTATTGGTTATATAGGGTTCATTTAAATAAAGACAGTATATGTAAATGATAATACAGACACAGTGGATGACTTTAGGAAATGTTGCATATACAATATCATATAAAGCTGTTTTTTTAATTGAATATACAGTATTTGTACAAAATAATGGTTAAATGTGCATAAATTACAGAGTCATACTTTTAAAATGACCACTTCCCATGTTAAAGTATTATTCCGTCTGCCTTAAATTAGCTAAACTGCTGCAGGTTTACACTTTTAAAAGGATCAAAACATTTAATTGGTTTACTTTATAGTTGACTTCCAGCACTTAGAATCCCAGCTGAACATAAACAATTTTATGGACTGATTTATTGACAAGTTGAGTCAGTAGAATAAACCATAACATTAAGATTTTGATCTTATATAAATGCTAAAATAGAAACTGCATCTCTGATATTTTGTCTTTAGGAAAAAAAAAACCTAAAAAGTCTCAATTGACTGTTTTTTTGTTTTGTTTTTTCCTGATCGATCTGCCTGACTAATGTTAGCGATGGGGGTTCTAAAACATCATTGGACCACATTCCAATTAACTGTTACAGGATGTTCCACCACTTATCAACACCTCCCGACTTAGATTAATCTTGCTGTATTGACCAGCTATGTACCACGGGCTTTTAAATTAGCTTTAATTAAAGCATTGCTTGGAAAGCCCACTCGTCATCCTAATGCGTTAGCCGATTTCAGACCTGTGTTTGTGTGAAATCCTTTTAAAATGTTGTCTAAAAACAAAAGATCGCTCATTTAAGGAGGAATGGTTTTTCATGAGGAGTTACAGTGTGGATTCAGAGGGACCAACAGAGCATTAAAACAGCTTTACCCCCCTGCAGCTTTCCTTTATGCTGTTTGTCATTCTCTTTGATCTCATTGGTGCATTTAAAAACAGAAAATATGTTATCTTGACATCCTAACTGTAACATCCCTATCAATGCTGCTCCTGTTTGTGTGTAATGTTGTTTTGTTTACCTTTTTGGACATAGTGTGGTTAGCTCTGGTCCTCCAATACGGTTTTACAGAAGGAATTTAATCCATCTCCTTTTGAGCAATGCATCAAAAAAACATGTCTAAAATGTCAAATCTGTCTGATAATCTAACTTCAGGCTGCCGTCTGTTCTCACTCTCCTCTGGAGAATAAACATTCTGGAAATGTCATGCAGTTACAACGTCTCTCCAATAGGGGGAAAAATAACTGATCAAGAGGTAAAACGTGCCGATTCTTTGACTATAATAAAGCATTGAAACTCCTTAACCTGCTCACTAAACCACATTTACTACCTGAAACTTTAAGTATTTGTGTGTACTTTTTCAGCTTTCTTTCAAGCTCTCAAAATGATAATAATTCAAAGAAAAATATAAAAAATCCTCCAAAAGCAGGAGTGAGAAATCTAAATAAATGTATGCTATGCTAAAGATGGTTTTGACTGCCAGAGGCGGGTGTTCAAAAGTTGTGCTAAAGTCAAATTTGCCATGTTATAAAAGATATTCCAAAGACATAAAGGAAAGTATGCAAACATAGAGTAACACCTTAAGAGTTGAGCTACAGGAATTTTTTAAAGTAAGAAAAAAACAAAAATAGAAATATTTCCATTCCTAAACTATCATTTAAAATAAATTTGAGCAAAAAATACAGTTTATTATTGGTTTACAGTCTGGTAACAACAAGGTCACCTGTATTATGTCACTAAAGCAAATAAAACAAAGTTATTGAGATAACTACAACACAATAAAACTGAGTAAGAGTAAAGGCTCATCTACCTTAAGGAAAAGTTTTACAAATGCACCACAACAACTTTTAAAAGCACTTTTAAAAGTGCTTTTAGTTAGTTAGTTTATTTAGTTAGTTAGGATTAAGTTAATACGTGCTAACAACATTTAGCCGTGCTGACAAAATTTAGCCATGGATGAACGTAAACTGCAATTACATCAGCTTTTATAGAGAAAATAATGTCCAACCGGAATCTAGAAAACACTCTTATATTGTTAAGTGCTTTTATGTAAACCAAGAGTGAATTTGTAATCAGATTTTACCTGGAATCTGTGCAAAATTCCACATTTTGACAATTTTGACAGTGAATGTTCCAACTAGTCTTAGCTCTCTGCTAAGGTAACATAAAAAAATCAACACAGACCAGGCTATGCTGATATACTCACAAGAGACAGTGCATATGTTTTTTTAATTAATACATTTTCCATTATGGGACATAATTTTAAAAATAAAGTACCCATGAAAATTACTCTACTGAATCTTCCTCAACAATTGCAGCTTCAAAACATTTCTACAAACATCTGAAAATGGTTTTGCTCTCATCCCAAGTTTGTTTTTCATATTCTTCAATTTGTTTGCATTCTGGCTTTTATTTATTTATTTATTTTCACGCCTGGCAGCAGTAGGAAGAAGCGATTGTCTGATTTGGAAGGTGGCTGGTTGACTGACAAGCGTTTCATTAACTGGGCTGAGACAAACAAAAGGCATCGGGGAAGCAGCTCTTCCAGGTTAAACAAAGAACAAGTAAAACAAAAGACTGGAACTTGAAGGGGGAAGAAAAAGCAGTGGAAACTCATTAGAGAATCCATCGAGGAGGATTTGGCAATAAAAACATGGTGATCTGGGAGGATAGGTACTAAAAAGATCAACAGTAGAGAAACAACCGCTGTGTTATAGGAAACAGAATGCAGGTGTGACAGAATGACTGCAGATAAAGCAAAACACAGTGAACAAGGGGAAACCCTTTCAAAATAAGAGGTTCAACATGAAGACAAATTCCAGCTGAACAAACGAGGAAAATATAGAAAAACTCAAAGAGAAAACTAACAGACTATCTTCCAGTCGTGGATATTGCGATTGTTTTTGAAGCTGATAGGACTTTCAAAAACTTTGTTTAGGTTTATTTGGAATTACAGCAGGGGACAAAAGAATTCAGCTGTCATCAATTCTGCACAGTGTTCCACTTTAAAACATAAGAACTCTGTAATGTTCACCTCAGCTGTGACAGACATTATCTAAAAAAAAATGGGGGGAAAAAAGAATCCAGGAAATCAGATTGTGATATTTTTAATCAGAACCTTGAGATGGGTTTTTTTTATGTTTCCCGGGTGATATGTTTGGGATCATTGTCATGTTGGAACATCCAGCCACGCTGCTATCAGAAGGAGATTTTTGCCCAAAATGTCTCCATGCATGACCTCATTCATCCTTTCCTTAATACAGATTAGTTGTCCTGCCCAAACCATGAGTTCCACCTCCATGCTTCACTGTAGGTAAGGTTTTCTTGGGATATAACTCAGCATTCTTCCTCCTCCAAACATGCTGTGTGGCGTTTATATCAAAGAGTTCCATTTTGGTTTCACCTGATCACATGACCTTCTCCCAGTCCTCCTCTGGATCATCCAGATGGTCGCTGGAGAATTTTAAACGCTCTGGACACGTACTGATTTAAGCAGGGAATCTTTTGGAGAACTGCAGGATTTAATTTATGACAGAGTGGTGTGTTACCATGGTAACCTTTGTTAATCTGGTACCAGCTCTCATCAGGTCCTTGACCAGTTCAACTCTACAGTTCTGGTCTGTCTCCTTACTGTTCTTTGGATCATTTGTTCTCAACAGGTGAGATTCCCAATATTGGAGCTAGAGGTGGAGGGAGACTGTCAGTCATCTTGTATATCTTTTATTTTCTAACAATTGCTCCAACAGTTGATCTCTTCTCATCGAGTTGCTTGTTTGTTGTTGATTGGTTCATCCCAGTCTTGTTCAAGTCTACAATCTTGTCTCTGGTGTCTTTCGACAGCTCTGAGGTCTTGGTCATGGTGGACAGGCTGCAGACTGACTGTTAAGGGTGTGGACTTTCATTCAGATAACCAGTTCAATTAGTTGACATTAGTACCAAGTGAAGAATAAAAGAGCTTCTTGAAAAAGTAACAGAATTTTTTTTTGCTTGTTTATAGGAGGTTAACATTTATGTTCTGCTTCATTATACAAATAAATTCTTTCAAAATCAAACAATGTAATTTCCTGGATTCTTTTTTACATTCTGTCTCTCACAGTTGAAGTGTATCTGTGATGAACATTACAAACCTCATTCAGGTTCTCTGCAAGCTAATCTTGAGAAGCACTTCTAATGAGAGTCATTTAAAATTATTTGGGCTGGTTTTTACCTTAAATTTACTTCAAACTGCTCCTGGTTGTAGTTATTTTACAAAGTAATATGCTGAAATTTTAGTCAGCAGTGTATTATATTCACCCAAAAACATAACAACAACAAAAAACACACTAAAAAGTCTCACTAAATTAGGTAAAAGAAGAAAACCCTGCAGGTTTTTTGTTTTGTTTTTTTTGCTGTAAAAAAAAAAGCGGCTGTGTGAACTGATGGCGCCACACATCATGAATGCACCTCAGGCAGTGGTGTGTTTTCTCCTGAATAATCGCTGAATCTTTTTACCGACCGGATGAGAAAATCAAGAGACGAGGCGGCTGAATCAAATCCGGGGCATGTATGATGAAGTGGCTCTCTTTTTGTCCCGCCTTCCTGCCCTGCTGCAGACTTTACAGTGGGAGGTGAGCAGATTATGAAGTCCTTTAACGCAAATATTATATTTCAGCTTGCTTTGAGGCACGTGTACATGGATTCTCTAGTGCAGGAACAAATTATTCTGCCCATTTGGGTTGTTGTGATATTTTTTTTATTTCTTTTAGTTTATTTTATCTCGTTGTGGGTGTGCACCTGCTGCGTGTCCGGAAAGTGGGTGAAACTTGCCTTCTGCCACTCTCCTCCTCCCTCTGCGGAGAAGTTTTGTCCAACTTTCAGCGTGGGCATTTGAAGTTAGTAATTTGATGAGCCTTCAGTGGGAAATCTCAGCCGTGCTGTGAGCTGGAGGCTGAGAAGTTAATGACAAAGACAGCACACTGCTTTCTAGATTTGCATGGGACAATATGAAAAAGTAAGAAGAAAAAAACAGCGCAGCATTATGCCCAGACACCCTGAGATTTCAAAAAACTCCTCTATCATTTGTATTTTTCTCTCTTTCTGCTTGCTTTAATTGCCCCTGCAGGGTTTTTGAGCACAGGGGACCAGTCTGCGAAAGGGAACTATGGCTTGTTGGACCAGATCCAGGCTCTGCGTTGGCTCAATGAAAACATTGGTCACTTTGGAGGAGACCCAGAGAGAATCACCATCTTTGGCTCGGGGGCTGGAGCTGCCTGTGTGAACCTCCTCATCCTCTCCCACCACTCCGAGGGTACGTTAGCTTCCGTCAGTCCTGTCGTAGCATTCAAGGAGAAAGTAGACTTAGCTGATAGGAATTTTTAGCGTTTGGCAGCATTAGTCTCCAAAGATCCAGACAGGATTTGCTCACAAAAATATTTAAATGAAAAGTCTTTCTTCACTAACGCTCACTCTGCATGCTCATTTTAATTCAATTCAATTTTATTTTATTTGTATAGCACAGCAACAGTCGTCTCGATGGGCTCTCGATGGATTTTAAAGCACAACCACTATGTGCATTTTGCGTAGCTTCTGTGCAATTATTACGTAAATCTTATGCAATTTTAATTTTTTTTGTTTTTTTGCGGGATGTATACACAAACTTGTGGCTTTCCACGACCGCTCCACATATATGTGAAACCGCAAATAAGTGGGGGAAAACTGTACGCTTTTATAGATGAGAGAAAATTAGACAAAGACTGAGGAAAAAGTCTTGTCCATCCTGAACAATAAACTCTAACAGTCAAAGTCTGGAGACGTTGCTGATCGTGTGGCTCAGGGTCACAATCAGCAAGTTCATTCTGCAGTCTTCTCCCAGAACTGTGAATTCTGGGATTACCCAGTAACCCTGCAGACCAGGAACAAAGGGCTCTGCTTGGAAAACACAACTAACTAAAGTGTTGAAAACTGCAGCCTTTTTTGACCATCTGAAGGTTTTGAACTTTTTGTTTTAATGTTTACAAATTAAAAAACAAAGGACAAGAGTAATAACAATTATGCAATTTAGAACTAAAGTTAAAGAAAGATGTGATTTAGAGTATGAGGTTATGGAATGATTTTTAACCACAAATCAAACAGGCTAAATAATTAAATGTATTTAACAAAAATGTAAAAAATTTAAAGTTTCTAAAATAAAAACAATTCCAATTTTTAGTTATTTTGTCTATATTTTATAGTTGTACTTTGTGTTTAAACTGAGAATGCCACATTTGTTGGCGTTCACTATCTTTTGTAATTTTATTTGTTAGTTTATTGTTTAGAGAGAAAACAATTGTACTAATAGTTTTATGTTCTTAGCAAAAGGGGTAGAAATAATCTTTTTTTTTGTCTGTTCCCCTTTCAATGTCACACAAAAAAGGTTTGCATGTCATATTGTTTGGTTTTGTGTTTAGTCAAAGTCTGGAAGTAAGTAAATAAATAAAATAAATATGAATAAATAAATGAATACAATTGTAAGAGGCTAAACGGTTTGAAAGATTATCATTCATGCATCTCTTTTTCTCCCAGGACTTTTTCTTTTTTATCCTAAAGAGAGGGCATCAACCTTTTAAAAGATAAACTCTATCCAGCACCCCCTCACCTTTGCTTTTGCAATGCTCTAACTTACATTCATTCATTGACAGACGAGTAAAAAAAGAAGCACCAATGTTGTTTAAACTACCAGTCTACAGGGGTGTGACGATTAATCGACTTATATAAGGAATTGGTTTGTATTCTTACGATCCGACCACATCCTTCTGTCTGTGACAAGTTGTTAATCGAATCAATCAATGTTATTACAGAATTGTTTAAAAAATGAAATCAACTAATTATATCAATTTTGGGAAGTATCATTTGGATTGAGGAATACTACCCAGATTCATTTTAGGTCAGTAAATCGGATCGTTAAAATTTAACCGACTATGAGTAATATTAGCAACCACTAATTGATACTCTTCAGTGTTTTCTGCAACGTTTTAGGGTTCACAGCAGAACTTTCTGACTCTCCATGTTAACAGATTAGGGCGTACTGCGTGGCAAGCTGGTCTTTTTGGCGCCATTCCTGTTTCTCACGTGGTAGGGAGGCGCCAAAATTCCCAGCATAAGCAGTCGATGGTTGTCAGGTTTGTGTTACGTGCTCCTTTTCCGGTGGTTTTGATTTGTACACAAGATGTCTCAGACAGGTGCTTTTTTTTTTAAACGCTACCAAACGCCAAAAACTAATTGCCTCACACCTTCTTGTCTCTGAAAAAAAACCCGCCAGATGTTTGCTTACTAATCCTCTGATGTGAGGTTTGTTTGTGGAGCTGATGAAAGCTGAAAATGTGGTTTTAAAACTTTACCAAGAATTCAGATTATGTTATTACCGTTAACCTTCACACTGACCACAACAACCCGAGAAAGATTAAAACGACTGAATCCGTCATTGCTGCGAATCCTTCATGCGTGCAGAAAAAACATCTTTTATCTCGCCAGAGAAGGCATTCAAGAAAATATACAACCTTGTTTTATTGATTAGGCAGACCTAAACAAATCTCAGGTGCTGTTGTGTTGCCAGCGAAAAGGGTCTTGTGTGCTCGAAAGGCAAGGACAAGTACTGTCTTCTGCTCAGAATTCAATCTGAGTTTAATGTTTACATTTGAACTGCTGGCACTTATTATGCCAAAGTTCTTGTCATACTTTTGACAAGGCTTGGGTCATTTTAAGGAAGATCCTGGCATCTTTTCACGGATTAAACTACTCTGCCAGGCCTAAAAGAGGGTCATCACCTGGATTAAACCAAACAGACAGATGTGAGCTTTCCATCATAAAAGTAATTAAGTGATTTGACCTTAACTTAACTTAACCTTTTTTATACTTTTTCATAAATTTATCTGTCGAAAGATTCATTCTTTTGTGGAAAAATGTATATATTTTTTTTTTCTATTAGAAACTATTGGAAAACCACTGCCCTACATTAAAATAAAGAAGAGCTTTTTCAACTTTTTCTTTTTTTGTTTTGGAGGAAGAGTTTGATCTTCTAAAATTAGGTAGTCAGAAAATCAGCAGATATGACCATTTTCAATAATAAAAGCTCTTCTGTCTCTTAGATATGAAGAAATTACATCAATGAGGGGAAAAATATATTATTTATTTAAGAATGTTTTCTGTGGAGTTGATTTTAAAAAACATGGAGTTTGAACAGACTTTGCATCCTCCTCCTTTTTTGAGGGAAGGATGCCAGAAACCAGTTTGGCACATCAGAAAGACTGACTTTAAAGAAACCACAGGTGTGGTTATGTGGCCCACTGACTGATTTGACGCCAGCTCTGAAGCTCCTTTTGAAGCTCCCTGGTGGTCACTATCAAGATAGAATTTGAAACTCCGGTCTTTCTAAAAATGGACATAAAAACCAGTCCGTTTAAGGGATATGGCCCGAAAAGTTGCTCTGAATTTGAGTGTATGATGGTCTTCTGTCCAAACAAAGGCCAAACATGGCGAAAAATTGAAAGAATTTATAAATAAATAGTAACGTTTACTGCATTTTTTTTTTTGCCCTGTAAGGCTCATGTAAAAGCTTTATTTAAAAGAAAAGAGAAAACAAATAGTGCGCTTGGTTGTCTGATTGTGCGATTTTCCGTCAAAATGTTTGACAATTAAAGGGAAGAACAAATCACTTGGCAAACCAAGTCCAGGACGTCAAATGATAATAGATGACGATATAAAAAATGTTCAGAATCCTTTTCTGAACCAGTTTGAACCTCCAACCCAATCAAAACCTTTGAAAAGCAGATGGTCCTTCATAGCTCAGGGGTGTGTGGAGAAAAAACATCGACTATAAAGCCTCTTTTCCACTGAGCAGGATGGTCTGTTCCGGTCCTCAAAGTTGGACAGTCACGGCTCATGCGGGGTGGGGTGTAGACCTATTGTGTAGCTTTGCTTCATAGTACTGCGACTGCAAGAAAAACAAAGCTATCAAGATCAATGGAGCTCATCCAGCAGCCCAATTTCTTCTGCTTGGCCTTTGGTACTTCGTATAAACAAGTCATTTAATGTTGTCCGAGAAAAAGATTGTGGATGGCGATAAGGAATGCACTGGCGCTGGTCTGGCATGCTTGACCATCCACCAATTAACAGGTTTCATCCTGTGACAGTATCTCCGCCGGTTCCATTTTTCTATGGACCTACAACCAAGGAGGAGCCTAAAAATGGTACGATTTGGTCTGGCTCAATGGGTCAATTTTATAATGGAAACACTCAAAATACCAGACTATTCAGTGGAAATGAGGCTTAGGAGACCTGGATCTAGTGAGTGTGATGTCACCTGTAGAACATATTTTTACTTTCGGCTCCAACAAAATAGAGTAAATTCAGTTGCCTTTTTTTTGCGATATGGATGCCATCATGTTGGAACCAGATGGTTAAAATAAGCTTGTTGGAAATCCAAACCCCTAAATTGAAAGTTTGTTTGGGAAAATCTGTCAATCAAAAATTTTGAATGTTCATCGTGATACCACATACTTTAGTTGAGGCATCTGATTGGCCAGTATTAATTGAATAACTACACTAAAGAAAATATATGAAATATATGAAACAAAAATTTGGATCAGTAAGATGTTAAGAAAAGGTATCAGAGCAAGAATGGTTATTCTGACAATGACTGAGTGATAGCTGTTTATTTCTCAATAGAGGTCTATTGAATTTTGATTTCATGGAGCCAACTGGCACTTCCTGTTTGGAATGCCTGGGGGGAGGAGTCACTCAGTCCAGGTCATATACAGTCATTGGGAAAAAACACTTATCTAAGATAAGGATGCTTACCTAAAATAAGGATGATCCAATAAAATGTCCGTTTTTTGGGGGGAAAGGATAGAAGTTTATTTAATTCATACTTAGTTTTGTTTTGCTGCTGTTTGAGAAAAAATGTTGCTGAAGAAGTTGAAGGGCTGATCGGTTTTTGAAGGTACACCGTGTGTTTGCAGAGGAGAGATGAGGAGCTGAGAGGGAGCTGCAGCTGAGAAGCTTCTTAATTGATTTCACAGGGAGACGAGCGGGGGTGGGGCGCATGCAGAATATGGGGGGGCTTAATTATTAATGACAGAATCTGCAGATAAAACAGAGGGACAGCAAGCCACTTTACATAACAGTGCAACGGTGCAACAGAGCGAGAAGGGGAAAAAAAGTTCCTCTTTTTTTTTCCGTCTCTCTGCTTTTTCTCAACAACCACGCCGCCGTTTGCAGAGCTGTCACTGTTCTCGTTGCTGTTGTCTGTCTCTGCATGAAATGGAAAACACATTTTTTCCCACAAACAATCCCGATGATTTTCTCCAGCTGTTAAATGCAGCCACTTCCCCCTGCTTTGTACTTTTCCAATGCTCCTCCTTGGAGACGTACATTATTTAAAACGTCACACTCTAAAGCCCTGCAGACCCCAGCAGCTGCAGGCGAAAGTGTTAGGAGTAAAAAAATAAAAAATAAAAAACTGGCAGGGAATTGGTACTTGCATGTTGTAATGTGTGGGAGTGCATTTGTGTAGGTCTGTTCCAGAGGGCCATCGCACAGAGCGGCTCGGCCATCTCCAGCTGGTCGGTCAACTATCGGCCGCTGATGTACACCAAAATCCTGGCGAAGAAGGTGGGCTGCTCTTTTGGGGACATGGCAGATTTGGTCGACTGTCTACGGAGGAAGAGTTTTCGGGAGCTGGTGGACCAAGACATCCAGCCCGCACGCTACCACATCGCCTTTGGGCCTGTGGTAGACGGGGATGTGGTGCCAGACGACCCTGAGATTCTCATGCAGCAGGTAGCCCCTGAGCGGAGTCAAACCCTCAAAGCCACGTTCCCACCACCTTGACAAATACACGTTCAAGCGACCACTTTCAATTCAAATGTGAGCCCGTGTTTTGGGCTTCCGTATTCAAAACTTGGTGTCCATGCGTCACTGCACTAGTTTTTTTAATTCGTTTTTTGGCTCTACATACAAAATATTGCACGCGCGTTGAAAGTTAAACCAGTTGAACTTTGACCAGTCAGGAACTTGGATTTTGTAGTGACGTATGGATGGCGACCTTTTTAATTCACACAACTGTCATCCGTTTGAAAAATTGATCATGAAGGAGAAATGAATAACTGTGGTTTGTGCGCGGTTGGAATTCTGTGACGCCAAGTCTTTTATTAATTGGAATAGAGCTGTAAAAGAAAATCTCTGAAGCAAGATTCCCAAGATTTTCACCACTTCGACATTTCGCACCAAGCCTCTTTCATCTGTAAGTACGTGAGCTAGTATGGGATGGCGACAGTCCAGTGTTTTATCATATACTTGTACGCGCGTCACATCCCCTGTGTGAATATAGCACAACACCGGAGCCTTAGCTCTACTGTGTATATTCCTTCAGCTACTGTAACTCTTCAACCATGTAGGTGATAACATAATACCATTGGTTTCTTCTGCGTAGAAATGCGGCTTTGCAACATTATGCAACGCTTCACAGTAGTATGTGTTCTATGTCGGTCCAAAGCTGATACGAAAAACCACTTTTCTCCACATCAGAATCCGCTGAGTCATTGATCGCATAAAAGGTCAAAGAGTATCAACACGTCAAAGGGTGTGTGTTATTTAGGTGTTACCGACAACATCTCCATTGTATAAGGGTTAACAGCCTTTTTTCTATGTGTTGTGTAAACACTCATCAAAAGTCTCTTTAACACCCCTGGTCTTTTTTGTTCTTAGGGCGAGTTCCTCAATTATGACATTCTGCTGGGTGTCAACCAGGGAGAAGGTCTGAAGTTTGTGGATGACAGTGAGGGAGAAGATGGAATATCAGCAGCATCCTTTGACTACACCATCTCCAACTTTGTGGATAATCTATATGGATATCCTGATGGTCAGATCTTACCCTTTTTCTATGTTATTTAGCAATTCAATGTGTATGACGATATGGTAAAGAAATACTCAGAAATGTAATTCTTGGGCTTAATTTTCCTTGAATATGTCCTCCATCATCAGAAAAATGCCAAAGGAACGTTAAAAACCAGTTTCTTTAACAAAAATGAGATGTCAAGGTTTTAACTTCCTTGCTATGTGGTTATCTCTGATGGCTATTCAGACCTTTATTTTATAGTGTTCCCCTTTACATTTGTGCAAAGAAAATGACCCAAAAATGGTAGAACTGCAAAAAAAAAAAAAAAAATAACTCTTAAGAAATGAAATATTTATAAATAAATATTTGGCAGAGAGCATGCCATGATTACAAGATAAAAACACAGCAATAGCTAGAAATGAAAAAGGTTTTGAGGATTTTAATTATAATTAAGGCAGAAAAGTGGACACCTAATTTAAGGAATTCATGCACACTCATGTTGAAATTTGTTTTTTTCCAAGGTAAAGATATCCTCAGGGAAACCATAAAGTTCATGTACACGGACTGGGCTGACAGGGACAACAGTGACATGCGAAGAAAGACCCTCCTGGCTCTGTTCACCGACCACCAATGGGTCGCCCCAGCTGTCGCCACTGCCAAGCTGCACGCTGAGTTTCAGTCACCCGTCTACTTCTATACTTTCCACCACCACTGTCAGACTGAGGCCAGGCCTGACTGGGCCGACGCTGCCCACGGAGATGAGATCCCCTATGTGTTTGGGATTCCCATGGTCGGAGCCACTGACCTGTTTCCATGTAACTTCTCCAAGAACGATGTGATGCTCAGCGCCGTAGTCATGACATACTGGACCAACTTTGCAAAGACAGGGTACGTACAGGAAACATGTTTAAAGACTAGCCCATTTTTCTCCATGCAAGCTTGGTTTTTATGTGTAGTTCAACTCATATTGCAATAAAGTTGCACTTTTCCAAATTGATACAGTTGTTTGGAATCCAAACAAAACTAAATTACAGGCACGGCAATGGACTGACAAACTGTTTGACGCCGCCTTTATCCAACAGTAGCTGGGATAGGCTCCAGCATCCCAGTAACCCCAAATGGGATGAAAATGTTCAGAAAATGGATGGATGAATGAAACTAAACTATACAGACCAAAAATGAGCTTAACAATAATAGTAAACATGAAATTGGCTATAATTATACAATGGTCCGGGTGAATACTCAATTCTGATTGGCTGCTGGGTCTTAATAAAAAAATGTTCCAGTCACACAGTCCAAATGTCATATATCACTGCGCTGGCTTCTTCAAAACAAACGTTTGTTTCATCATCTGGACAAAAACAGGCGATGAGAGGTGAACTTTCTCTCTAAACTGATGCTGAAGTCCCCCTATGACAATGTTTTTAAGTATGATTATGAGGTTTTTAACCAAAATCCAACAACCTAAATGTCTTAAAAAGCAATATTTCATGTTTATCTAAAGCCTCTGTTTCCAAAATCTCCTCTACATGGGCATGGCCATTGGTGCTGAGCTGAGTAGCTTCGCTCTTGATCCCCCCTTTTTGCGAGCGGCGTGTTGCATGAGGGAAGAGCTTGACACGAGGGGGCACAAAAACAACACCAACTGAGAGTCTCTTTTCTCCAAAGTTTCTCTTTAGGGGTAAAGAAACTGTGAAAAGTGACATAGTTTTGGTTTCAAACATACACTTTTTGAACAAATGTGCAGACTGACAAAACAAATGTGTATACCAGACCCTGCTGTTTACTAAAATTACACAAGAAAAAGAACTTTGATAAGCCCATGAAAAATACTTTGAACTACATTATAATTAAGTCTACATTGCAGCACCAAGTAGCACTGGCTGTGGCTCAGAACTGATTTAATGCTGGCACATCCAGATTGTTGAATTCACTTGCACAGCAAATAAAGAAAGTGACTATTTGCACGTAATTTTCCAAATACGTGCGGGCAGCGCTGAACTTTTTTCTTGGCCGCACGGACCCAAAGGAAGGGTTAAGTTTAGGATTGCAATTGAGCAGCGTTCACATCAAACGCGATTCGCGGCGGAGGTGTCCAGTTTCAATGTAAAGTCAATGGTACAGATGCGATCTGAGGTCGTGCGGCGCGATTTGAGCAATGGGTGCAGCACAAAGATCTGGCAGCAACGCAATTTCAGCAGCACGGCGCAATTTGGTACAAGTCTTAGCCAATCGGCCAACAGTAGCCGTCCCGGCTACTGTTGGGCAAAGGCGGCTATACCCTGGACAGTCTGTCGCATAGGGACCATGGAGCTGGAGCAATCGCGATCACTATGCCGGCTTTTAAAAGGCGAGCTGGTGGGCAGATAAAGACCCACTGCGGGATGCCAGCCAGCCTGCTCGGGCCTCCAGAAGAACCTTTTTACTAACAAGGTGGGGAGATAACGTAACTAACTCCAAACCTTGTTAGTAACACAAAAAACATAGACGTTAGTCGGATTAGCAGATTCACAATAAACCCAACCTTGTTACAACTCGTAAAATAAAAAGATTGGCATTTTGACAGAGCCCCATCTAACTATCAAAATTGTTTCGACATCAGTAAGCACAATCAGAATCAATCCATATATAAGGTGCACTGTGTATTTTTTTTTTTATTAAGGTTTTTAGGAGCGCCTTATAGTGCAGAAAATATGGTCATTTAAATAAGGGCTGCCAATTTTTCATAAAAGCTTGGAGTGAGAGTCCAGAAAAAGTAGTCACTCTATACTACGTATAGATAAGACAAGTTTAGTTTTGTGAACGTGTATTTGCAAATTATATCACCACAGGGCAAACAAAAATGATGAATTGAAAAGGAAAAAGGAAAAAAAGACTTTTTAAAGAACAACACAAAATAATTGTTCAGCTTAATAACATGGGAAACAAACAAACTACATACTAAGACAAGACAAGATACAAGGCATTTAGAAAAAAAGGTTAGAACTGTCCCTTGTTGTAAGGACTTGTGGCCTTTTTTGAAGGTTTGAGAATTTTAGTGGATGACTCCCACTTGACAGAGCGCCATGTACCTCTCAAAATTACTTTGATATCTGTAAAAAACATGACTCAGGTCCTGCTACCTTAAAGTTTCATCCAAGGCCAAACTGTTCCTGGTCTTGGTTTTGTTCAGGCTCACTTTGCATTTGAGTAGAGCAGCACCAGGACCAGGTTTGCCATGGTGGCAAGCCTCTGGAACAATCTAGCACATGTAAGCTGGGAGAAATAAATAACATCCAACGATGCAAACTAAAAGTAATTTCAGTCGCCATTTTTCTGTGATACGGACTTTGCCACGTTGGAACCACATAAGTAAGCGGTGATTGGTTTGAGTCGGTCCAAAGCAGGCTTTGGATAATCTGTCAATCAAACTTTTTGAGCATTGACGTGAATTAACCTTGTTTCATAGAGACATCTGATTAGCTAGTTTATAGCTCGAATATTGCACTACAGAAAAATATTCTGGAAAAAATTCAGGATTATCAAAAACGTGCACGCAACACACTGATTTAAGCCTTACTCCCTAAAGGGGTGGACTTACCATAAGTAAAAGGTATGTGATTTCCTGGGGCCACCAACACTCTGGGGCCCCCAAGCTGAACAACTAAGAAAAGGGTCAAAAATAAATTTAACAGTCATTATTATTTAACTCTGTCATGAAAACAAACCCACCCCAAATCCCTGAAATGGCATAAAATCGTGTGAAAGTGTTTGGTCAAACCCCGTCCCTCTGCAGCAATGGAATATTCCAACATTAAACATGTTCTTGGTAATCTTCGTTTTTTTCATGATAGTTCTGCGGTAGTGAAAGTTACTCAAGTTATAAAATGTCCAATCAGATGGATCAATAAAAGTAGGTGGCCTTGCATCGAACTTTGGAAGCGCCTGACAGATTCTCCTGAGCCTGCCTTTAGTGGAAGGAGTGTGGCCTTCTAATATACTCACCACGGATTAGATAGAGTGGTTGCCATAAAAAAGGAGACTAAGACCAACACGGAGCGATCAGTGTTCAGCTGCGGAGCCGCCATTAGTTTGTCAATGTGCATGAGCAGGACTGGGACTGTTAAAGCACTTCTAAGAAGGTAGTAAAGCGCTTTAACCCTAGGACCATCCAAGGCACACTAATGTTGGGAGTGGGGTCATCTGGACCCCACAAGATAGCACAAGGGATATAAGTATTTACCATTTATTTTGTGTTTCTCTGTCATTTTAGTCTTAAGATCTGACGAGAAGCTGCGCTGAAAATACAGAATGAGTGTTTGATTATTGTGTTATTTCCACTTTTTTATTTAAAAAAAAATCCGATTTCTTTTTTATATTTGAGAAAAACATAGCTGCTGATGAAGTTTAACTTTTGGGTTGGAAAACCATGACTCTATCTTGCAACACTGGCTGAAATGAAATGATGATTCGAAGAGATTTTTTAAAATAAAAGTGTCAAAACAGGAAAACGCAATGAGAAAGGAAGAAATGTGTTGCCATACTTCCTAAAGTGCTGAAAAAAAGACAAGATAAGAAAAAGAACAGAAACAGAACAGAAAAGTGCCCCTCATCCCTCCGCACACACCTCTCCCCCATCCTGCGCAGCCCGTTGGTGCTGTTTAAGGGACAGCAGCGTGCTCTTCATGCGCAGTCTCGCTGTTCGAAATGAGAAAATTTGACAATCAGAGGGTAGTTTGTGTGTGAGTCCAATAGGGATCAGAGCCGTTTCAACAATAAAAAAACAGGACTTGTGACTCAACATTATCTTAACAAGATCATAGTAGCAGGTTTAAAGGCCTTTAAATCTACTACTATGATGGAATCTACCTGGATGAATGAGAGTCTTCATAGACATTAGTGAATAATATTTAGAACCTACTACCACTCATACTCAAATACATACCTGGAGAAAATGTAAAATCAAAGTAGATAGAATTTTGTTGATGTTTAACTTGAAAATAAGTGTGACACAGTAGTGGATTGCGCTCACAGACACCATGCGTCCACATCCACGTAAACAAAGAATCCCACTTAATATTATTGCCTAATCAATCACCACAGTCTCCTCAAGCCTAAATTATGGATCCTACGAGTGTTGCTTCTGCCTTAACCAGACCTTAACAAATTCATTAAAAAAATCCACTGGAAAAAGTAGCTTTAAGTGTATTTCATGAGAAATAGAGCTGTGGCGTAAGAACGTGAGAGACCAATCAAATGTGTGGGTCTCACAGCCAATGCGTGAGAGTTGGAAGCCCTGTTTAAATATTTAGTAGAAAAGTTGTTAAAAATTTATTTTTGTAGTCTCCAGAATATAAACTTGTTTTTCTTAATAGCCTTTGAAATATCCGCAAACATTTCAAGAACAAGAAAAGTAGATACCAAAATGGACAATTATATATAAACAGATAAAAAAAGCAATAATAGGCTACACTTTTTTTTTTTTTCCAGGGATCCCAACTTGCCAGTTCCTCAGGACACCACGTTTATCCATACGAAGCCTAACCGTTTTGAAGAGGTTATCTGGACAAAATTCAGCTCCAAAGACAAGCAGTACTTGCATATTGGCCTAAAGCCTCGAGTCAGAGATAATTACCGTGCCAACAAGGTGGCATTTTGGCTCGAGCTGGTGCCACATCTTCACAGCCTACACGAGGAAATCATTAGCTCCATTACCACTCGGTTGCCGCCCAATAACCGACGGAAGCCCCCTCATCCCGGCACCCGCTCCACACGACACCCGGTAGTCTCTACTTACCCAACAGATACTGATCCGGATGTTTCTGAAAGACCCCGCTATTCTCCTTTTCCCAGTGAGACAAGGGACTACTCGACCGAGCTGAGTGTGACGGTAGCTGTTGGTGCTTCGCTGCTTTTTCTCAACGTGCTGGCATTCGCCGCGCTTTACTACAAACGAGATAAGCGGCACGAACTCATGCAAAGGCGTCACCGCCGCCTGTCCCCTCACCGCAGCACGACAGCGGGAATGGGCGTTGGCATGGGAGTGGTGGGCGCCCCGCCTCACAACGATCTGGCGCTGAGCCAGGAGGAGGAGCTAATGTCGCTGCAGATGAAACAACAGAGGGTGGAGCTGGAGCACGGGACACCACTCCCTTCGCGCGGCGTCCATGGCGATCTGGAGACCCTGAGGTGCCCGCCTGACTATACGCTGGCCCTGAGGCGAGCCCCAGAGGATGTGCCACTTATGACCGCCAACACCATAACAATGATCCCCAGCACCATCAGCAGCATGCAGCCCCTCCACCCTTTCAACACATACCCGCCCATCCCAACCCCTACTTCTACACCTGTCCCCAGCCACAGCAACAATGCCCTGCCACACCAACACTCCACCACCCGTGTATAGGAGCAGGTACAAGCTTTGCTGCCCCTCTCTGAGCTCACACTCCTCCATTCAAACGTCACTTTTATCACCTATGTTCTCCTCGTTTGATCTTCTGTCTCATAAAGCCCTCAAACAAAGCTGCAGTTTGTAAGATAAGAGGCAAAGGAGTTCCTCCAAACTGTAAACAGAACTCAGAGAGACTGTATCGAAAGCAACTCTGTCACAGTGCGCCACAACTGCTTTACCCTGTTAGCTCTATGAATATTTGGTGCTTAGAAAAGTTGCTAAGCTTTAAGCTTGTAGCTCCCTCATTTGGGTTTCATCATTCAGTCTGACATTGGATGTGTAGCCTAGTTGTTGGGCGCCAGTGTTTTTGAACATTTTTGTGAGTGTGTCAGTGTAAAACTGTGTTGAACAAAGCAACACAAATATGCATTTATTTTTGGGGGGGGGGGGTTGTTTGCAAAATGATGATTCAGTAGCAAGCAGAGTTGTATGGGGCAACATATGTCCGAACAAGGTGTCTCTCATAAAGCCCTATTTGTTGGAACTTACAAATTGCAGCTTTAAAGGGCAAATCTGGAAGTCAAATTTGGCCCCCGACAAACCCCAACAGCTGTGTTTGCATTGTAGTTTGAGGTTCAGTGAGAAATCAATTAGCAGAGATGGGAGACCAAGAACAAAGTTTATTTGATGGCAACGCAAGGCTAACAAGAAAACCAAAATGTCTGCTAGGATCACTCTACTCTATCTTCATTGAATCTGTTCTCTCACTGCCACAATATTTAGAACACTTCCAGATTTGGGCTTCATCTCTTGGGCAGACCAGGAAATTACTGAATCCCATTCAGTATGGTGGCCCGGAAGTACAAATTACATCCACAAATAATTAAACGCAAGAACATATCAAAGATCACATCGACAATCAAAAAAGGAAAACAAATAATTATTTCTAAATGACATTTTAGAGAACAAAGCAAAATTCCAGAATCCAAAACACAATTCAAATGAAATGCATTGTGGTCTAAATTAGCCAATCAAGTGAGAATCGAAGCACTCTGGTTTTCGCGGGGACTTCTAGTAGTTTTCTAGGACAGCTCTACAAGATGGAGAGCTATATAGAGCACCATGAAGTGAGTAGTGAAAGAATCTGTACACAACCAATAAGGAAAGAGACAAAGTAGGTACTATGTGACGTCACTGATGACATTAATTTTTGACATTTGAGTTTTGAGGTTTTTGGTTTCCGTAAAACATTCTTTTTTTCTTTTTTGTTATTTACTTTAATGTTTTTGCCAACAATAAAGACACATTTAAGAAAAACTTAAACCTTTTTATCCAATCAGTGATGTCCCATAGTACCTTCCTTTTCCAATGTATTATTTTGTTTCGTTTTTTAACATTTTATTTTGATTTCTGGAAATAACTTTAGTTTTCCGAATTGTTAAATTTATATTCCGATTCATTGTTTTGAAATTGTGTTTTGGTTTCTGGAATTATGTTTTGATTTCTAAAATGCAATGGGTTTTTTCATTTGTTTAGATTTTTTGATTGTCATTTTGATCTTTAATATGTTTTTTTGCCTGTTGGCACTTCAGGGCCACCGTACATTGGATGCAACCTGGAATCCAGGCTGCCCGTTACAGCTCGCTGCACCTGCATCTCACACACTCTAATCATGTCCATTACTTTATTTGTTTCTCTCTCATTATCTCTCTGTCTATACTCTCCATTTCTACTCGTTTATCTCCTCTCACACTTCCCTTCTCCCCCCTCCACACCTTCTGCATCTGCTTTTATCGCTCTTTTTATTAAACCACTGACATAACCCATTTCCTCGCAATCACTTTAAGACTCTCCTTTCTCTTTTGGAGTCTTTTATACAAAAACACAAATGTAAATGATGTATTAATAATAAATTGTAAGGATATGAATGAAAAAGAAAACATATTCTGATATCTCATTTTTACCAGCATTCTTGGTGCCAAGTACTGTGACAAAGTTCCTCTTTCGCCGGCGTCCAGTGGACCGCCAGGAGAGGTTCATCCTGACTGTATCTTACAAAAGGAATTACCATCAGAAAAAGTGCCAATCCTCTTCATTTTTTTAACCACTTTTCTTTGTTATCTTTCTTTTTATTACAGGGAACTTGATATATTATTGTTTCTGTGTTTTCTGTGTATGATTGCATGATTTTTGTTTTGGTTTTTATTTGAAATCTGTCCAGAGAGATGTTTTTCACTTTCAGAATTTGCCTTGTTTAAGTTTTTTTTTTTTTTTTAATCTTCATTTTCTGTTTTAATATCAACAGCACTTTGTGGTACTTCAGAAGGTATATAAAGAGATAAATATTGTGTTTAACTATAATTATAACAAAGAGAGTAAATATTCCCTCTATTTTTTTCCTAACACTGAGGCTGTGCCGCAACCCCGCCCCCATTCCCCTCCAAGACTTACTTCTAAAAAAAGAAAAAACTCCCCCCTATTTTGATTTTCATTCCTTTTCCTCATCCTTTGCAGGTTTGCACTCTCAGTGTTTCTGAATTGCACCTGAACATAGCACTTTTTTCCGTTTCAAGAAAAAAAAAAAGAATTCTTCGTGATTATTCTGAATACGGTTTTTCGTCTGCAACTGACATGAACGTTTCGGAGTCCCAGGACCTGCCTCATCTTTTCGTCCGCTCTTTTTTCGCCGTCCGATCAGTGTCGCTTCTGCACGTCAGAAGAAGGAAAAATTATATATTAGCGGTCAGAGGAGGAGGGAGCCTGGTACGTCACACCTATCGCACAAGTGAACACAAAGACGGGTTGTGCTCTGAACAATTCTGGAGAAGATGAAAAGCCCTGTGACATTAACACTGGACAATCTGATTTGTCACTAAGGATGTAGTCTTCAAATCTGATCCAACGGACATTACTCACACCGCAAAACTGGGGGTGTTTCCTCAGCATCCTGTTTGCTTCAGGCACTCTGGAGCCGGACTGCCATGCCTCATGCCGGACTGGAGCAAGCTGCAAGGACAGAACCAACTCAGAAAACAAACTGTACATTTTTTAAGTGTAACAGAACAACATGGAATTTGTAAATATTACGTTTGTCGTTTGGTTTGAGTGATAAGCTGGGTCTTTTCTTTGTCGACAACAGGTGCAAGTTCAAGATGACTTTACGTGAACTTTTACGGTTTGTTTGATCCTGTTTCATTTTCTTGACCTCAACTCTCAGTAGGTTTTTGGGCACATCTTTTAGTCTATGTAAAAAAAAATAAAAAGAAAAAATAAATAAAAAAGAAACAAAAACAAAAAAACCACAGCATGGATGAGGTAAACTCAAAAAGGAATATTTCTGGCTCAGGGTGGTCTCTATATTCTGAGTAACATGTTCCTACCGAAGGAAAGGTTGTTTAAAGCATAACCTGCACATTTGGCAACATCCCATCAATCATAAAGGCAGCTTTGGAATAAAATTAGTTTTTTGTTGTTTTTTTTTTTGGTGAAAAGCCAAAGAGCAGCTGCAGAGAAAGGATGAATGAAGGGGAACAAGGAAGGACTCCAGACAGCGAAACAACATGGTGTCATTAAAGGGGTAAAAAATACGCTACAAAATTGAGTTTAACTTGTGACGTTGAGGGAATGAATCATATTTTTGTTCCAAGTCGTCTCGGGTGTTATTAGACCGTGTAACCGGACGGGGGGTTTTAAAAAAAAAAGAAATATATATATATATATAAAATAAATCCTTTGTAGTCCATTTAGTCTTCTTTCAGGCTCTGATCATGGTGGTTGGTTTGCTACCTTTTCCAATTGTGTCTGCACATTCTGTCCATGGGATTAGTGACGCAGCTGTTTGTTGTGAATTTCCTCCAAAAATGACAAAATTCTCCTTCTGTCTTTTTCTCTTTTGGGGAAAAAAAGGGGGTTAGGACGGCCAACAGAAGCACACTCACTAAGTTTACATGTTTACACGCCAAATGTGATGTTGGCTTATGATGGGGAGGGGGGTGTGGCATCCCACTGATCCAAATATCCTCTTGTTATGATGTTTAATGGCGGAGTGTTGAAATGGAGGCTTGCACCTGTTTGTCTGTTTCATTTAGTCTGATACAGTAACCTGAGGAGCAAGAAACTGTGAGAGGAGGAAGTTAAATCAATTTAAATTCATATTTCTATTTCAAATAGAGGCTATTACACACTGTATGTTGTGTATCTGAACCGGAAAACATTAAAAGACATTCTTAAACTAATGTTCTTGAGTTGTTCTTTTACAGAGTTAACCATGTGAAGCCCACGACATCAAAGAATTGAAAGAAAATTCACTTTCTTTTTTTATTAAATGGCTTTTTTAAACCGTTTTATGATATCCACAAACATTATATATATATATATATATATATATATATATATATATATATATATAAAAATCTGTATTTTTTTAAAAACACCCCTCTCGCCCTTCCACGGGGGGTTTCTCCTCCAAGCTCGGGTCCTCTACCAGAGGCCTGGGAGCTTGAGGGTTCTGCGCAGTATCTTAGCTGTTCCTAGCACTGCGCTTTTCTGGATTGAGATGTCAGATCTTTCCAGCTATCTGTTGTAGCCACTCCTCCAGCTTGGGAGTTACTGCCCCGAGTGCTTCAATTACCACAGGCACCATTGTCACCTTCATTTTCCAGGCTTTCTCCAGTTCTTCTTTGAGTCCCTGGTATTTCTCCAGTTTCTCATGTTCCTTCTTCCTTATATTTCGGTCACTGCCACATCTACCACAATGTTTTTTTTTTCTTTTCCTTATCCACCACTACAATGTGTGGTTGGTTCTCCATAACCATCTTATCAGTCTGGATCTGGAAGTCCCACAGGATCTTTGCTCTCGTTCTCTATCACCTTCAGAGGTGCTGGATTTGTCTCAAATTTGATCCACACATTTTTAACATGGTGCAACTGCTTATGTCGACCAGCTCTTCCTAGTCTCTTCCTCGCCAACGTCAGATCACTTGCCAACAAACTACTGCTCTACTGTCTGATCAGCAGGTAGATGAACTACAACTCAGAAGCAGCTGTGATTGTGGCAGGAGACTGCAATCATGGGCAACTCAAAGCAGTGATTCATAAATTTCAGAAGTTTATACACTTCCCACCAGAGACAACAACACACTGGATCAAGTCTACTGCAATATCTCAGGTGCATACAATGCTGCAGCAGCTCCTCAACTGGGCATGTCAGATCAACATCTCTGTGGAGCTAATCACCAACATACAAACCACTGATCAGCAGGACCAAACCAACCATCAAAACAGTTCAGGTACGGACCGAAGAGGCTTCTTCAGGACTGCAGGACTGTTTTGAACTCACTGACTGGGAGGTGTTTAAAGATGGCTCAGATCTTGAGGCCTACACAACATCTGTCCTGAGCTATGTGCAGTTTTGCACCAAAGGTGTTCTGCCCACAAAGCCCATCAAAGTGTATCCAAATGAGAAACCATGGTTTGGTGGCACAGTCTCTGCTCAAAGCTCAGTATACAGCCTAAAGGTCATTCACGCTTGCACGCTTTGACACGCGTGGCAGCAGAGACACTGGTCATCTTTTACAGCTGGAGGAACAGTCCAGCCTCTCGTCCTGCAGCTACATCAGGGGAACTCCACCCTGAAGAGGATTGACTCCAGTAAAGCTGCAGGATCAGATAAGGTGTCAGGTCGTGTTCTAAAGCTATGTGTACAATTGCTGGCTGGAGTTTTGCTGGACATCTTCAACCGGTCCCTCCAGTTTGCCTTATTTCCTATGTGCCTGAAGTCCTCCATCATTGTGCTTGTGCCGAAAAAATCATCTGTCTCTTGCCTCAGTGATTACCAGCCTCTCGCTCAGACACCGGTGATCATGAAGTGCTTCGAGAGGATTGTCCTGAGCCACCCACATCAAGGACATCATCCCTGCTACTCTGGACAGACATCGGTGAACCTACAGGGAGAACCGATCAACCGAAGATGCAGTCTCATTAGCCCTACATGTGGCCCTGTCCCACCTGGAGCATACTAACACCTTGTCATGGGTCCCTCCGGGAAATAATGCAGAGGAGCCAAGGTGAGAATGTTCTTTCATTTATTACAAGAACCTGAGCACTACACTTGCTCCACGCAGGGCACACCAGCACATGACACCTCCGTCTCTCTCCATTTTCACTTCCTGTGATGCTCCCTTTTAAATGATAAGCCCCTCCCATTGGGCGTTGCTCTTCATTATCTTCCGGGAACCATCACAGATAACTGTCTTACACTGTCCAGCAAGACATGTTTAAGCATAAAATAAATAACAGTGTGGGCACCACCACCATCTGACGGTGCCACACCGTCACACACCTAGGATGTCAGGATGTTGTTTTTAGACTTCAGTTCAGCCTTTTACATTATGATCCCAGACCAGCTGGCGCTGAAACTTCACAACCTGGGACTGCCTTAGTCTTCTGGCTCAGGGACTTTCTCACCACCAAGTGGTAAGAATCAGGGACTCCACATCATCCACACTGATCCTGAGTACAGGAACACCACAGGGGTTTGTCCTCAGCCCGGGCCCTTTTCACTCTGTTCACCCATTACTGCTCTGCTATCCATCCCACAAACATGGTTGTGAAGTTCGCTGATGACACCACCGTAGTAGGTCTCATATTGAACAATAATGAGACTCACTACACAGAGGAGATTCAGCACCTAACAGGAGGGTGTGCCGATAACAACCTTGACCTGAACACCACCAAGACCAAGGAGGTTATTGTGGACTTCAGGAGGTCTAAGGTGGTACACACCCCTCTCCTCATTCATGGGGAGGAGGTGGAGCGGGTGGACCACATCAAGTTCCGGGGGATCCACATCACTTCTGGCCTCATCTGGTCTCTGCACACATCTCACCTGGTTAAAAAGGGCTCAACAGAGACTCTTCTTCCTCAGGAAGCCTAAACGGACTGGACTCTCAACGTAACTACTAGGAAACTTCTACAGAACCACCATGGGAAGCATCCTCTGTCTAACTGCTACAGTGTGGTACGGAACCTGCTCCTCTCAAGACAGGAAGGACTTAGCCCGGGTGGTGAAAACCACACAGGATATTGTGGGACGACCTCTCCCACAACTCGACTCAGTGTATTACAACCGGGTCCAACGGAGGGCTCAAATAGCTGCAGACCCCGCCCACCCGTGACACCAACTGTTTGTACCTCTTCCCTCTGGAAAGAGATACAGGAGGATCAGAACTCCCACTACTAGACTGAGAAACAGCTTATTTCCCTGAGCTGTGAAGTCCATCCACCCCCTCATTGCACACTTGTACCCCCCCTCCCCCCACAAACTTAACATAACCCACTGATCCCTGCCAATACGCTGTGACATGCTCTGGCTGCACTTTTTTTTATCTGAATGTGCTGTCTTTCTTACTTGTACAGGTATTTATTGAAAAAGGCTGCTGGAAAATAATTTATTTGTGCACTGCATAGTGACAATAAAAGATTCTGATTCTGATATGGAGTGATTTCATTATTCCAAGTGCAACACTGACTGTTATGAGCTTTAAAGCTTGAAAATGTTGTTCTCTTTAACTATTATTTTGAACCTGAAGAACTTGAAAACATTTTTTTTTAAATAAATGAAGAAGCAAGAATTTTAAAGTAATAAGATTCTTTTTTAGGGCAGCTTCATTTACATATTTTTATTTTTTGGAGAAAAAAAATTCTTGTCTTTAAAGATCTTCCTCCTTTTGCCCTCCAAAAACTCAATGTGCAGCTTTCTCTGCTCTCATGTCAGTGCTCACAGGAAATCCAAACGGCTCAAAGTTTGATCATCAGATGAGGTTAGACAGGAGCAGGAAGCAGGTGGAGGAAGATCTAAACAGTTGGAGGTTTGCAATAAAGGTCAGATGCAGCAAGATGGAGCACATGTGTGTAAATGAGAGGAACTCAAGTGGAACGGTGAGGTTACAGAGATTAGAGGTGGAGAAAGTGGAGGACTTCTAAGTAATTAGATTAATAAAGAGAAGAGGTGTGTAGAAGAAGGTTGGAATGGGTGGAGGAAGGTTGGGATGTTTGTCAAAAGAGTGTCAACTCGAGTGAAAAGAAAGGTGGATCAGGAATGAACACATCAGAGGAATGTTGGATGTCTTAGATGTGTTGAGAGGAGGAACAGTGACGTCTCCTTGGAAGTTTTTTCACCCATAATTCAAAGTGATTTCGCAAATTTAGGCAGGTGGGCCCCACCCTGACGAGGGGCTAAATGTACTTTCAAGCATCCACTTCTATTGAAAAGTCTATGTAAAGGTGCATTTATGCAAGGTTTGGGAGTTCTCCGTTCAAAGTTTACTGGGATTATATGACACACAAGTCTGTGAACGAAAAAGCCTAGAGTAAGACTCTTAAGATTTGCAACACTTTGACATTTTGCACTAACCCTCTTCCAACTGTGAGTATGTACACTAGTGTTGGGTAGCCAGAGATCTGTGTGAATACCATCGGGATAGCTTCAAGAACGCGCGTCCCAAGCTTTAGATGGATGTTTTTAGAGTAAAACTGACAGGATTAGTGTAGTTTATACAGCTCAAATTACAGATTTATCTAACTAAATGTTATATTACTTCAATTCAATTAAATCTTTTTCCATCTTAATTTGTTATTATTATTGAACTCTCATATGTCTAAGTTTGAGCCAGCAGATATTCTCATTCTTAACAATAAAAAGAAAGAAACAATATAGACTTCTGGCATGCAATCAGTTACTATTTCTCCAACATAGTCATATTGCACCATATTAGGGTAGGGGTGCTGTATAAACTCATCATCTTCTCCCTTCCACTCACTCATGGTGCAGAGACTTAAAGTAAAACAGTTTTAGCAGTAAAACAGCTAAACAACTAAACACATTTAGACAAAAACCCACACTTAAAACCAAATCCGTCCAGACAGGCAAAGGGAATGGTATCCCACAAACCCTTGCGGTGCCGATCTAACAGCAGCACCAAAGTTACACCTACTTAATTGAATAAATGTCACTGAAAGTAAAATAACTGTCTGATAACTACATGTTATTTTTAAGCTGACTTCACTAAAAAAATTATTTATCTTAACGGAAGCAAGTAATTAAGTTAGACCAATGTAAGAAAGTTTATCTTTAAACATCCATATGTGGTCTTATCACCCTCTCATGGTGGAAAAAGTATTTTCTGAGTTTCTTCATCCACTGAATCATCTTCAAATGGACACGCCATGCTGCTTCACCTCTCTGAAACCAAACTAACCTTCAACTAAACCTGCTCCAGACCAGGTTATGTTCAGAGCATGAGTTGCTATGGCAACTTGACATACCCTGAAACATACCTCCATTTCTGGAAGCGAAAGCTGAGGTTATCCGCTTCCTTAGCCTCAAACTTACCATGGTAACTATAATGTGCTTTCTGGAATACCCCCCAGCTCTACTACTGCAGCTTTCAGACAGACATTTACCCAAATGAAGCTCTTATTGTCATTCTGTTTGTTCATGTCTAAATGACTTTCATTTCCAAAGAACCTGGCAACACAGCTTATGTGCTGAAGACCGTCCAGTCATCTGTGTTTATTCAGCTGCTGCACACAATAACAGAAAACATGCCACTATTTTCTTCCCTCTCAATATCCATACTTTTCCTAAATCGAATCCAGCAACAACTGAGCTCCTTCTCCACAGCACTGACTGACATTGCAAGAGTATAAATCCTTTTACATCACCTCAATCATAAATTTTAGGCAGTATTTCCGTTTCAACACCAGATGGCAGTGTTGTGCAGTCCACAGGGACAATTTTATTGGTTTCCTAGAATATAGGTTTGTAAGTCTTTTTAACAGATTTATTAGGTCATCAATTGATTTTTTTTTAATTAATTTTTTAATCACTTATATATAACCTCAATAATAGAATACACCCAGTTAGGCAGCAATAAATGTCTAATCCAGTTTTAAAACCCTAATGGGAAAACATTTATGCCCCTAGTCATTTATTTAAAATGTATATGCTGGTCAGCAGGATGACTGGAATGTATTTAAAGTGTCTGTGAAGCTTTAAATAAATGCTTTACACTAATTTAAATTAAATCGACCAGCACTCTCCCCCCCTCTTTTTTTTTTTTTTTTTTTTTTTTTGCTGGACGGAGATATCTTTTTATCTAAATGATAGTTTTGGTCCAAGACTTAAAAAAAAAAGTAAAACTTGGAAAAAGTAAAAACTTGAACGAAACTCACATACTTTTAAAAAACATTATTATTGATACGCTAAATTGTTTTTCATCCTTGTGTGGACAATAAAGAGGAATCGTCCTTCAGTATTTGGTAAAAATATATTTTAAAATGTCTTTCTATCAAAAAAGAAAAAACACAAGAGAGCCAATGAAGACATTTTATTAAATTAGTCAATTCTTGTCTCCTCCCATATACAAGTAATTTTTTTTCAGCATCTTTGAAAGTGACAAAGACAGAAGGAAATGGAAGAAAGTAGGGCAAGTCAAAAGGGTCAAAAGGGTGGAGTTGTCGGTGAGATTTTTTAGATAGTGTGCTGCAGGTACACAGGAAGAGGTGACGGAGCTCTGCAGTTGTCATAGAAGATCTGCAGGTTCTTATCCACATTAATGTGGTTGATTAGGAACATCTCCAGTTCCTGCACCGTCATCTCGTGAATGCTGTTGCCCTCTTTGGCGTTTTTGGCCATGGCCCCGTGGGATGGGAAGAGGGTCCGCACGTCGTGTGGCGCGTTTCTGTCGTAGTCTGTGCAGCAGTAGGCGGACCACATGTCCTCGGGGATGCCCACACGTCTCTGGTTGTTGCGGTGGATGGCGTGGCCCGTGGTGGTCACTCCGGTCACGATAAAGGCGGTGCCACGGCAGAAGTTATTGAGGCGCACCCTGATCCGCTCTTCGTACTCGCGCCAGGGCCCGATGTTGAACTCGCGAATCTGCGGCACCACGTTGGTCAGGGTGTAGGTGGCGGCCCGGTCATGTGGGGTGGACTGGTGTTGGTCCGGGTTCAGGTGGCCTCTTTCGTATAGAACCACGTCAGAGTAGTCATCCAGCACAGCCTGGCTGTCCTCAAACTTCATGTGGAGGTAACCGGTGGGGAAGGGCAGCATGTTTCCGTTTCCGTCCATTTCTGCAAGCTGAAGGGAGACAGAGGACGAACTCCTTCACTGCACCAACACACAAAACATTATAGGAAAAAATGGCGTCCTATACGACATCCTGAGATGTTTTGTTTGTTACAGTTAGAATGTTAGATATTTCTATATTCAGTGTTTTCCTTCAGAGCTGAACTTGGACAATCTTTGTTTTTTTTTTTCAACTGACATTTTCCCTGATAAGTCCAACACTCTTACACAAAATGTTCACTTTTTTAATCATATTTCTCTTTTTTTTTTTCTTTTTTCAATTTTTGACTTCTTCGATTAGAATTGTACTTTTTCTTCTCCTTTTTTTTTTTTTTTTACATTTTGACAACAATAGCCAGAAACGAGTGATCAAAAATTTTCATAATCTTGAAATTTTGCGTTTTGTACAAATAATTTCTGACTTAATTTGTGTATGAGTCTTTTTTTGCTTTGATTTCTGATTCTTATTCTACAATTTTGTCCTATTTTCTTAGAATTCTGTCAAATTATGGTTATTTTCCTATGTTTAATTCTTTCCATAAATGTTTTAAAAAATGTTTACCTTTTTTGCCAATATCATTATTATTATTTTAGATATAATTTTTTTCTTAAAAACTTCCATTGGAATTCCAGTTTTATATTTCTTAGAACGCACATTTCTGCCTTTCTTGTCAAAACTTTCTCCAAATTGTGGCTGTATTTCTCAGAATGATGTTTTAGATCACAAAGTTTAGACTTTTCTCTCGAAATCTAATTCTTTCTCTTAAACTGTAGCTTTTTCCCCTAAAAAATCTAACTATACTTCTCAAAGTTCCAATTATTTTTTAAATCAGAATTTGAACTTTTCTCCTTTTTCTATAAGAATTCAAACCTTTTTTCCCTAGAATTCAAATTTGAGAATTTCCGTTAGAGGAAAAGGTATATCATCTTTTAATCTGTATCCATTCTTCTTTTTCAATGGCCCTGATTCTCTTTCATAGAATTTTACCAAACATAGCTTTACAAACATAACAAAACTTTGAAAAACGAAAAAGTCTTTTCCTGTTTCAGACCAACCTGTGGCTCGTACATCCAGGGATAATCCACACGCCTGTCCCCCTCGGTTTTCTTGAAGGTGTAAGCCGAATAGACTGGGATCCTGTCGTTAGGATCGTACAGCGTCACATATCGAGGTTTGTCTGCGTAAAACTGGCAAATCTTCTTCAGCGTGGGTCTGGTGAATCCCCGCGGTGGGGTCCCCATGTACAGGGAGTTCTTGCATTGCTCCACCTGGTTAAAATCATTGACGACCATCGCTGAGGCCGGATAACAAAACAGAAGAGTCAAAAGCAGGGGAGTCGACATCCTCAGCCTCTTGTCAAAAGTCTGGAAATGAGAGCTGTGGAAGCTGGGACAATGAAACAAAACGTTTGCAGTCAGGATTTAAATGTTCCAGCTGATATGCAAAGATGGAGTGGAATCCATCAGACAGGCCTCCAGTGCATGAATATGGGTATCAGTGTGCAAACATGTCCAACATCTAAACTCCTCATTTACATCAAGGTACTTAAAATGTCATACATTTTTGTGGCTTTTTCTTTGCTGACATAATTCCTGTGAAGATTCATAAAAACGATGGAAACTTTATTGACAGCCGCAAAAGCCTAACTTTAATAAACTTACTGGAAACTGGTGGACAAAAAAGGTATAGCATTCTATCAAATAAGTATTTGATTGAAAATCAAGATATCGACTTCAAAGACTATATATAAAAGTGTTTACATTTCATTGAGGGAAAAAGGTATTTGATCCCCTAGTAACCACGAAGAGTTGTGGTTCACACAGACCAGTTAGACTCTCCTGATCAACCTGTCACCTGAACTAAAAACACCTGTTTGAACTGATCACCTGTAGAAAAGACACCTGTCCACAGAATCAGTCTGTCAGTCAGACTCCAAACACTCCAACATGGAGACTAAAGAACTTTCAGTGGATTTAAGGGAGAAGAGTGTAGACCTGCACAAGACCGGAATGGAATACAAAACCATCAGCAAGATGCTGGAAGGTGATAACAGCGAAAATACAAGAAGTACAACTTGACCATCAATCCATCTTTAGGTCTGGGGCTCCAAGCAAGATCTCACCAGACTGGGTGTCCATGATTATGAGAACAGTGTGTTAGTTGATGATCTCAAAACAGCTGCACACCATAGTCACCAAGAAAACTGTTGGTAAGACTTTATGGCGTAATGGTCCTGCTGCTTGAGAAGGCACACGTGTGGTGAAGTTTAGCAATCAACACCTTCAGGATTTAGAGAGTGATTGGGAGATGGTTCTATAACAGATGAGACCAAAACTAAGCTCATTGTCACCAACTCAATCTGTCATGTTTGGAGGAAAGGAAATGCTGCCTCAAGAACACCATAAGCGTAGAGGTGGAAGCATTATGCTTTGGGGGGTGTTTTTCTGCACAGGTCTACTTTACTGTGGAGGATGAAGAGACATACAGTCAAATCCTGAGTGAGAACCTCCTTCCTTTCATACGCTTAAAACAGGTCGTCAACCAAGGAATGGCTGAAGAAGAAGCAGATCAGGGTCATGGAGTGGCCCAGCAAGTTTCCAGACCTTGGTCCTATAGAAAACCTGTGGAGAGAGCTGAAGCACAGCGTTGCTAAGCGACAGCCACCACATATTAGTGATTTAGAAGTCATTTGTAAAGAGAAGTGGACTAAAAATTCCTGCTGATATGTGCAGAAACCTGATCATCAACTACAAGAAACGTCTGACCTCCAAAGGGTTTGTCCACAAATACTTATTTCCCTCAATAAAATGCAAATACGTTTATATGAATTCTTCAAAGTTGATTTCTTGATTTTCTATCTCACTTTTCAGATTAACCTACCATTAAGATGATGGACTGTCAGTTTCTTCTTTGGTGAGAAAACCTACAAAATCAGCTAGGATCACATACTTATTTCCTCCATCCTACGAGGGCATGTAGTACACGGTTTCACTTGTAAAATGCAAAACTTCCTGTCTGTCTGCGTTTGAACAAAAGGCCAGTGTGGCTCAAAGATACGCTGCTTCTCAGCAAGAGCGGAGGATAAGCTCACAAAAGTAAGATAAAGGATGAAAGTTTTACTTCATAGTGCTGACATGCAAAACTCTGTGCATCACTCATCACCTGCTGTTGCTCTAAGAAATTATCAGAGTAAATGAGAAGATCGGTGACTTTTATTGTTCTTTCCAAAAGTTTTTTTTCTCTCTGTGTATTGAAGTAGCAAAGGTCCAGCTGAAATCATTTTTCTCCCAACCCAAAAAGCAAGAATTGTGTTAAATATTGAAAGGTTTCAAATGACTTGTAAAGAAAAATGCCTTAATTTGAAGTCAGTGAAAGGTGGATTTTGTAATCCGAATGGCTCCTTGACCTGTTTCTTCGTCATTCTGCGTGCAGAGCAATTAAACCATCTGAAGGCGTCCTCCTGTTTCCAGGGTGTCTCATCATCAAGGTTTCAACAGAACAAGCTTTACTGCGAAAATTTCTCCTCTTTTTTTTATTTTTGCATTGCTCTTACTTTCATCATCCCCTCATATTCCACGCCTTGAGGCTACACACACATTTCTCTCCAGCACTGCTAGTTATGATCATCCTTATTATCAATAAGCTAGTTCGTTTTTGGGTAGTTTTACAACCAAAGTATTCTGTGTCAAGGTTAACTGATCAGTAGTGGATTTTTGGCACCTGATCCAAAGCTTACTGATCAATAATATTTCATATTTAAGGACACAAAGAAGATTTCAAAGATGTAAAACATAGAGGATGGGAGAAGGCAGGGGATATCCTGCAGGTCGCCAGTCCGTCGCAGGGAAAAGATATTTCAGTCATCCGCATTACTACAGCTCATCTGCTGGAGGCGAGGAGATCTTAACTTTTTGACATAAAGTTGAAAAAAAGATGCTTTGGAATGGTTGTATTTTATCAATTTCAAGTCTAAGTCACGTGCACCTGTGTGTGGGGTTGACATGTTAGGTGAGTTTTGTGTTGTCTGGTCCCGGACCTGGTCCTGTCATGGACAGATGCAGTCATCTCTTAATGGGAGTGCAGGTGTGTGTTGCCACCGTAACCCTTGTGCTATCCTACGGGGTCAAGATGACCATTGATGTGTCATCGCTACCATAACAAAGGGGGATAAAGGTGCAGAGGATTTCATGTAATCCATGGACATCAGTGAAGATCTCTGTAGAGAACATCCTGGGCTTTCCAGTGATGTGTCATGTGATGAGTTTGCATGCTGGGAACTTTACGTTTTACCTCTACCAAGATGGCTTCCATACCATTTACCTATTTTAATGGAAAGGTGAAAGGCAAGTCAAATATTCTGTATCTATTCATTTTTTTACCATGATAATTATATATATTTTTCGTCGTAAACATGTTAGGAACAATATTTTTAGATCTAAAAACAGTTTCATAATTTCTGTTTTAAAACAGCAGGCATTTAATGAATGTCCACTGTAGAGGACACCAGGACCATTTTAATGTATTTAATGGCTGCACATAATGTTTGGATAAAAAAGTGAAGCAGAGAGGATTCTATGTCAGATAGTCGAGGAAGATTCAGATTTGGAGCTTTAAGATGATGAAAAGAATAAGGAGACTGAGATTCAGGAAAAAATAACTTGTTTTTTTTAATTAACTAGATTTTTGTGTGTTTTTTAAACATCCATCATAACAGGTTTACACCTGTGCTAACAGGGCACCCTGCCTATCAAGATGACCCGAAAGCTTGTGAATACTGGTGTCCAATCCTGTACTTTTCACAGTACATTGATAACATTTTCGAGGATCTGTTTTTGATCTAGTTGTGTTCCAACTACCGGGGAATCACACTCCTCAGGCTCCATGGGAAAGTCTATGCCAGGGTACTGGAGAAGAGAGTCCATCCAATAGTCGAACCTCAGATCCAGGAACAACAGTTAGTTTTCCGTCCTGGTCGTGTAACAGTGGACCAGCTCTACACCCTATCTAGCTTGATGGAGGGATTGCGGGAGTTCATCCAGTCCATATGTGTTTTGTGGATTTGGAGAAGGCAATTGACCGCGTCCCCGTATCCTGTGGAGGGTGCTATGGGATTATGGGGTCCGGGGAGCCTTACTGAGGGCTGTCCTGTCTCTGTATGTCTGGGATAGGAGCTTGGTTCGCATAGCCGGCAGTAAGTCAGACCTGTTCCCGGTGCACATTGGACTCTGGCAGGGCTGCCCTTTATCACCGGTTCTCTTCATAGTTTTTATGGACAGAATTTCTAGGGCACAGGCAGGTGCCGTTGGGGGCTGGTTTGGGGACCACAGGATTTCATCTCTGCTCTATGCAGATGATGTTGTCCTATTGGCTTCATTAAGCCGGGACCTCCAGCATGCTTTGGGGTGGTTTGTGGCAGAGTGTGAAGCGGCTGGGATGAGGGTCAGCACCGCTTAATCTGAGGCCATGGTTCTCGACCAAAGAAAGGTAGTTTGCCATCTCTCGGTGGGTAGAGTGTCCCTGCCCCAGGTGGAGAAGTTTAAATATCTTGGGGTCTTGTACAGGAGTGGCGGAAGACAGGAGCATGAAATTGACAGGTGGATCGGAGCAGTCTCTGTAGTTATGTGGTTGCTGTTCCGGTGTGGTGGGGAGAGAGCTGAGCCAATAAGCAAAGCTCTCAATTTACTGGTCAATCTTCCTCTGTAGCAGATGGTCCAACAAGTGACAAAAGACTGATATGGAATTTTATTGTTTTAGAACAAAATGTGATGTTTTTTGGGTGAATATCACTCTAAAGATTTAATCTGCTCCTCTTTTCTGATTTTCCTAATTGAGTTCTATTTTCACAGCAATATCGTCCTGTTGTCCTCTACAGTGGACATGTTGGGAAATTAAAATAAAAAATATTTTTAAAAAAATTAAAATTGTAAGGTGTTTTTTTTAGGCCCAAATAGATAGGAAATCACAGCAAAAAAAAATTGGAAGACACTTTTTTTCCTCGGTTCTCAGGAGGATAGGAAAATTCTGCAAAATACTATTTTATGAGATATAGATGGTATCAATTATGAGATATTGGGTGATTTGGGTAGGTTTTGTTCAGCACAGTGTTAACTTAAAATGCAAAAATGTTGCATTTGTTCAGGAAAAAAAGCTCTTTATTGACCCACAATTTCAAATTTGATCAATACATTTCAACACAATGTATGTAATATGAAGAATTAATTCTTTCATTCTTTCAACACAGAAAGTATTTATTAAAAAATCAATAACAAAAAGATGAAAATTAGCTCAACTTTTCCCACCAAGAGTTTAGATTTCATGGAAGCAGCCATTTTAAAATGAACATGAAAAGCCCTTTGACTGCCCCTAGTGGAATGAAGATGAACTACAGGGCAGAGAACAAGCTTAATAAAATGGCTTTTTAGGGAAAGTTTGGATCATGCTAATGATAAAGAGGTCTTAGAAATGCGTGTATCAAATATAATATGAATGGTTATATATGGTTAAAGTATTGTCCAGAGAAAATCTTTAAGAACACATGGAATCCTCCTGCAGTTCATGCATGTAAAAAACTGCCATTGCTTGAAGGACTGTGTGCAATTCCACGTATTCTCCTCATGGAGGTAGTAAAGTCTTAAATATAAGTTTCCACATTTCAAAATGAAAGCTGTAATCAAAAACACATTTATATCTCCAATACAAATGTAATTTTGATATATGTATGACACTGTTTAAAATTATGTCAGACAAGACAATACAGGGTTTTCTCTTCACGGCAGTATGAAATATTCCACACACAAAAAAGAAAAATGTTGACTCCTGTGGATTTAAATTTTGTCAAATTAAAATGAGTGTCTTTATTCTGCATAATATCATTTTTTTTAATAAATTTTTTTTTAAGGTTTGAATATCTTTTATTCTTATTGATATCCTTTTTATTCGAATCAAAGTAGGTCAAAAGGCGTTTCAGGAGGATCTTTAAGATTTTCTGTTAAACAAAAATATATTTTCTATTTAAAAAATGAAAATAAAACACCTCAACAGGGAGGTAGGTGCTGTACAATAACTAACCACCAGGGAGAGCATCGAGACAATTATTCAGTACTAGGGAGTCCTACAGTTCTTTTTGCCCCAGCGCCTGCTGATTGGTCAAAATACCTGCACGGGGTTGAAAGCTGACCAATGGAGTTTGAGCTGATTAGGTGCTGTTGCTAAGGCAGTTCAAGGATAAAAAAGCAAGGGATTAGGCTCCTCCATCATTTCACACTTGCATACAAATATGTCTTTTTCCGCCCTCCTTATATCTTTATTTTTGGTGGAGTTTCCAGCCCGACGCCTCCGTCTGCTTTTTAATTAGCAGGGTGGAATTAGCGGAGGAATCACCGCTTCCTTTGCTTTGTGTGCCACACAGGCCGTAGCCCCGCCCCCGCTGGTTATCCCGTCACCTCTCATCAAGCTCAGACTAGAAGTCCATCTTGTCACCATTTTTGTCTCTCCCTTACAAAAAAGGAATGCGCAGGGCTAATAAAGGCGTAATAATTAATCACAGCACGCGCATTGTTAGTCACATAATATGACAAAATACACGAAAGATGTTTTATGTGAAGGTTTTGGCGATACCTGTCGTAAAACATGGCAGCCAAAAAAAAAAAAAAAAAAAATTCAGGAGATACTTGTTAAAGCAGCGTTACGTGAATAACTAAAGAGTGTACAAAATAAAACGAACAAGTCAATGCGGGAATTGTCTGTATCAACTCGCCGGGACTATCTCACAGCTGCGGAGGGATTTTAAATATCTCTTCTACTGTACTGGCTGTGTTCCCACCCACCCGCACTCACAACTGTACACACTCATGTACACACGCGAATGTTCACACAACACACACGGGAAGGGGAATGAAGCCCACTCCCCCCTCCCACCTCCTCCTTTTAAAGCCCCTCTCGCTTTTCATTGACTGTCTTCTTGATTGGCAGGTCTCTGGGCCCGCCCCCTCGGCCGCTGCACGTGGATTAGTCTGTTCTGCTATGAGAGCCTGAGCCCGAGCATCGGAGAGTGGAGTGGAAACAGGAAGAGGAGGCGAGGGGAAGAGAGGAGATAGAGGAGAGGACCGGGTTAGACAAGGTGGCGAGGAGTGAAAAGGAGAGCAGGAGGGCTCCACAGACAAAGAGGAGTGAGGAGGTAAACCCTGGGCCGTGGAAAGATGGGGAAAGTTGGATGGAAATATACTACTGTGCACGCGCGCTCCGACGTGCGGTGTGTGTTTACATTTGGTTTAAAACTCTCGCCTTATTTAAGCCTTGGGTGAGCAACACTGCGGGTGTCTGTCTGCTAACTGCTGCACACTCAAGCGTAAGGCTTTGCGCACGCGCACACACAAGCACACGTTTAAATGTAAAAAAAAAAAAAAAAAAATCTCGATGTAGCAGCGGCGTTGTCTGGCTAATCTTGTAATAAATCGTATGTTTGTATTTGTTGATGAGTGTGACACGCCGGTGTGCTTCCACAGCAGTGAGTGGAAGCTAGTACTCTCCTTCAGAGTGATGCCTGAACTGTGTCACGTACTGCACGGGACTACAGACTCCACTCCAAACGCCGCCTCGCGCACTCATTCTCCACTAAAACCGGGGCTTTTATTTTTCTAAGAAACACTTTTTAATGTCGCTTCCGTTTGCGACAAAAGCCTGCTTTTATTTTGTTTTAAGTAAAAATGCATAAACAGAAGGTGAGTGTCAGGAACCCACTGTGTTCTTTCAGCTGGGGGGGGGCTACTTTCCTTTCTAGGTTACCACTGCACGCGCGCACATTCAGTCTCACCTAAATCTGCCAACCTGCCTCTTTGTTCACTAAAATCAGTATTTTTTTTTGCATTGTTTGCCCTCCTCCTCTTTCTCCTCCTCCTTCCAGCTCCTCTTTCTGTCTCTCCTGACCTTGCATTGGTACATTCCAGCACCCCTCTGAGGGCTCCGCTTTATGGAGCTGGGAAGCTGTACAGAAAATGGAGAAAGGGGATCAGGCTCAGGGTGGTATTTTTAGAAACAAATTTGATATTCGGCTCACAAATGCATATTCCTGCTCCTGGTGGAATTTGCTGCCCCGTCCGTCTCTAAACATTGTTGCTCCACAGCAGTCGAATCTTCTTGCTGGTCTATGAAGGAGCCACTAGAGACATGACTGGTCTGCTGCAGCCGCTGCTTCCTTTTATGGTAGAGTTGTCTTTTAGTGCAGCTAAAACAATGCAGTAGATGTGACACCAGCTGCAAAGTTTGCACTTCCAGCCTGCAGTGTGTATCCCTTCAGATGCAACCGGCATTTGAGCAGAGGTTAACATGTAAAGCCCCCCCCACACACACACACACACTCTGGCTGCACCCCCCCCCCCCCCACCCCCCTGCTTTCTCCATGTCAAAAATCACACACAAATGCAAACACTCCCCTCTTTGCTGGAGGCCTTCCTCCCAGCTCTGGACGAAATGATATCATCGGTTGCCGGGATACGAGGACACGGCGTGCAGAGAAAAAGGGAGGGCGAGGCATAGGCAGAGCCATACACTCTGCCTGGGAGAGGATGGGGGGGGGGGGTTAAAAAAAAAAGGGAAAGCAAGAGGCCGAGATATTGGGTATCAGAGGGGAAAAAAAAAACTCGTTGAAACAAGTAGTAAGGCATGAGTGAGGAAGAATGCCTGCAAGCCTGTCAATAGTTGCTGGTTTTTAGTCTGGTTCTTTGTCTGGAGGGGACAGTTTTGTAACAATGGAGATAAGAATAGTTACAGCTACACCTGAGGCCCCCTTTTGATTGAAAACAGTAAAAAGCTCTCTGCCAAAACTGCTCATGGTGTTTCGTCACCACGTGTGTCTGCTTGTGCCAGCCTTTCACAGGGCCTGAAGAGTCTGCACAGATCCGTTATATTCCTTTTCCCCGACTGACGGCGTCACTGAATTCGGACCTGGGGGTCTGTCTGTCGCCCTTCTCGCTCAGCAGCCACTGTGCAAGGTAAGACTGGCAAAGCCCCCGTGGTGTTGCATTTCAAAGCAACAACTGCTGGGTGACATAGAAGCTAGAGAGGAGTGTCAGGGGCTCTAAGCTGGATTGCTAATTCAACAAGCAGTTGCATAAAAGTTCCTTTTGTGCAGGAATATCATTTGTGCACGCTGATGTTTACTCACCATCAAGTTAACCCGTTTTGCAAATGACATCATTTGGCCTCAGAGCTAAAGTCCAGATGTCTTGCATCAACCCGCCACACATGGGTTTAATATTGTAGGCGCACACACACTATTGCAGTGCACAGTGTGGGTTTGAAGCTGCTGCTGATTGACAGCACCCCCAGCAACACTGTAACAAAAGTCTGTGTTCTAGTCTGCAGCAGAGTCAACAACAGATGGTCTGTCTGTGCAGTGTTGCACCAAAGCTGGTCGGCTCTGGTCTCTCCTCGTGCTGCAACTGCATGCCTTTGTCTGCCTGTGAAACTGCATGTGCAGTCAGCTTGGTTTGCATGTTGAAGGGCATACATCCCACCCACTATAAAGCTAGCAAGATGCATGTCTCTTATTTTTGGATGAGAATGTCTGAAATATGCTTTGTTTAAGTCTTTCTCCGATGAAAATTGTGTTTTTGATGTTTTTACCATGTATTTTTCTGATGATAGAGGATATTTATAATGAAAATTAAGCTCAAAATTACATGTGAGAATTTGTTTTTAATTTAAATCGATTAATTCAAATCGAACAGATAAAAAAAGTCGTGTAGCAGTAACATAGAAGCCACAAGCTCCAATCTGATGCATCCAGTTGTAGACTAATACATCCACGTATCACTTTGTTTTCCTCGTCTAAGCTGGCTTCTGGCTCTAAACTGTACGACTGGATCGCTCCAATATAGTTTTTACCATTTTTGTCGTACCGGTAATGTTAGGTTGGAGTGGTAAGGGGCTGTAAGCTAGCAGGAGAGAGTGTAAACGGATGGATGAAGGGGTTGATCTGCGGCAACATTCCCATCTATAACTCTTGCTGCGTTCACACTGGGCATGTGACGCACATTCAAGTAGGCGTGTTTAGGGAATGGTGGGACTGTGGCTACCCAAAAGCAGCACATGTACCTACAGTTGGAAGAGACTTGGTGCAAAATGTCGAAGTGGTGCAAATTTGGTGAATCTCGCTCCAGGCTTTTTCTTTCACAGTTATATGAAAGACTTGGTGTCCTAGAATTCCAACCGGGTGCAATAATTAATTTCTCTTCCATTATTTATTTTCAAAAAGGACATTACTCATCTGATGCTAATGCCAAATCTGAGTCCGTGATTGGTTAAACTTTCAACCCATGTCCAAAAAAGGGCACGTTTTGTACATAAAGCTTGAAAACTGTCTTAAAAAGTTGCGTAGCTACGTTTAAGTTCGAAAAAAGCACATACGCGTGGCTGCCTGAATGCGTGTTGCAGAGGGCGACGTGAACATAGCTTCAGACATGAATTTCTAATAAACTACTGCTACTCTGCAACACAGATTTGTGGATTTTGGCGAAAAACTGCACAATTATAATTGAAAGACCATTGGGTGTAGATCAAAAGAAGACCAGAGTGGGACTTAAATGAAGTATTGTCATCTGCACATCTGAAGATTTAAGGTGCACTCATTGGTGTTGGCTCTCCATTGTGTTGTTTATTTCTTCCTTTGATTAGAGCAGCCTAAAACAGCCAAAGCCACAAACCGTCTGGCTTTTGGTTGCTTTAGCAACAGTTTGGAATTGAATTGGAGAGACGCTGCTTTCCTCCTCTCATTCAGCATCCAGACAAATGTTAGCGCAGCACAGCTGCAGCAGCCTCTCCACAAGCAAACCTGTGGAGCAAACGTGCAAAGCAATAAGGGAAGTGGTGAGGCAGTTCACGGCTCTTCTTTGTGTGAGTTATAAATAGCTTTGGGGAGCGCACGTGTGTGTTTGCGGTATGCACTAAGTCTGCCTGTAACACAAACGCATTAACTTCAGTGACAACAGGAAGTCGTGTTTGTGGACGACTTGCAGCAGAATATTTGGCGTAAATGCCAACAACGATCAGCCAGATCTCAAAAATGCGAGCTTTGTGTTGGTAGACTGGAGCAAAAGGTGAAGAAAAATTTCCCGGGGAAGCCACAGCACCATGTTGTTTTCTATCTTGTAGTGAGGTTGCCATAGGCTTTGGTTTTACTGCCATACATTTGTTTTTTCTCTGTCACTGAATGCCCACTGGCTGTGGTGGCTGCTGGGAAGCGGTGATTAGAAAGAGGCAGAGTGCAGAGCTCTGCTCTGGCGGACTGATGATATGACCGCTCCAACAGTTACAGCGGAAAGTGCAACATTTACATGAAGCCCAAACACAGACTTGCACGATAAATAACTTTCCAGCACAGGAAGGAGCGTCTGGTAGGGTCGGGGATGTGTGCTTTCCTTGTCTGGTACAATGAGTGGTTGTCACAGCAGAGGCTTGTCTCTTTGACCCTGCAGATTGCCTCTTGCTCTCAGGTGTGAAGTGGAGGGCCTCCAAAACACGGACCAAGGCTGGTAACTGCACCAGTTTCTTCACTTGCCCCTGAACTGAATGCATTCCTAAAAGCAATTCTCCTGAAAGATGTTATCACCCCACACCATGCATGTTCTTTTTTTAGTCCTACTATACACACTGGAATCATATCACGGTTTAAAATGCATTTTATTCTACAATTTGTGTGTTTTTAAGCTGCTAACCATTGACGCCATTTGCTGCATGTCCATTCAGGTTGAGTCTCGTTGCGACGTGCACCATATTCACAGAGCCACATTTGTATTCCAGGCTGCATGTATCACCCAGCAGAGCTCTACTCTGGCCGCAACACATGGGACTCCTATCCAGCTGGAGGACCTAACAGAGGACAGTGGGGGCCTGCAAACGCTCGTCCCTGGAACCAAACACAAAGGTCAGCAACACTGTCAAAACACGCACAATCGGACCAGCACGTTTGTTGAGATCCAGCCTTAATTGCTTAAATGACACGGCCCCCATTCGAAGAGAATGGTAAACCTTTTTGGCTCGTTGTGATTAGAAAAGCCTAAATGTTAGAGGTGACACTGTGGCCTATATGTTAAGCAACATCAGTGAAAATCAGAGGAAGTTGGGCCAACTTCCAGTATTGTTCCAGGGAGTGGAGCAGTTTGAAGTCTGGGCTGATTGAGGATAAGCTCCACTTTGTTAGGATGACTGATTAGCTGATGCTCTGATGAGCCCATTCATGAAGAGCTTCCATTTCAGCTGCAACTGGAAGAATGAGTCCATGTTTAGCATCAACAAGCAGTGCTCTGGTGAAGGAGGCAGCAGCTGACTGGAGCTTCAGCTCTAATACTGTTTAGTTCTGGATGAATGGGAATTCTGGGGCTGCCACTGCTGGGGAAAAAAAAGATAGAAGTCCCTTTGTCGTCTCAGAATTTTTTTCAAATCAAATGTTAGAATTATCCTTACAGCTCTATGTATTTGCTAAACAATAAGTTAAAAGTAACTTCTGATGGTACACAGTATTATTTAATAACCCATTAGCACCATAAATTTTGCTGGCAACACCTAAATAACACACACCCATTGACATACTGTACATCCTTGACTGTTTACGCAATTAACCTGAATCAGCCGATCTGTCTGAAGAAAAGCAACTTTTTATATCAGCTTTGTACTGGTTTACTAACGTTCATTTATGGACGTTTTTTCGGGGCTCCCTCCACGTCACTTTTTGATGTTTTAGGTGTCCCCAACTCATCGTTTTTCAACGTGCTGCCAGTTCCCATGCCAGGTCCCCCCGGGCCGTGAACCAGTACTGGTCCGCAGTAGTTTTGCTTCAAAGTTTTATTTTGGAAAACTACCGGTTTCTGTTCACCACGTCCGCCTGTCTTGCCGCGTCGCGTGACAGAAAGCGGTTTCTTTCTTGGAGCGCAAGCTAAGTTATAGGCCCAAAGATAAAAGTTACCAAAAGCCAAACAAAAAGATGTGTTTGATTTGAGGAGGAAGCTAATGAGGGTTAGAGGATCCTTCTTTCATCTAGTGTTCTTGGTGATGTTGGTAGTTGTCCTGGTAGTGTTCCTGTTGTGTGTGTGTGTGGGGCGCACAGTTCCATGTGTTTTATATTATGTGACATTAAATACAGTCAAAAAGTTTTAAACTGTACTGAAATAACTTGAAGTGAGAGTTAGATATTATTATTATAGAATTAGATATTATTATATGCAGATGTGCCACCAATCCTCAGCTACTTAAAAAAGATATTACACTGAATATTTAGACATAATTTTTTTGTTTCCAATCCTCATCTCCAAGACATTTTTTTTTTACTGGACCTCTTTAAATTTTGGTAGAAGACCTCTGGCGTAAATGGTTGAAGAGTCAAGGTAGTCAAAGAATGTGGAAGCTGAAGCTCCGGTGTTCAAGGGTTAGATTTTAAGCGCCAAGCAAAGCTCTTTGTGAACAAAATCTATTAATGTAGCTGGATTCAAATCTTTTTCTGGGGTGTTTTCGCTAGCCAGGAGCCTGCTGAAAAAACAGCAAGTCTGCATTGCTTTAGTCGTTGTTTGCCTACAGCGTTAACTTAGTTCAATGTTAGTTGAACTAAACTGTAGATAAACACAAATGACTTTATAGTGATGAAGAACTGGTGCTGTAGGGAAATGTTTTCAGCTGATGCTGACATAGCTGATCCTTAACACCCATGTCAGGGCTCCAGACTAACTTTTTTCACTAGGGGCACTGTGGCCCCAACTGAAAATTTTAGGGGCACAACCAGAAAATTTAGGGGCGCATACCGTAAATCAACATGCTAACCAAATCTACTAATTTCCACTGTATTAATAAAAAAAACTTTAATAATAGATGCAGAAATTACAATGTGCTGTTTCAAATTCAGTGTCACATTAAATTGTGCACTTTTGAAGATGCAGCAACCAGGTAAACTGACGGCACCGTCGCTGTCATGACCGTACAAATAGTAAACAAAATACCATACATTCAGAATTTTAAAAAGTGCTTGGTAACAAAGTGATTACCGTAGTAGCCTTTCGGTCATTTCACAGTTACAAACAATACTTAAATGAATGTAAACATTAGGGGATGGAAATTCATGTTGGTGACACCAAATAAGTGCAGCCAAGATGCACAATAAGCTTGTTTGAGATCACCCAGGTGGACGCAACGCTGCGCCGATTACATGGTGTGAGACGTATATTTTTGTTTTTACTCCAACATCACCTGTCAATCATCACAAAAATATCACCAGAAAGTAGTGGGAGCAAGGCCCCAACCTGAGCGAACGCAGCTGGAAATTTAGTACTGAACTGACTGAAAGCTGCCCTGATGACTACAAAACAATGCATTATGGGAAATGTGTCCTTATGGTTCAAATAATTATTAAAGATATAATATCACAGATCACACTAAGGGGGAGAGGCATACGAAAACGGAATTGAATGTTATTGTTCCTGTTGTCCTTAAGTTTTGCTGCAGATACGTGTGTGTGTGTGTCCCCGCCTGGTCTACCCAACGATCCAGGCGAGGTTCATCTTAAACACGTCTATCGTTGCATTTTCCCCACATGTTTTAAGCGCATCTAAGACTAAATCATGTTGTTTCTCACACGTGTTTAACGTTCAAGCCCCGTTAGCTGTCACGCATGTAGGTGTTGGACATTTATTCTTCTCAGCGGACCCACCTCCTGCGGGAGCGGTGTGCTGCCGTAACAGCCGCGCGTGAGAACCGTTTGCACTGACTGCATGTATTCAGAAAATTACGAGCGAATAAATACGTTCTAAAAAGTAAAGTAAGGAACTCCTTAATGTGGTCCGGGGAGGGGGCTGTCAGGTTTCCTGCCTTAAATGTTCCTCTGCTTTCAAGCCCGGTCAATGTCCCGCCCCCAAGAGTCATATACCCCACTGTGATTCATGTGATTGGTTGGTTGGTCAGTTCCGCGCAGGACAATAAAAAAGTGTCATTCATACAAACTGGCGGGACGCATTGACATTAAACTTTCATGTTAAGGCGGGGGCCGCAAAATATCATCTTGGGGGCTGCAAATTGCCCGCGGGCCGCGAGTTTGAGACCCCTGGTGTAGACTCTAACACTGGTACACCAGCCGCAGGTCGGAAGAACAAATCAATAGTTCACTTGCTCATAGCTCAGACGCACATATCAGGTTGTGAGGATATTTGTCTCCGTTTCCTTCCCACAGATGTTTACACGCGCTCGGTTATCTCTAGGCCCCTCCCCCTCCACGCATTTTAGCCACTTACAGTGGCTTTCCCTATTCTTCTCACATGCATTGGCCGCCTCACAGACAGGCATCACTCAATGAAACGCGAGTGTGTGCTCGCATCTCATGAGTATGTGTGCGAGTGTGTGTGTCGGTCTGCGTGCGAGTGCGCTCGCGTCTTATTGATTATTTCATTGCTGTGCCCCTTCCACGTTTAATGTATAAAAAATACGGAGGGTGGGGAAGGCAAATTTACTGGTAGCACATGTGGGACTGGATGTAAAATTTAGTCGCACACTCTCAAATTTTGGTCGCAAAATGCGACCATTTGGTCGCAGTCTGGAGCCCTGCATGTGTCTGAGTCTTAAAGACTGCCATAGAAAGGTGCTCGTATTTATTGTTAGGGCCAAGAATTTTTCTGTGTACTATATAAATGAGGTTTGAAGAAACTTATAAAGGCAGATCTGAGGCCGGGCAGATATTTAGTTGGGTTTAAAACAGCGTGGGATGTTCTCAAAGTAAAATGAAGGTGAAGATATTGTGTGAAAAACCCACAGCAGTTTGTGAAACCATTTATAGTAGAGATAACTCTCAATAATATTGTGTGGGAGGCACAATGTCACCCTTTTCTGTTCAAAGTTACCCTTTGAAGTTTGCTATTTGTTTATTCAAAACCTTTTTTCATGTTCTGACTATGAAGCTGTAAAGAAACCACGCTTCATTCTTTTTATGCTCACCTGCTCTGTTTTGGTTCAGTGTGTGGTTTTATGATCTAATTTTAGCTGTGGGAAACCTCAAGTGACTTCGGATACACAAATGTGTTCATGTGACCAAGAGGTTGTGTTCAGATGGAACTCTGCAGATGTGCGGCTTTTGTCTGACGGGTCTTCAGCAGACGTTTTTAAGAATGATGTTTTAGTGCAGCTTCCTAAACATAAAAACCCATTTGCAGTTCTTTAATTTCCTCAGCAAGATCTCAGACCGTTCCCAAAGATGTTCAATCGGTCAGAGAGCATGAGAAGTTTTGGAAATATAAAAAAAATTGGCAACCTATGAGGCTAAATTGTGATTACCCGAATTTTTGATAGTCTTTTCCGTTTGAATTGCTGGCCAATTGAAGAAGCCAGATGATGTTTGGGAAAAGTTCCAATGGAATTTTTTTAATCTTGTATTTCATACATTATTGTGTCTTTTTCTGCAGATGCGTACAAGGGCGTGATCAGTCCCAGCACTCACTGTCTAATCGTCTTGTCATCAGGTCAGTATAAACCTGTCGCTTGGTGTTTTTGAAATTTAAAGGCAGGATTGTTGTGCTCCAGTTTTTACTTTAAAAGTATTCTGTTCTTTACTTAACGCTATGTCCTATGTGAGTACTCAGAATGTAACGATGATCTTTCCCAACAGTTCAGTTCAAACCTCAATTTTTGGGAAATGGTTCTATTCCGGTTTGATTGATGATTTGTGTTCATGGGGGTTAGGGACCAGAGACTCCTGCCAATGGGCAGAATCCTCAAATACGGATAACCCCCCACCCCCGCGGCCATAGAAAGTCAGTCATTGATCCTTCCTCATCAAAAACCCTTCTGAAACATTCATGATGTTTTGTTTTTTTAAATAACATTGGATATTACTCAACATAAAGAGTTTTTGTTTTTTATTCAGAGCAATAGACTATATCGTAGTGTACTTCATAACGCACATTAGTAGTGTCACTGCCCTACAACCAGTAGTCCGTGCTACCTCCTTCATTACTTAAGTGCAGAAGGTCCTCCTGCGCGATTTGAGCGTCTGGCATGGCGGGTCAGTGCGGCAGCAGCGTGTTTTGAGTGTCGCTTCTTCCAATAGAGGCCGGTTTCATCCATCATTCATTCTTCCGGATGTTAATTATTCTCCGTGACTATCTTTCTCGCTCTATCAGGATATTTTCCGGACGTTTCTGAGTCAGCTGATGTCATTTCTCCATGCAGGGGCACAAACTTCGGTTATAGCGATTCAGGTGGAAATAACTGTGAAAAATTCTTTAGCAGGCGGCAAGGAGGGCGACGTGCCGACGTGCTCTTCATCTCTGCTCCCCTCCAAGAACGTTTTGAAACAGGAATAAGCGGAGGAACACTGTATTACAAAACAAAAACAAAATCTAAGAATTCAGAAAAATCTTCTTTTGAATTTCCTAATGAGCAAGTTAAAGTGACAAAAGCCCCTTCAGTTGGTTTTTACTAAGTCTGGTGTCATAATAAAACAACGTTGAATATGTTCAATTTAGCACAATGCATGTGTTTGACACTTTTAAAGTAAACGTTTGCAAATGTATGCAGTAAGAATGCTTGATTTACTTTTCCCATGATTTGGTTCAATTGTGCAATGTACAGTTCTGCTTAAAACTAAGAATGTTAGCATCTGTATTGGGTACTGCTTGCGTTTGTGCGGAAGGGCACCTATTCTCAACTAGACGCTGAGTTTGGGTGTTTTTCTGTCCAGGGGGGACAGAGCAGTCAGCCATGTGCAGGACAAGGGAATCCCAAAGGGTCATCGACATCTGCCTCGAATCTGGGATGGTAAAGGACCGCACTTCGAGGGCCAGAACTGGCATCCCAACTCCACGCGCCCTTTCAAGAGTCAAGCTGGAAGTAGCAACGGCTACCTAACAGCTGCAGGACAGCACTATGCAGATTGGGACAGCAATGTCAGCAGTTGTGGTGAGAACCGCCGACTAGGAGCCGGACAGTTTGATAATGGTAACGCGTGTTTCTTTTATAGCATGGAGGTCCGCGCCTGAACCGCAACAGTAGGGAGCTCCCGTCCCAGCAGGAGAGATGGGATTCGTACGACAGCCGAAGAAACTTCCCAGGAAGAATGGTGAACAACAAACCAGGACCCTGGAAACGGCCGGCCTGCCACCAGCGACACAGTCCACCCCCACAGCACCATTCGTCTCCACGGGATGCATGTCCTGCCAAGAGGAGAAGGGACTCGGACCCAGATCAGGCAAGACTTCATCCGGTGCAGCAGCACCACCTATTGGTGAAATCTTTCCTGATAGGACTATTTTCTCTGTTTAGTCGTCTCATTTTGGATCAAGGAATTTGCCTACACCTGTCCGTCCAACATCCCCTCCTCGCCAGTACCGCTGCAGCCAAGACAACAGGCAGACTCTTCATAACAGAGCCGGTTCTTACAACTTCTTTGACCACAGAACCACAGCAGCACAGCCACAGGTAAGATAACAGGAACAATTCAAAGACAAACGTAGCGCTTATGGATTCCAACAGCTGTAAACTCTTAGCAGGAAAGTGCAAAGCTGCGAATGGGAGGCCAAGGCTTCGGTAACTTCGAAGCTCCGAACCAGAGCTGTGGCGGCAGATTAACGCACTACGGTGACAGAGGGAGGGTAGAGCGGAAGAGCCCACCTTCACCAGCAGACCACACCCGTGTGCCTTACAGCCAGCAGAACCATCATAACCACCATCAGAGGCACCCAAGCCACCCCAGAGACACACAGCACAGCGCCCCACCCTGCCCCCCGGAAGAAAAGGACTCACGGAACCATCACCACCGGCAAAGCACAGTAAGACAAATGAGTGACTCGGGATGGCTACTGAAACTCTGTGTCAAGTTGGGACGGGTCCTTCATTTTGGTGCTGTGTTTCGGACACATGAATTCTGTTCAGTTTTGTTTAACAATTCTAGCCAATCGTGTTACCTTTCCAGGAATTGTAGGGGGGCTCATATAAAAATGGGTGAACCCATGAGGGTGGGTGGAGCTTCAAAAAATGCAGAAAGTGAAGTGAGCAAAAGTTTAGCTGTACTTTACAGCAAAATATTCTAATTTAGCGACTTGATGGATGAGAGGGGCGTGTACAGTGCCCCGAAAAAAAAAAAAAAAAAAAGCCAACACCGGCAATGGGTGACGAAAAACACATTTACTTCAGTGTGTGAAAAGGAGACGCAGTGCTGCAGTCCTTCAGACTGACCGAAAGAAATAAAGCCCTTTGGGCATATTCAAGTGCTCTCCTTTGGCCCGTAACACTGCTTCGTCAAGCTTAAATGGTTTTGGGGAAAAACTGTCATGTTTTTTTTTATGTCTGAGCACCTGATAAAATCCAAACAGTACCCATCCCTGTAAGTGACTAACTGTACAGACTAGTGTTGGGACGGATTTTAAATTAAAAAGAATAAAAACTAAGACAAACGACAGAGTTTTAGGGCCATTTTACCAACATTTTTTTTTTTCATTTGAATTACGATTTTAAAGTCCTAAATTTACGAGAAAAAGTAATAACTGTTAAATTATGAGAATAAAGTTGTAAATGTACGACTTTAAAACATGTACATTTTAGAGGAAAATGTCAAATGAATGAGAAAAATATACCAAAGTTGTCTGTTTATTGGAGCCGTGCTTGAAGGTGAAAGATGTGGAGCATTTTGTGAAGCTTTATTTCCAGATAAGTTTCAAAAACAAAGAAATTCTGAACCTTTTGGTGACTCAAAATCAAATTATTGTCAGTGTAGCCGACTTTCCGGGGTTCAGTGTTGGTAAAGCTGAGTTTCATATATAAAATAAGGAGCTCAGAGACACGTTTGGGTGTAAAGAACCACTACTTTATTCTCCCTTTTCATTCACATAACCAGAAGTCCATTCGTCTCCTTGAGGAGCACCAAAGGGGAAGGAAAACAGTGTTACAAACATCCCCTCCTCCTTTCAACATAAAACAACAAAGGTGAATAAAAAAATAGTCTGTTATATTAGCATAAGAAAGTAGAAAATGCCAAAAAGTGCTCCTTCTCAGACGGAAATGTCACACAGACTCGGAGATCTTGTCTTTGGTGGAGGAAGAAAGGATTGAAGTGGACAGCTGCAGGGACACCGATGGGTTCATCGACGGGCTGCAGAGATCCTGCAAACCACCAATCAATAAATAAAACATGAATAAATCGTGAATCAAACAAATGAGCTTCCAAACATCTGGAACGTCATCAATAAACATTCAGCTAACCTGTTCCATTAAGTTTAGTTGGTCTGCTCTGCTGCTGCGTGGCGTTCACTTGCTGACCCCCCCCGACGATACCATCGTCCATCCCGATGGTTTACTGCAAACATCGTCAACTGCCAATTTAAGGGACATCGCCCGACCCTACAACAGAACACAAACAGCATCCTACACATTTAAATGGAGACATGTCAAACTTCTAGCCACTAAATGAGTTTCAGTCAGCAGTGTGGCGTCATTGGCCTCTTTTTCTTGAGTACGGTTTCCAGCTGTGGTTGTCTTTGACACGTTTGGTAGTTTCAGATGGACTGAATGTTCTGTGTCATTAAAGGCAAAGACCGCAGCACTGCAAAGCCTGAATCTGAAGGAAGTAAAAAGACCCTTGTCTAAGAAAAAGTCTTATTTTCTGTCTTGCAAAAAAAATGTTCATGGTAAAAACACCTTTGTTTAAGAAAACATGTCTTAGTGGCTAGAATTCTTTTGTTAAGAATCGTTATTAGACCATTTGTCTTACCCCGTTTGGGGATTTCTGTGCTTATTTAAAGACATTTTTACAAATTGGAAGAATTTTTGACGGGCCTATTTCTGCAGTGAGGTAGATTCAGGCCCCTGGACTCTTCTGCAGCGAGCCTCGCTCTTCTAGCTGCAGTCAAACCTCGACTTTCCCTGAATAGAGGTTGTCTGCTGAAGGCCATCTTTCAGCATGCAATGTTCCTGCCAGAAAATATGCAACTTGGTCTTTTCTGTAGGCCCTTAAGTACCCCCCACCATTGACGTTTAAGCGTTGATTTGATTCTGAGGGTTGAACCATTTCCCACACTGTCTTTTGTGAATGAGTCTTTATTCGCAAAAATACTCTTCTGGACAAACGACCAGCTCATAATTCTGTGAATTGTGTTTCTTGTCAGTGGTTTCTGGAGGTTTCCTGGATCATTTAGGAATGTCATTAACACAATCATCCCAAACAGGGATGCAGTGTCATTTGACATCCAGGCGGTTTCCCCTACACACGGACATGTCTTCTCTTTTTTTATGATTTTTTTTTTAAATGTGATGCACAGTAAATGATGAGATTTTAAAGGTTTTGTTGTTCATTAAATGTTTTCAAATTTCTCACTTTTTAGCTTTTTGCAGCCATTGTTTCAACTGTTTTAAACGCTCTTTGGTAGTAGATAAAAGTGTGAAAAGGCCAAACCTTTAGATTTTCTGCTGTGGATAAAATATTGGCTCCATCATATCCCTGGCTTCAGTGTTCAGGTGCCTGATGAAGCATCTGTGCAAACAGTAACAAACAGCTGGAGGACACAGCTCTTACACTGTTGGGGAGCGTGATGACTAATGCATCCCAAAAGTACAAACCATGGTGTGAAATGCTCAAACGCAGGAATGTAAACATCTCCTGTGGTCTGGCTGAACTGACTCTTTGGTATAATCATCATGATGTACAGTTAGATGCGGTTAAATAACCACATTAATCTAGTAATCTGGTTTCTTTAAAACACTGGTTTTCATAACCAGAGTAGATAGAAATGTCTTAGTAAAGATTCCATTCCATTTCAATTCAATTCAATTCAATTCAATTTTATTTGTATAGCCCAAAATCACAACAACAGTCATCTCGATGGGCTTAATTGAATTGAAGTAAAACATGAACTCAAAAGGATCACGAATACAAAGAGTCAATACGAAAATACTAAAATAAACTAACAAACTGACTAAGCTATACTGGCATCCCTGCCCTTAGACCCCCCTTCGCGGTAAGGAAAAACTCCTAAAAAAACCGGATGTCATGTGAGGTTCTTGCAGTGCATGGACACCTGCAAACTGACTTCTTAGTTTCCTTCAGAAACCGGATTTATGACCCGCATGTGAACAAAAAAAGGCAGTTTTTAAGATCAGAGGTGGAAGCATCATGATGTGGGGCAGCTTTACATTAGAAACTAGTTCCCAAGTACTAATATAGTAAGACAATGGTCCAAAACCTAAAAAAAGTAGAGCCTTGGACCTGTCAAACACTGTCACACACCTTACTGGTCAAGGATCGGGATTCAGCAGGCCTTTATTTAAATGGAAACTAAGCTTACAACTACAACTCAAAAGAGTAATGACACGCGTATTTTACATCTGCAGGAAACTCACCTAAAAAGAAACTCTAAGGATCCATCCCTCCCCAAGAACTCAGTCTCAGAGTTTCATCCCTTTTCATCTCAAGTCTGCAGTTCAAAGGATGGAAGTCCTGTTTCCAGCAGTCCACTTGTTCCAACGACTTCTTCGTACCCTGCGACCAGTGGCAGAAAATACCCCTCTGACATCATACCATGCCGTCCCAGCCTCAGCGAACAACAGACATCTCAAGCAAGCCCCAATCGAAGCCCCAGCGTGGCACCAAACACATCCCACACTGGGTCAAAATCTAGGTCTTCAGATCCTAAGAGCAAGAAGATGTTCTCGAGTTCTCGAACGCTCCAGAAAACAAGCTTGAGAAGAACGTGGAGGAGCTCAAAAAACCTGAACTCAAACAAAAAGACAAGTTAGTGAAAAAAGAAGAAAAGAGTGACTTTAAAAGGAAGGAGAAGGAAAGGAGGAGGAGAAAAAAATTGGAGAAAAGACTAAGTGAGAAGAAAGACAAGAAAGATAAATCAATTAAGAGAGAGCAAAAACTAGCTTTGAAGACTAAAATTGGAGAAAAAGAGTTTGCATGTTCCTCTGCTCCAACAGACGCCAAACGGAGTCGAGGCCTGCCGGCCTGTAAACCCAATCACATGCAGTCAGAACCTCATCAACCCAGCCGTGGTCTCCTACAGAAGACCTCAAAACTGAAAAATGGCCCTCTTCCAAAGAAGGAACCTTGCCCCAGCAACTCCAGCAATATCCCATCCCAGTCAGACAAAGAGCCAAAAATAAAGTTCCCCTCCCTCCTCTGTAACGTAGCACCCTTTAGTGCACAACCGCCTAGTAGTTTGGAGAAAATCACACACGGCACAGACGCTCCAAGGACAGGAGGTCTTGGTGCGCCAGATCTTCAGCCTGTTCCTGTGCTGGGAAACTCAGCAGAACCTGGGGAGAGCCTGGCCAACACTCCTCCTGTGCTCAGCTGGCAGGGCTCGCCGGTGTCCGATCTGGAAGAAGATGAGGAAGAGCTCGAAAAGGGCATGATGAGCAGACCTGTTCTGCAGCCCAGCCCCACCCATTGCTCCTCGCCACCGGAGAACGGAAGCAAGGAAGAGGAGGAGGCCTTCGAGGGAACACCTGATGATGACTCGAACGACAGCACAACTGAGTTCTGTGAGGCGCCCAATGCAGTCAAAGAAGTTATAAAAGAGGAAGATGAGGAGAAAAGCAAGAGAATGCTTCTGACTGAGCTCCACCAACATAAAAATGGTTTGGATGATGTCTTCAAGAACCTCGCCAATTTCCTCGGAGGCCAGAGGGTCACGTATAGAGGCGGTCCATTTGGTGGAGCACAGGGACGAGGAACCAAGTTCTCATCCACCCTAGTGCCAAAGATTAATGGGCATGAGAATCAGGATCTCGCCCTAAAACCTTCACCTACATCGTCTTCTGACTCCAGTAATCAGTCACCACCAAACACTACCTCAGACTCACATCTGAAAAGCTACTGTCTGCCATATTTAAGTGAGCCTGTCACTGAAATCAAAGAAAAGCAGAAAGAAATGGACATGGATGCTAAAATGAACCCGGAGGAGATTAGCGCCAAGAAAATGCGAGCCGACTCATCTCTTCTGGAAGGGTCGCTGAGTGCAGAGCTAAGAGTGACCACAACACATACGGCGTCCTTAACTAGCGTCATCACGGTCACCACTAAGGAAGAGAGAAAAAGCAGAGCGGAGCCGGGAAGCACAGCCACAAACAGGAAGAGAAAACAAAAGGCCAAGAGTGGAGGACGAGACGCCAAGATTAAGACAAAATCTGAGCAACACAAGACTAAACGTAAACAAACGAAGGACTTGAAGACAAAGCGTGCCGTGTCCCCGCTGTGGGTCAAGTCCTCCAAACGTCTTTTAGAAGATGCAAACAGCCAGATTCCTCAGGAAAATCAAAACCCCAATAGCACATCGAAGACTTGCAGAGCCGATGAAAAAATGGCAGCAGATAAGAAGATGAAGGTTGGAGATTCAGAGAAGAAGAAGTCCACTCCGGACACCAACCCCTCGGAATCTGCCTTATCTGGAACGGTCACTTTGAAGTCGGGCTGTCCGTCATCGTCCAGCAGAGCTCCCAGTTCAGCAGCTTCAATGGATCCCTTGAAACTCAAAGCAGCATCTATGGGCTTGTTAAAGGAGGTGAAGATCGTCCTGGTTAAAATGAAAAACAACGGAAGGCAAACATTCCAGATATCGGAGCTGGAGGAGCGAAAGATCCCGCTTTCCGAGATAAGTATTCACAACACCGCCAGGGAGCTGATCACAGCATGCAGGTGAGGGATTTTCCTAAAACATTCTTGTGTCGTCGATCTTTTATTAATTTCATGTTATCTTTTGCAGGGGGACAGGCATGAAGGGGAAATTCAAGGAGTCGTATCTGCTTCCCGGCCTCACAGTGAAACCCATATTTCCTGTCAAGATGCCAATTCCTCGAGAAAAGCTGAACCCTCCAACACCAAGCATTTATGTGAGTCTACTCCACATTTTGGTGATTCTGACTTATTGTTGTTGATCTTTGAGTTTGAACCACTGACTGTATGTGAGAACTAGACCCATAGTTTTGGCTCCAACCAAATTAGGTCATTTTAGTCCCCATTTTTTGGCATTGTGGACGCCGCCATGTTGGAGTCAGTGAGCAGTAATTGGTCCAAGTTGGTCTGAGTCAACAATTCTATGGCAACATCTCTCTCAAATCAGAAGTGAGCTTGTTGGAAGCAGGCTCTGAAGAATCTGTCAATCAAACGTTTCGGGACCACCTACTTTTATTGAGGCATCGGATTGGCCAGTTTATAATTTGAGTAACTAGAACTACAAAAAGTATCACGAAAAAAGTAGGATTATCAAGAGAATGTTAATAATGGTATCAGCAAGATTGTTATTCTGATGAGTAGAATGACTGAGTAACAGCTGATTATTTCTCTATAGAAGGCTTAAGTGGGTACTGTTTGGAACTGGAGGGGGTAGGGTTCACTCAGTCCAGTTCTCACGTATAGTCTTGATGAATACAATCGGGATTTGTCTTCCCCACTCAGCTGGACACTCTGATGTTGGAATCAAGTTTTTATTTTTAAAAAGTTGTCCTCCATCAAGTTAAATGAACAATAAAACCTTCATGCCTCTGAAAAATAAACTGCATCCACCGTTGACGGGAATAAATGTTTTGCGAATGAAAATACAACCGATATAAAGTTGTAAAATAACACAGTGAACCCCTGTTTTGATGTTAAGACTGGTTAGTGTGACTTTAAAACACTATAAATAAATTAAAAAATTTTTAAAAACATCCAAAATATGGTTTTCTTTCCTGCTCCAAGTTAGGTTCAAATGTAAATATCTTCAGTAACATCTCCATAATGCATGTCTGTTTGCTTCAAATTTATGATTGTGTTCTGCTGTTTCTGCAGCTGGAGAGCAAGAGGGACGCCTTTTCTCCCATTCTGCTTCAGTTCTGTACCGATCCCAAAAATCCTGTTACTGTCATCCGAGGGCTGGCTGGGTCCCTCCGCCTTAGTAAGTTTTTACAGAACCAATTTGCTTTTTAAAATCACATCATTCATTACAATCCGAATGCAAAGATTTTCACAAAATCTGACTGTCTCACAAAGCTTTGTCCCATTCAAGTCAATATTACAGTTGTTTGGGCAGCATCTGATCCATGCAGTTCCTTAGTCTAAGAAAGGTGCAATTAAGAGGTTTGGTCCACATCTCCCCCCTGTGGTACCAAGCGGAACCAAAACAAAGGGCCAGAAAGGGTCACTTTGGTCTACAAGTGTTCCTGGGGGGTATTCCAGAAAGCATGTTTAAACTACCCTGACTTTAACCCTGAACTCTGGCTGACATCTGCCTAAACTTGCTTACTCTGGGTATGTCAGTTCCAAAAGTCCAGATATGAGTTAGCATAATTACGCTCGACTTGGTAACCCTGGGTTAACGCACGTGCACAGCGAGTACATAAAGACATTCTCAATGGATCGCTGATTTCCCGAGTCACCATGGAAATGCGTGGAGGAAAAAAAGAAAGCTCTATACTCCAGTGAGACGGAGTCTGAGATTTTAATGATGGCTTGTGAAGATTATAAGACCATCAAAAAAGTAATACGGCTGCATCAGCAAAAGAAAGAGTTTCTGCTTGGAGAAAAAGAACGGACAAAGTAAACGCACGAGTTTCTGATCTTATTTCCAATTACATTGTGATGTGTATATATATACAACTTATAAAACTTAAATGGATTGATTCAATTGGTAACAAGTAATTGAGTTAAAGTTATTCAACCTCATTTCTTAAGTCTATAAAACTTAATAATTTTTTATACAACTCAAATTTACAAATTTATCTAACTAAATATCATTTTACTCCAATTCAATTAATACTTTTTTCCATAGTAATTTATTGTACTTCTTGAACTCTCATATGTCTAAGTGAGAGGCTGCAGATTTTCTCATTTTTATAAAATTAAAGTAAATGATGCTGTGTGGATTTACAATCTATACCATGCAGTTAAATATCATGACTCTGACTGTAACTTCAGATCAAAGTAAAAAAGTTGATCTTTAAACATCCATATGTGGTCTTATCAGCCTCTCATGGTGGAAAAAGTATTATCTGAGCTTCTTCATCCACTAAATCATCTTCAAATGGACACGCCATGGTCCTTCACCTCCCTGAAAACAAACTAACCTTCAACTAAACCTGCTCCAGACCAGGTTATGTTCAGAGCATGAGTTGCTATGGCAACTTGACATACCCTGAAACATACCTCCATTTCTGGAACCGAAAGCTGAGGTTATCAACTTCCTTAGCCTCAAACTTACCGTGGTAACTCGCATAACCTGCTTTCTGGAATACCCCCCAGGTCTCTTCATACTTGAAGACATTTGGTGCAGCGTTTACATGCTTTTAGTTTGTATCTTTATTAAAGTCCGAATTTTTGTCCTGACTTTAACAAAAGCCACCAAAAGATTGTCTCAATGAAACAGTGAGTAATTTATTCACAAGGAAAATGATAAATAATAAACATTAACTTAAGGAGGTGAAGCAAAAAGGCTTCAAGGTGAGCAACACCAACCAAAACCCCGCCCATCTCATTCCAGAGATTTTACCTGCAAAAGAAAAATTGAAAACGATGACAAACACTAACCTACCTGGACAACATAAACAGAAGAAATGAAACAGCAGTTCACTCGTACAGCTTCCCTTTAAAATTAACTAACACCAAACACGACATAGTACACATAAAGTGGGCCTGAACACAAAGAACTATAAAGTGCAACACATACTACAGAAAAGATGGAGAAGAGCACCAAGCTGCAGTGGAGACGGGCTGCAGCAAAGCTTCCTTCTCGCAGGCTGGAGGTCCACACTAGAGCCCTGCGCGGGACTGTTTTCTTCATCCCGCTCCTGCCCGCCGAATTTCTGACCATTACCGCCCCGCTCCCGCAACGTATGCGTCACACTCCCGCCCGCAAAACTCTGAGAATTTATTCCCGCACAATAATAGAGATGCATTGATTTTGTGTCTTCTCCCATCCCGCAGAAAAAAACAAAACGTATTTGTATTGATATTATTAAAGACATTCATGGGGTTAAATGTTTCATTTCCCTGGCCTGCAGGTTTAAAAAAAAAAAAAAGATTGAGAAACTTCTCCAAATGTCAGACTTTCCTTGCTTAGCTTTTGTGCTGTAAATCAGCGGTCCCCAACCTTTATTGTGTCACAGACCGGATTGATGTCTGGCAAAATTCTCTCGGACCGGTATGTTATATGTGGCGGACAAACACTGCAGCAACACTACACTAGAGGCAGAGACATGTGATAAGACGTACTCTGCGCTTTTATAAACATTGCACATCGCACAGGTGTCATCATTCTCTCCCCTTCCCACAATCATGGTGCTAAAAAGAAGCAAACAACAGGAAGAAATAACTAAGGGGAAAACCACATAACTGCCAGATGAAAGGACAAAAAGAAACATCTGTGCTAATCCCTATTTGAGCTGAGTTCCTCAGCCTGTGGAACTCCGACAGCAGACCAAACGTGCACGTGACCGACACTACAATACAACAAAGTGATATCATATGACCTGCATGAAAATTGTGGTGATTTCTAAACATAACAATAAACACGAATTATGACATGAGCAACGTCCTCTCTGCCGGCAACACTCTGGTCGCTAATCGCTATTATTATAACATTTAAACATGCCTTCAAAATAAGTGCATGGAAATCCAACTCACCACAGTCCTGAATGGTTTGTGGGAATCTACCGTTGGGATAAATCCGTATTTTAAGTAGGATTCCTGATACTGTCTATTAAATGTAGCTTCCTTTATTTGGAAGTCGAGGGTTCCTCTTCCGTCTCCTGGCTGGGCCTTTTCCACTTGGCAAAGAAACTTTCCAAACGTTTGTTTTTTATTCATTTTGCTAGTTCCTGGGTTTTATTTTAGCGATATCCTATCACGTGACCGAGACGAGCGAATTGGCCTGCGTCAAGAGTGACATAGACAAATGTAACAGAGAATCAGGCAATTTTTCAAAATAAAACATCTTTCAGATTCTGAAATAAATAAAACGCACGTCATGTAAGTTATTTTATTTTTTCTGTGCGGCCCGGTACCAAATGACCCACGGACCGGTACTGGTCCGCGGCCCAGGGGTTGGACCGCTGCTGTAAATATCTCGTTTGAGGTTCTTTTCTACATAATCTATTGACATCTTCTCCATCATGTCGCAAGGCAACCTCCCTAATCCCGCGGTGTTTTTTTGTTAGCCGCCCGCAGCAAAATTCAACCCGCCCACGAGATTTGGGTTGGGTCCTGCAGGACCCAATCCCAATGCAGCCCTCTAGTCCACACTGTGCTTTTAAAGGCTGCCTCCGTCAGTTTGGCTCCACAGGGAGCCACACCCTTTCCAGCACCACACCTGAAAGTAATCAGAGACAGACACACAATGATCACAAAAACACAGACGTCCCTCTGTGATAGAAATAAAATACACAAAACACAGAATAAACAGAAAAACGGCCACATCTGTAACAGTCATCTTACTAAAAATCAAAAGAGGACAAACATTAAATCCACAATATGCTTTTGATTCACATACAAATAAAGAAGAAAGGTTTATTTGGTGATTGCGGAGAATCCTAAATCTTTGATAAATCTGTTCTAGAAAGAATTTCAGTGTCTTAAACTGCAGGGCATACTGGTTCCCTGGCTGTATCACAGTCGACCTTTCAAGGTCTGTTTCGCAGATTTTTTTCATTCTTACAGCACTTATGTTCTGTAAGAATTTAACACATTTACATAAATCTTTACTCATGATCAGGGTTTCTATTATCTTGAACTTATTTTTCTACAAAGGTTTGAACTTTGAGAGTTTAAACAAGAGAGAAAAGTGTGAAAATGTTCGTGTCTGTCTGAGAAAAGTGTATATAGTGTGTGGTGAGGAGTTTTATAACTTTAAAACGTCTGTAATTATTGTAAAAAATAAAGTTGATGTCTTTGCCATAAAGGAAGGAACGCTGCATTTGTGTTAAGGAAAGGATTCCTCCTAACTTGTTTGAATTTTTTTTTACTTAAGATCTCGGTCTGTTCTCCACCAAATCTCTGGTGGAGGCTAATTCGGATCACGCCGTGGAAGTGAGGACTCAGGTTCAGCAACCCGCTGATGAGAACTGGAACACTAGTGGCTCTGTGCAGACGTGGCCCTGTGAAAGCAGCCGCTCGCACACCACCATTTCAAAATACGCCCAGTACCAGGCTTCCAGCTTCCAGGAGAGCCTGCAGGTAAAGACGTTTTCTCCGATCAAGCACATTTTCATCCTGAGTCATCAAATAGTGCATTTACTTCTTAGGATTTAAACGTAGTGTGTTTTGTTGTCTGCAGACATGTTGCAAAGTTCCTGAATTCATCCCTGTTTTCAGTTTTTACTTCTGTCTAGAAATAAAAAAGAGCAGATTAGGAGCACATTTGGCAGCTTTATCTGAGTCTTTTAGTCATTCTGACATTGAGCAACTTGTATTGCTGCTTTCCCCTCCCACATCCTTGGGCTTTTAGGGCATAAAAAAGGCCAGACCTTTCACAGCTGTCTCTACCAGCTGCAGTCAAAGATAATGTTCAGGCTATTTAACTGAACACAATCACCCATTTTTATACGTGCATCTGCATGCTGTACATTTGGTGTATTCTGGTCTGGTCTCCTATAACAATTAAACATTTTATACATGCTAGACCTTATTCTGGAATCAACTTGATCCAATTATAGTCAAACGCCAGAAATCTGTCAAATTTAGCTTAATTTTGGCGTCTAAGCTACTGTTGAAATGACCTGCTCCAAAAAATCTATAAATATACAGTGGGGCCAAAAAGTATTTAGTCAGCCACCAATTCTGCAAGTTCTCCTATTTAAAAAGATGAGAGAGACCTGTAATTTTCATCATACGTGTACCTCAAATATGAGAGACAAAATGAAAAACTCCAGAAAATCACATTGACCAAAGAGACCAAAGAGCTGTCTAAGGACACCAGAAACCAAATAGTTGACCTGCACCAGGCTGGGAAGACTGAATCTGCAATAAGTAAGATGTTTGGTGTGAAGGAATCAACTGTGGGAGAATTATTAGGAAATGGAAGACATATAAGACCACTGATATTTTCCTTCCACCTGGGGCTCCCCACAAGATCTCAAAAACAGTGAGCACAAATTCCAGAACCACATGGGGGGACCTAGTGACTGACCTGCAGAGATCTGGACCAAAGTAACAAAGGCTACCATCAGTAACACACTACACCACCAGGGACTCAAACCCTGCAGTGCCAGACGTGTCTCCCTGCTAAAACCAGTACATGTGCAGGTCCATCTAAAGTTTGCTAGAGAGCATTTGGATGATCCAGGAGAGCATTGGTAGAATGTCCTGTGATCAGATTTAACCAAAATAGAACTTTTTGGTAAGAACTCTACTCATCGTGTTTGGAGGATAAAGAATGCTGAGTTGCATCCAAAGACACCATATCTACTGTAAAGCATGGTGGTGGAAACATCATGACATGGGGATGGTTTTCAGCAATGGGACCAGGACGACTGATCCGAGTAAAGGAAAGATTTTATCGTCAGATTTTGAGTAAAATCTCCTTCCATCAGCAAGGACATTGAAGGTGAAACGTGGCTGGGTCTTTCACTGTGACAACGATCCCAAACACACATTGCCTGGGTAACGAAGGAGTGGCTTCATAAGAAGCATTTAACGGTCCTGGAGCGGCCTAGCCAGTCTCCAGATCTCAACCCCATAGAAAATCTTTAAGGTAGTTGAAAGTCTGTATTGCCCAGTGACAGCGCCAAAACATCACTGCTCTAGAGGAGATCTGCATGGAGGAATGGGCCAAAATACCAGCAACAGTTTGTGAAAACCTTATGAAGACTTAGAGAAAAGGTTTGGCTGCTGTCATCACCAACAAAGGGTATATAAAAAGTATTCATTTGAACTTTTGTTATTGACCAAATACTCATTTTCCACCATAATTTTCAAATACATTCTTCAAAAATCAGACAATGTGATTTCTGAATTTTTTTTTTCCTCACTTTGTCTCTTGTAGTTGAGGTTTACCTATGATGAAAATTCCAGGCCTCTCATCTTTTTAAATGGGAGAACTTGCACGATTGGTGGCTGACTGAATACTTTTTTGCCCCACTGTATCTATATTTATGTAATAAATAACACTGCCTTATTATGAAAATTAGTTTTTAAACTGAATCAGACCATATATTCTGAATTAGGTTGATCAATTTAGATGAATATATGAGATTACAACATAAAGTCCTCTGTTGTTTTTCCTTAAACAGCTTGTTGAATATGTTTGAGGTTCATTTTGGAGTGGCAACATCCATGGTCAGGAGTCTGTCGCTCCCACCTCTCTGGAATTTACTCCATATCTACTAGCGGAGCGTTTAGTGTAGTGGGAACACGCTTGTGCCATTCTGCACGTCAATGAAGTGACATACTTCAAGGCGACGAAGATCGACTGACTACAATTGGAAAAAAACAAATCTTTATTTTTTGGTTTATTTTTGATGACCCACAATCTGCCCACAATTCCTTTGAGATTCAAATCTCTTTAGATGTCAACCAGATAATTAAAAAAAATACAACATAGATCCAGGTTTTTAGTGCAAATCTGCTGGAAGGAAAGTTGTTATCTTCTACATGCTGCAGTCTTCAGCAATCCGCTCAGCTCATTCTGATGTGTTTTAGGAGGAGAAAGGAAGTGAGAGTGAAGATGAAGAGGAGGAGACTGTGAAGGCTGCTCTAACACTCACCATCTGCAAAGGCAATCCCCCTTCAGTGACCAATAAGGCCACCTCTGCCCCTCATGTGACCACCGCGCCCAGGTTAGACTGCTTCACCCGCCACTCCATCCGAATGAGTGCAGCAATAACCTGATAAATAACTTTTCTCCGCAGCTTTTTGTCTGACCAGAAAACAAGCAGAAAGATCATCAAATTCGGTACCAATATCGACCTGTCTGACCCTAAAAGGTGAGGCCAGCTTTGCCCAGCTTACTGAGGTGTGATTTGTTCATCGCATTACTGAGCGTGTTTGTTCGTTCAGGTGGAAGGCTCAGTTGCAGGAGCTGCTGAAGCTGCCGGCTTTCATGAGAGTGGAATCAAACAGCAACATGCTGAGTCTGGTCGGACAAACCATCCTGGGCATGAACACCGTTCAGCTGTACATGAAGGTGCCGGGCAGCCGCACGCCAGGTTAGCCAAGAATTGAGTCTGTTTGAGTGTATGGAAACAAATATTGTTCATTAAGCAGCTTTGTTTTTCTCCAGGTCATCAGGAGAACAACAACTTCTGCTCCGTCAACATCAACATCGGACCTGGCGACTGCGAGTGGTTTGCGGTCCATGAAAACTACTGGGAGACGATAAACAAATTCTGTGAAAAGTGAGTTCAGAAAGTGCTGACTCAGCTTCTGGACATTCTGTTACATTATAGTTTCTAGAAGAAATCGGCTCAAAGTTCTGCCATAAATCAAACACCTACTTATGCTAATATTTCAGACAGGGAATCTCATTTTATTATGGAACATTAAAAAATGTATATATTTTAAAGCCTTGAGATATATCGATATCGTAGTGCTGTCATGCAATACATTTTTGTATAAGTAATCAAACTATTTTTATTCTAACCTAATAATTGCTGTGAAAAGCCTCATTTTGAGGTCTTTTCATTTCAATTTGTGGCATTGTGGTGCAGGAAAAGATTAAACTACAACAAAAAAGTGGCTTTATGAAGTTTTCTTAATACAGCAACTTTCAACCTTTGCTTTTATACCAACAAGGGTTTTTAACTATCACGAATATTCAGGAGTAAAAAACAACAAAACATCAGGCATAGATTGCTCTAATTCAACACATAAAAACAGCTGGAAATCTTTGAGAAATCCACAGAATATTGACCACAAACTACAACATTAAATGCATAATAAATGTTGACTTTAACGTCCCATACGATCAGCGCTCTGCGTACCCCATTCATTTATAAGGAACACCTTATCGGGCTTTACTCCTTACATAATAGATAATATTTCTGGTGTTGAGGGAGTTCTGTGAAGAACTACAAAGTCGCACATTGATGACATCACAGCAGCAGCGCAGCACATGCCGCATACACGGACCATTGACAGGGACACAGACGTGCACTGAGATCAATGGAAGATGCAGTTCAATGAAAACGTTCATGCAAGTAAACAGCTGGACCTTATGTTTCTTATATTTAACAACTCGAAAATAGTTATAGATAAAAAATTAAAGCAAAAATTTTTTTTAAAGCGCTAACTTGTCTGCAATTAATTAATCGCAATTAATGAGCAAAGAAAAACAAGTCTAAAAGTCAGAGGGGGGAAAAGGGCAAAACAAAAATTGAAGAGACTTATTTGGCCACACTGTCCTGTTTTTACACACTATTTTTAGTCTACAATGTTTTTATTGGTTTTGTAAAGTAAATGATCAATTTAGGATTATTTTCTCAATGTGCCTATTTATTAATGTATGTTTTATAAGTATATTCACTTCTTTAAATGTAACTTTTTATGTACAATTTTAAGCACCAAAAACAACCAAAACGCCCCTAATACACAAATTATACAAATTTAAAGATCCCACAATGGCTTTTAGAAAGAAGAGTTTCTGGTGTAACTGCTCAAACCAGTTAATAGTTAATTATCCGTTTATTATCATTCAATTTTAAATTATTATTTTTTTTATTATTTTTGGTTCCTTTGGAAACAGAAAAAGATTCCATACTGCCATCTGGTGTTCAGTGTTGAAATCACAGCAGTAATAAACATCTTCAAATGCTTTTTTTTTTTTTTTTTTTTGTACAGGCATGGAGTGGACTACCTCACAGGGTCCTGGTGGCCAGTACTTGAGGATCTTTACAACTCCAACATCCCTGTGTACCGCTTCATCCAGAGACCAGGAGACCTGGTTTGGATCAATGCAGGGACGGTTCACTGGGTTCAGGCTGTCGGCTGGTGCAACAACATCGCCTGGAATGTAGGACCGCTCAACTGTGAGTTCCATCAAGGAAGATCCAAAAACATACATCTTTAAAATAAAAAGTTTTCTATCTTTAAACTATTTGACTTCTTTCTCCCACAGCGTACCAATACCAACTGGCCCTGGAGCGCTTTGAGTGGAATGAAGTGAAAAAGGTCAAGTCAATAGTTCCCATGATCCACGTTTCATGGAATGTGGCTCGCTTGGTCAAGATCACCGATGAGGACACCTTCAAGATGATAAAGTAAGGCGTTCATCTGCATCATTCTTGCATGATTGAACTGTTTGGTTCTCATTCGTGCTCCTCGCAGACATTGCCTGATGCAGTCCATCAAGCACATCCAGATTCTGAGAGAGCAGCTGGTGGCAGCCGGAAAGAAGATCTGCTTCCAGCCCCGTGTGAAGGACGAACCAGCCTACTACTGCAACGAATGCGATGTGAGTCCCTCCTCCTCCTCCTCCTCCTCCTCCTCCATCTTCATCCTCCTCCTGAATGCACCACAAACAGAGCCGTTTCTGTGCAGGTGGAGGTGTTCAACCTGCTGTTTGTGACCACTGAGAGCAGCACTAAGACGACCTACGTGGTGCACTGTGAGGACTGCGCTCGAGCTAAAAGCTCCTCTCTGGCCGGAGTCGTGGTGCTAGAACAATATCGAACGGAGGATCTGATGAGAATCTACGACAACTTTGTGCTGGTTAGTATCACCGTGTCCCTTCACTTCCTTAGCCTCGGCTCTGCTAAGTTACTGATTCAAGCTAGCAGCGTCCAAAACCCAGGAAGTTTGAACATCAACACGAGTAGCAGGCAGCTGGTACCAAGTAAATGTAGTTTAGAGGTTAAACATTGACCAAATGTTCTTTTTTACTTTCTTCCATGTAAAAAAAACAAACAAATGTTTTTACGGGTTTTGACATTTTCATCTCAAAAACTATGATTTCAGATGTGATTAATGAGTTTTATCATTGACAAAATAACTGTTTAAAGAGAATCTGATATTTTTCTGTGTCCTGACTTAACTCTCAATAAAAACAAACACATTTAAGGAGCAGGTATTTCAAATGTTTTTAGCTTCCTTCAGCTGTCCTCAACTCTCCTCCATCATTTGATTCATTTTTAGTCTTTCATGGAGCCTTTTCTCAGCTGCCGTTGTTGTGTTTGCTTTTGGAAAACAGTTTAAAGCTAATTTAACCTTTAGCAGTTTTTAATCAATAACAATAAACAACTTTGGACCATTTCTGAACTTTTCAATTCAATTCAATTCAATTTTATTTGTATAGCCCAAAATCACAACAACAGTCGTCTCGATGGGCTTTGAAGTAAAACATGACTCAAAAGGATGATGAGTACAAGGAGTCAATAGGAAAATACTAAAATAAACTAACAAACTGACTAAGCTATACTGGCATCCCTGCCCTTAGACCCCCCTTCGCGGTAAGGAAAAACTCCTAAAAAACCGGATTCCGGAAAAAAATGAAGAAACCTCAGGGGTGCCCACATGAAGGAGGGATCCTCCCCCAGGACGGACAGGCGATTTACCAGAACTCATAGAGAAGAATTAACTTATCTAACTCTACATCTATATATTTAAAGTCCAGCAGACGAGCTTCATCCAGCCGGGGTTGGGGACAGTCAGGGGCGCGAGTCGAGCCGGAGACAGGAACCACAGCCAGGTGTAGGAGCAGGAGCAGAGACGAGGTACACAGTCAGGAACAGGAGCGCGGATGGGCCAACTGGAATCTGGAAGCACTCCCACTCCCCAGGAGGGGAGAGGGATAGAGGGACAATACATGAATCGTACAGCACCAAACAGAGGCATGGATAACTAAATGATAAATGATGATCACAGATAGAGAAGAGAGGAAGGGTAGAGGTAGATGAGAAAAGAAAAGTATTGGAAAAGGACAGAAAAGAGGACAGAGCCCCAATGCACCATAGTTACCCCAGCTTCAACTTCTAGCAGCCTTTTAAAATAATAGTTATTGTTATTTAGTTTAATTTAAACAATTAACATTAAGTTAAATAATCTCTGAATACTGACTAGTCTGACAATAAGCCTGTCCAAAGAGGAATGTTTTCAGTCTAACTTTGAATGTAGAAACTGAATCTGCCTCTCTTACATGAGCTGGGAGTTTATTCCATAAGACAGGGGCTTGGTGGCTAAACGCTCTACCTCCAACTGTACTTTTACTAATTCTAGGAATCACAAGCAGTCCTGCATTTTGCGAGCGAAGTGTTCTGATTGGATGGTAAGGGACTATGAGGTCATTAATATAGGACGGGGCCATTCCATGTAACGCCTTATAGGTTAACAGGAGGATCTTGAACTTAATTCTAGAATCAACTGGGAGCCAATGGAGCGAAACTAACACAGGAGTGATGTGATCTCTTCTGCTAGTTCCTGCTAACAATCTAGCTGCTGCGTTCTGAACAAGCTGGAGACTTCTTAAGGAACTCTTAGGACACGCTGCTAACAAGGAGTTACAGTAATCCAGCCTCGACGTAACAAATGCATGGATGAGTTTTTCAGCATCACTCTTAGAAAGTATATTTCTGAACTTTTGCTGTTGAACATTTATTCACATGAACTATTTTTTCGTTTTTAGTGCACTCACGGTTCTTTTAACTAATTTAGTTGTTAAACTTCACGTCACTTTTGCTGAACCTTAGTAGGGATCATTTTTTTAAGCAGTTTTGTAACTTTTAATACAAAACTACAAGTGTATTTTCAATTTCCGGCTGTAGAATCACATATTTAGTATTTCAATATTCATCATCATGAGGCTTCTTTAACTCTTCGTTTAGCATTAGCACTAACTACAGTATAGAACATTTTGAAGCTCTGTTTAAATTGACTAAGAATCGTTTCAGCTGTCCATCCCTTTTCTTTTCATTTAGACATAATCATTTTTTTATTTTTAGATCTTTTTAGCACCTGAATGTAACAGAAGAACATCAGAAATGTGTTCTTTGGTCTCCACCTGGTCTGTGGTCTGTTCCACATCCTCTGAAGGAAAACTGGATCTTGGGTTACTATGGGTCAGAAATATTCTGTACCTTTTAGCCGTTTTGTCTGTTTTTCAAAATCTGAGACTTTTTAGAATCATTTGGGCTGCTTTTCATAATTTAGTTAAATGTTAAGTTATTTCATTTCTTCTTTTTTTTGTGTAATCATTTTATTTCAACTGACAAACTTTTGAAAAAGGCTGAAAATGGTTTTTATAAAATGACTTTCAGTGCAACTTCAGGTCAGCTTCTGTCAGACATTTAAGACAGAAGAATTGTTCATAATTGGATAATTATTCAAAAGCTGCTCTTGTTTAGTAGAAAAGGCAAAAGTCTTGTATTGTTCTGCGCTTAAAGCCTCTTTTTTTTTTTTTTGGGTGTCTTTTAACCTCAATAGAGTCAGTTGCAGTGTTGAACCATCGACTCTAGCAGTACTTTTACAGCTCTGGTATAAAACTATCAGAAACTTCACAAAGTTGTAGGCCGACAGAAGCAGATTGGCTCTAAATCTTTATTTTTAGCTGCACTGAACAAATACACAGAGAGCAGCAACATCAGGTTCATTTTACCCAAATGTTGGAGGTTGTTTTTTTTTTTTTTGAAGAAGGTCAATCTTCTCAGCAAAGATGTTTGATTGATGGTGAAAGTTTAGAAGTGAAACCAAATCCAGAGAAGCAGAAGTGCAGCTTATCAAGACCACATCTACAGACCCCCAAAGATCCCATCAGGAATTCCTGTCTGCTTTCAAACATACAAGAAGGTTTTCAACATACCAGGTTACTCCTAATAGGATCCAGGTTAGTCTTTTAACCTTTGGTCATGTCAACATTTTCAATCTATGGACGCCAGACAACACAACAGAGGCCGTTTTTATTGGCTGCTGCATTCTAACTTTAGGAAAAACCCTCCAGCTCAAAATAGAAAACATAGTTTGTTTGTCCCAAATAATTCAAGTAAAACATCAATGAACAGTTTCAATTAGATTTAACTTCACCTAATTAAATAAATGAAACCTAATTTAGGAGTTAGAAAAAACATTTTAAAGACCCACTCCAATGAAAATTGTGTTTTTTGGTATTTTTCTGATGACTGAGGACACGGAAAAAGAAAATTCAGCTGAAAATGGCATTTCTGAGTATTTCTTTATTCAAATCGTGAATCAGGCGCAGACGAAAAAATGCCGTTTGAAAAAAGAGCTCATTTGTGAGGTAGAAAATACCATGGGCGGGGCAACCAGCTCCCTGCTCTGCAGGGCTGGTATCTGGCTCTAAACTGTACGGCTGGATAGGGGGTGTAAACAGAAAGCTCTCAGCAACAGCAAGGGTGTAGGGAGATGGGGTCGCTCCCCATCAACGGTCCCGCCCACAATTCAGAAGTGAATTTGGAAGGAACTACTGCAGAAAACAACTTTTGGTTTTTTTTTTTTTTTACTTAAGATGTAACTACAAGTCCACTGGAACGCTCTGAACATAAATCAAAAGATGATCAGAGTGGGACTGTAATAAAGCTGTGCCCTAAAAGTGTTTGTTTGATCATGAGAAGCACATTTTTTAGGGGGTACCGGTGGATGCTGGTGGAGTTTTTGGGCTTCACTGAAGTGAATCCAAGGCTCCTTGCTGCCCTCATCTGTTTGTTTCCGTTGGTAACCACTCCTCCACCTTGCTGTCTGTCTCTCTTTCAGGCTCCTCCCCCGGTTACAAAGTGAGAGCCTCCAGCGTCACACGCCTCTCAGCCATAAACCAAAACTCTAACGGCAGCACAAGCGGTGCGTTCCCTCCGTTCCTGCAAACACTCTTCTCAATCAGCCAATCACGTTTACATCTCACATCCTGGTGCGGAGACTCAGCCGGTCCGGCTGCAGCTCACTGTCTTCCCCGTTCCAGCTGCAGTCCGGACGCCTGTTTTCAATTGGAGTGACTAGACTGGTTCCCCTCAACCAAGAAATATCAGGTGAAATACTGTATGTTCAACGGACACTGCTGTGATTCAGAAGCATCGAGTAGCTGGTTCTGTGTGTCGATTCAGGTACTTTTATGCAAAGTCAGTAGAACTTTTTAATATTGTTGTTATTCTGACACCAATCTAGTTATTCCACATGTCCATTCGTTGGCTGTGATTCTAACGTACCAGCAGGGGAACGGCTTCACTCAGAAGTAGCTGATTGTCACCTTTAGCATCGTAATGGTTCATGTTTTTTATTGGTTTGTTTTTTACATATTCAGGTAATTCTGACATTTTCTAACTCCTGTCTGTAAACTCTTTGAGGTGCTAATCTAATCTTATTTATTCTTCTTAAGAAAAAAAAAAATGTTTTACCAGCCTAAAAGTACACCACATTGGCCTTGTGAACTGTATTTAGAGGAGATCAAATACACAAATGAGGTGTTATGTTTGTATTAGACAAAAAAAAGAATTGGAAACCTTTTGTCAGTTTCTCTGAAATACGGGTGACCTAAAGGACTAAAATTCTTAGTTGGAAATCAAGTATTTAAAGAGAAAACATGTTTTTGGTGTCCAGCAAAGTGATGTTTAATGTGGTTTGTATGGTACACAAAGAAAACAGACGTACACTTGTGTCATTTTTACTCTTAAAATGGGGAAAAACATCCCAAGTTTATACCTCTTTTCGCTTTTTTGCAGTGGTCATGTTTCTAGATGACAAAATGACAGAGGAAGATTAGAGTCACTGGAGAAAACAAATGAGAGGAAATTCTGATTTTTTTATTTTCATTTTTTTTTAAGATTTTAGAAAAAGTTAAAACTCTTGGAGTTTAAAGGAAAAGTTCTACCTCTAACTTTATTCTCAAAATTCGAATTAAAAAGTCATGATTCCTAATTTAATTTGAGAAATCTGAAGAAACATTTACAAAGGGAAATTTAGATGTCATGTTTCTTTATATGAAGAGTCAGAGACTAAATTCTGAATGTATATAGAAGTGAGAATTTTAACCTTATTCGCCTGTTTTGACAATTTAGACTTTAGGCTCAAAATCATGGCAAAAATTTAGAATCCAACTTTGGTTTTAGGTTTTTGAAGAAAAATGATCAGACCTTGACTTTAAAACCAAGAAATTGGGGGGGGGAAAAAAGGATATAAATCTTAGTTTGGTTCTAATTTTGTAAATAATGGTCATAAATTGACTTAAAAAAAAGTAAAAAATAATAACTTGGGTTTTAGGGTTTTGGTAAAAACTTGTAAGAAATTGACCTTAATCTCTGAATTTTGAGAAAACAGGACTTCAGTTTTAGATTTTATAAAGAAAATGTTCAGAAATTGACTTCAATGCAAAAACGTTTGAATAAATAGTTGAAAATCAAACTTCAGGTATAATGAAAATGAAATAAATGAAAAAATGTAAGAAATTGACCTTAATCCCTGAATGTTGAGAAAAAAAATGTGACAAGTTTAGGATTTCTTCATAACAATGACAAGTAAATAACCTTTATCTAAACATCCTGGGGGGGAAAAGTTAGAAATTTAACTATGCTCCAATTTTTTTGATTATTTGGGAAAGATTTAAGAAAATTGACCTTAATTCTTGAATTTTGGGATCAAGTTAAAAAAAAATCTGACTTTGGTTTTAGATTTTTTTCAGAAAAATGACCAGAAATAAATCCAAGAATTTCTGTGAAAAAAAAAGTTAGAATTCTTACTTTGGTTTTAGTGTTTTGGGGAAAGTTTTTTAAGAAATTAACCTTAATCCCTGATTTTTGGGATTGAAGTTAAAAGACATCTGTCTCCGGTTTAAGATTTCTTTGGAAAAAATGATCATAAATTGACTTTTATCCAAGAATTTTGAGAAAAAGTTAGTTTGGAAGAATAAAAATCTGATTTGAAGAGTCCTCATAAAAAAATCAATTAAAAAAAGGTCAGAATTTCCTAACAATGAGTTTCTTTTTCTCCGTGTCTGGAATCTTCCAGTAGAAAGTGAGAAACTGTAACTGGTGGCTGAAAGTCACTGTGGTGTGTATGGATGGGGTGCAGAGGGGAGGGGATCCACTGTTGACGTGCTTTTTTAACACATTTCATGTTACAAAAAAAAAAGCCAACTGCATCTGTGAAAAACAGAATCCAGCTTTTTAAGATCTGATAAACAAATGCCGTTTTTTCCAGTAAATCGTAGTTCTAATCAGCCTCCAGTCCTCTTTTGTCCCAGGAATCACAATTTTACTGTTTCCAGAACTGCAACCTCAGACGTTCTAAAAACAGCTTGATAAACTGAACAGACGGCTGTTTTGTTGTTGTTGTTGTTGTTTTTTTCTGCAGCAGTTTGGATGAATCCCCCTCATCGGTGAGTTTGTGATCACACCTCTGCCCCCCTCCGTCATCTGTGCACATCCTGTCATGTACATACTGGATCTGTTTCCTAAAAAAAAAAACTTTTTCAAAAAACAAAACAAAGTTATTTTGTCTGCATTTTAAACTGAACTTGTTTTCTTCTCTTCTAACACGAGCTGGAAATGATCCTGTTTAAATTACTGCATGGGGGGGCATTCCTCCCCTCCTTTATACCTCCTTTTGTTGTCGTTTTTCTCCGTCTTGGATATTTTTTTTTTGCTCATGGAGAATATGAAAACACCTTGTAAATGGTCACATTTATTTATACTGTAAATGGTCGGTTTCTGAAATATTTATTGCATATCAAAGGACGCTTCACTTGAGAAGGGGCTACAAGGTATTTTCAAAGCTGTAGTGTGGTGGTAGTGTGGACAGGGGCAGTGCAATCAGGGGGGGCAGTTGAACTTATTGTTGTTGTTTTTTTTGGTTTTTTCATGGTGCTAGACCCCCTCTTTGCCCCGATGCCCCTTTCATCGACAGAAGATGCTATTCGAAGCAACAATCTGGTGCTTGGAGCCGTTTTAGTGCAGTTCAGCCATTACACCAATGGAACCATGTCTTTGTACTGTATAACAGCCAGATCCCGCTTTTGTTTTCTCAAATCTCTTTTCTGTTGTATGAAATTCATAACCTTCTTCTGTGGCATTAGTGGTTTTACGATGAGCATTAACCGTAGTTGTACTTCTTGACACTTTTGCAGAGACTCTTAGGGATTTGACTTTTTAATGGCGTCAAGGTTTTCCTCCCGTCTCGTCCTCCTCATCAGTATTATTTGGAGGACCTAACAACTATTTTTGTTTGTTTATTTGTTTGATTTATGCTGCACTTGTTTCCAAAAGATTCTCACATGGAAAAAAAAAAAAAAAGAAAAAAAGAAAACCTGAGCCAGACCTGTCTTAAATCCCTCTGTGATTTTTCTGTGACATATTGTATTGTTGTTCAAGATAATAAAAATAAAAATGTTTTGATAAATGATGGAACAAAGACGTCTCTGCATTGTTACAATGGTGTTCTGAAAGATTTCTGCATATAAAGTTCTCCTTTCCCACATCTACCTGCAGCCGTCTAATCTTTGGATATATTTAGATTTCTATTTTCAAATATTTACCATTTTGCCACTTTGCCATTAGAGTGGGTCCTTAAGGACAATTTAGAATCAGTAAATGACCTATGAAGCATATTTTTGGACTGTAGGAGGAAACCAGAGTTCTCAGAAAGAAGTCACACGTGCCACCACCAGACAGAAAAAAAAAAAAAAAACTGAGCTGGGATTTGAACCAGAGACTAATCGTGCAGCCTGCAATGTTATATTTACTTTTATTTTGTTATCAAAGGCGACTAGTAATCACTAAATTCTGTTCATGTGTGATCAGTAAATTCATTCAGAGGAATCAACATATTTATATTTTTTTTAATCTTACAGCTCAAAACCCAACTTTGGACATTTTAAACCCAAAAATCCAATAAAGTAACAATGCAGTGTGTGATGGACCGACCAGTATAAGACAAGGACAGTACAAATAATTGTTTTTTAATTTTCATTCAATGAAAAAAAAAACATCTAGACAAAAAAATGCCCCTTAAAGGAGGACAAAGTAACAAAAATAACTGAAGCTTTAAATTTAACAGAAGAAAACGTAACCAACTGAACAGACAAACAAACAAACCTATTGAACCTGACCTAACTAATGGGAATCACAAGGGAACGTATAAAGAGGCTGATCAGACCAACTAGACACGCAGAGGGGGTTTGAAAAAGAGAATGTCCGTCCTATGGTAAATTCCCATTCAAAAAGAAACTACTGAACATCAAGTTAAATTTAGAGTAAGTCAATACTCAACATAAACAGAGCGCACCCCCCCCCCCCCCCGAGAATTGGTACGGTCTGATTAGATGCCTGCTAAACACAAGGGCTCTGCTGACTGGCATGCATTGTTGTGTCAAGCCTGACTGGGTGCTGCCAGCAGCAGCAGCAATGCCCCCCCCCAACTCAAAAAACACAACATATAAATTCATCAAATGTGTTAATGAATGTTATATGCAAATCAAACAAAAGTGTGTTTGTGTTATGTTTGAAAAAGATGGCAGCTTTAACAGCCATTACACAGAGCAGCAGAAACGGCAATGTAAGGTAAATATGTGCCTGAACAGATACACTTAGAACAATCACTTTCACCAAAGGGACCCTGTTTTTAGACACCATCAGATCGCCCGTTAGCATTGCAGATTTTTTTTACAAATACTGGTCACTGTTGCATTGTCAAAAATGCAAAAGCATAATTAATGCACGTTCTTAATTATTCTATGTTATTTAATTATCTTATTTCTTTCGGATTCAGGAACAACAGTATGGTTTCCGTCCTGGTCGTGGAACAGTAGACCAGCTCCACACCCTCTTTAGGGTGCTGGAGGGATTGTGGGAGTTCCCTTATCCAGTCCATATGTGTTTTGTGGATATGAAGGAGGCGTTTGACCGCGTCCGTTGGACTCTGGCTGGGCTGCCCTTTATCACCGGTTCTGTTCATAGTTTTTATGGATAGAATTTCTAGGTGCAGCCGGGGACCAGAGGGAGTCTGGTTTGGGGACCAAGGATTTCATCTCTGCTCTTTGCAGATGATGATGTCCTGTTGGCTTCATCAAGCCAGGACCTGCAGCGTGCATTGGGGCGGTTTGCGGCCGAGTGTGAAGCGGCTGGGATGAGGGTCAGCACTGCTAAATCTGAGGCCATGGTTCTCGACAGGAGAAAGGTAGTTTGCCATCTCTCGGTGGGTGGAGTGTCCCTGCCCCAGGTGGAGGAATTAAAATATCTTGAGGTCTTGTTCACGAGTGAGATTGACAGGCGGATCCTAGCAGTGTCCGACGTTGTGCGGTCGGTGTATCGGTCCATTGTGGTGAAGAGAAAGCTGAGCCAAAAAGCAAAACTCTCAATTTACTGGTCGATCTTTGTTCCAATACTCACCTATGGTCATGAGCTCTGGATCATGACCGAAAGAACAAGGTCCCGAATACAAGCGGCCGAAATGAGCTTCCTCCGCAGGGTGGCGGGGCGCTCCCTTAGAGATAGGGTGAGAAGCTCGGTCACCCATGGAGGGCTTGGAGGAGAACCACTTCTCCTCCACATCAAAAAGAGCCAGTTGAGGTGGCTCGGGCATCTAGTCCGGATGCCTCCTGGATGCCTCCCTGGAGAGGTGTTCCGGGTATGTCCCATTGGGCGGAGGCCCCGAGGAAGACCAAGGACACGCTGGAGAGACTACATCTCTCGGTTGGCCTGGGAATGTGTGGGTCTCCCCAGAGGAACTGGAGGAAGTGGCTGGGGTGAGGGAAGTCTGGGCATCTCTGCTTAGACTGCTGGCCCCGCGACCCGGTCCCAGATAAGCGGAAGAAGATGGATGGATGGATGGATGGATGGATGGATGGATTAACCCAACCCATCTCAAGAAAAATGGCACAAAGCATGATGGGACTGCAACAAAATTAGCTGTGGGAAAGTCGTCTAAACGGCGATGAGCAATAGACCTTTAGGAATTGACACACATCGGGTCGATTTCTCACTGATGGAAAAGAAAACACTTATTTGCCTTTATGTTAATGTTAATGTTACTGTTAAGATTTATGATAAACATAAAGAGAAAGATGTTCACATAACTCCCTTTCAAAATAAAAGACACCCTGTGTCACATAGGATCATCTCACTGCTACAAATGTACTAGTAGGTACTGGGATGTCAGCTGTGATTATTAAAAAAGAAACTTATTTTGCCATTTGTGATGCGTTTCTGCCAGAACTATCTTACTGCAATAAAGGAGAGCTGCAATTTTTGAACCGTTTAAAATCCTTACATTTGTTCAAAAACAGAATCTGTTTATAATCTGGTGTCCCTTAATTGTTGTTACTCACCTCCAATTGCTTTTCTGTGGAACAATCTGTCCAAATGTTTTTTATGTTACTGTCCTGACCTATAGAAGATCCCCTGCATTAGACTAAAGTCACAAAGCAGTGACACATCAATGTTCATTTTTTAAAAAGCAGCGCAGGAGGTGATCCATAACTCTGAGAGTTTGGGGGGGTTGAAAGCAGACGAGATCCACAGTGAGGATGGAGCAGCCGGATATCCCCCTTCCAAGGACAGGAAGCCTGCTTTTCCTCCACCAGCCCGCTCATCCAGCAGCACCCGCACAAACACGGCCGCTCTGGTAATGACAAACCCCCCCTCTGCTCCCACATCCTCCAGCCCTAATGGCATGAACTCTTTCATCATCTCTCCTCTGTAGCAGATATTGAAGCTCCATTATTGTCATCAGGGTGTATAAAAAGAGAAGAAAAAAAGATAAACAAACAGAGATGGAAAAAAAATGAAATCTCAAAAGAAAATTGCATTTTTCCCTCTTTGAACTGAGCCCCTCTGGTTTCTTATCAGTCCCTTGACGGCCAAATTAGTCAGCGCTCTCCCCCGTCCTCATTTCCTTAGGTCCCTCTGACATGGGAGATCTGTTTTCCATCACGAGGTCAGAGGCCAAAGCTGCTGCTTGGCTCCACAAACCGCTCTGTCACCTCAGCCTGACTGCAGAGCAGCCGAGGTGAACGCGGATCCTGCAGAGCTGCTGGATTCCCTGTGACAAGACGGCTGAAGACCTGCCCGGGGTTCGACTCCTCCTTTGGGAGATTCAGCAGAAGAGGGGGAAAGTAAGAAAGTGGGCTGCCTAACCTGACTCCTCTGATCTGTGCCAATAAACATTTGGTCCTCCCGCCCCCTTCTTGTGAGGGGTCGTTACATAAAGCCCTCCAGAAGCGGACCCCGCAGACCGCTCAGCACAGGATACAGCCGCACCGACTCTCCATCTGCACTGGGAGCGAGGAAGCAGAATGTCAGGGAAGGAAGTGGGAAATCTGCAGCTTTTCTTCTGACGCACAGGTCCCAGGCAGGAGTCGGGCAAACGTCTGTGGACTTTCTGGAGAAACGGATCGACTTGAACCACACACTCCCCCTCCAGATCTGGGAATTTACGCAGGGAAACTCTTTAAATCGGGAGGAAATTCCTCAGATTCCCAACATCTGCAGCTACAGTCGAAGGTGAGTCCCACACACAATCTGAATGCAGAGGGGGGTCCAGCTTACTCTGATGACGTCAGGAAAGGAAGCAGATGATGGAAAGCAAGGAATTACCACTTTTTTTTTTAAAAACTGTTTCTCTAAACCAGACGTGCCATTTGAGTCGTTCATGGTTCCTGAACAGGAGGCGACGCACTGAAGGAAGTGTGCTGGAACTATATTCTGATGGTTTCGTCACAGGGAAACTGTCTATTAATGGATTCTAGCATATCAGAGGGAGTGGAGTGGAATGTGGAAAGAAGTCTTTGGCGGTTTTCTCAGACACTTTGGTGATTAGCGGACCTTTTCTTGTGGCCTCTCGCTCATTGTTCTGGATGATGCTTATCCTGCGGGTTGGGAAGGTGGAGTCACGGAGCCCATTTCCTCCTCAGTAGCGGCGACTCCGTTTATCTGTGTTGACTCTCCACACATGTCGTCGCTTTATGTAAGAAGCCATTAAAAACTGGCAGAGTTTGGACTCTGGTGGGAACTTGGTGGGGGGGCTTTGGACGCAGCGTGACCGCCGTTTTTTTTCTGCAGGTTGGACCGCAGCCACCATGAGTCTGTCACGGAGCGGGACGCTGGAGAAGACGGCGTCCGAGCCGGCCCGCTCAGAGGCCCGCTCTCCCTCCAGAGCGGGGTCAGGGGTCGTGGTGCCTCCTCCTTACTCGCTGGGTGGCAGCGAGGCGGCGGACTCCCCCCTGGAGCTGCGGGGGTCCCTGGACTGCTGGGCCTGCTCCGTGCTGGTCACCGCGCAGAACCTGCTCATCGCCCTGATCAACGGCGCCCTGGCCAGCCTTCTGTTCGGCATCATCCTCACTCCCGCCCTCACCATGATCATCTTTGGCTTCCTCTGCCACTCCACGGTAAGAGCAGACACCCCCACACTGAAGTGATTAACACCCCCCCTACTCGGGGGTATTTTGAAACCTGTACGTCTGGCGGTGGAATGTCAGCAGAACCTCTGTTTTTTCAGCCATTCGACACTATTTTCAGACGTTTTTCTTCTTGGGGGGGGTTAATAGTAATTCCTTGCAGCTGTTCTTTGCAGCAGTGCATTGTGGGCAGACCGACTGATCCTCTGAGATTTCTGTGGTCCCCTGTCCGCCTGCAGGTCCAGCCCAGCGGAACGTCCGTGTTCTGCTCGGACCTGCTGGACGACACCGCCTGCGTGGCGCTGCTGGTGGTGGGCTTCCTGCTGCTGACCCCTCTGCTGGTCCTGGCTCTGGCCGCCTACTGCCGCCTGGCCCGCCACCTCCAGCTGGGCATGTGCTTCATCCCCTACAGCCGCGCCGTCTACAAGAACCTGCCTGCCCCGCGCCAGGGGAGGCCCGGCTGCTGGGGGCAGCGGCAGGTGAAGGAGCGGGACGGGAAGGGCAGCGTTTGGGTTTAGGAGAGGACCCCAACCTGCAGCCCAACCCTTTGGAAAGCCAATCTGTGCTGGATTTCTTTACAAAAAATATGTTTTAAATATCTGTCATGTGTAGATTGTCACTGATCCCTTTAAAGCTGTTGAAAATCCTGTTTGTATCTCCTTTGTTTTTACTCCTTTTTATACATTTTTTTACAATAAAGTGACTCACTGACTATTGGATGCTGAGTTTTGGATAAATGTTTTCACAATCAATCAAATGATGGATCTCCGGGTTTATCCCTTGTGCTATCCTGTGACCCCACCCTTACATTGACGTGTTCTTCCTACCATGACAAAGGTGGATAAAAGTTTCATGTAATCATGTAATCATGTAATCATGTAAAAAGATTTCATGTAATCCATGGAAACCAGTGAAGATCACAAATCATTGAAGAAAAAAGGTTCAGTGCACTGTCTAGTGGGTCTAGATGACCCCATTCCCAATGTTAAAGTGCCTAGGATAGCACAAGGGTTACAGGATGGTTGCAGGTGCACCCATTCACCTGAGCTGCTCTTCTTCATCACTTCCAAATCTTATAAATGTGCATCATCCATCATTTCTGGGTGCTTTTCTTGAAGCTGCACAGTTTTAGTCCCTCTTCCTCCAGTTCTCTGGAGAGAAAACGCCTCTCAAAAGCGTTAAACTTTTGCCGTTGCATCTTATCAGTTTACATTACTTTTTTTTTATTCAAAAGTCCCTCTGGGATCCCCCTTAACCTTAGATTTGGATTTGGTTTATTTCAACCAATCAAAACAAAAATATCTAAGAAGACAAACAAAATACACAAAAAATTAGAAAATCATAGAAAACTACTTTCATTTCCAAAATTCTATTAAAAAAATATAACTTTCTTAGAATGTTGTGTCATGACCCACTGTTTAATCATTTTAGGTATTTGGGTATTTTTTACATAAACTGGGATCCCAGCTCATAAAACCCACAAAAACAGAATTTCAGAAAATTTGAAAACTGTGGCGAAATCTGCAGCGCATAAATGTTTCTGATAAACGGAAGGGCAAAATTTGTAAGGGAGAAGATGCAGCAGCAAGTGTGGGCTTCAGCGGATTATCAGAAGGACAAGATTCAAGAACCTGCAGAGATCCAGAAAGAATAGAAGGAAGTGAAGGGACAGCTTTACAAACCAACTCTTCTACGGGCTACAAGCTCTTCGGGTCAAACCATCTCTGAGTCTGGGCCAACGGAGGAAATGTCTAAACTGGACCGAGGAGAAGAAGGACTGGACTGTCGGCCAGAGGTCAAAGGTCCTGCTTTCTGATGAAAGTAAAGTGAACTTTTACTTTGAGAATCAAGTAGCTTGAGCAGAACTCAAGCTGCTGAAAGTCCAGAGTGAAATCTCCACAGTCAGTGAATTTGGGCTGCAATGTTCAGTGTTGGTAAACTCTGCTTTCTAAATCCAAAATCACTGCAACAGTCCAGCAGAATGTTCTGGACTGCATGACTCCTTCTGCTGAGGATCTGGGTGGAGATGCAGATTTCATCTTTTCAGCAGGAGAAATCACCATTTACTTCTCAGTTTGTGCAGAAAGATAAAGATGTGGTGATTTCTCCAGAGTGACATCCTGTTTTTTGGGTTTTATGAGCTGGAGCCTCAATTTATGTGGTATGAAAATACTCCAAATCAATTAAACAGTGGGCCCTGAATCTAAGTTCTATGAAAGTTTAATTTTGTGAATGGAATTACGAAAATAAAGACAACTTTCTATGATTTTCAATTTTTTTAAAGGGTCTGTGCATCACAACTTTTGATTATTTGTGACTTGTTTGGAAAATTATCATATAAGAGAGAGATATGTACACATAAATGATGCCATAACAATTTATTTTTAATCCTAAATAGATATATTAGCACTTAAACTTGACACATTGAATCCAGTAAATCTGAAGTTAGTCAAAAACGGTTTCATTATTTGCCTGTAAAGGAAATAATATATAATCCCACCCCTATTATGCTTTACCTATCTATTTTAGTGGGGGGTTTTTCCATAGTCATAATGTGGTTTATAACCTCTAATTAAAGATTTGACATTATTTCAGAAACATTAAACCATATCACAGGTCAAGTATTAAAATGGAGCGCTTTATAATTGTCTAAACAAGTTCAAATATTCCAGAAATTATTATTACTTATTAAAATAAATTGCGCTACCCCTCGACTATCTATTTATCCAATAGGAGGCTCTTATGTATATTATGTTTAAATATATATTTAAACAACACTCGCTGACAACCCCCTCCTCAATCAGGAAAAAAACATCCTGAGTGGGCTGTAGTTACATTTCTGCACATGAAATAGGTGACTTTGTAAGGAAATGACTTTAAAAAGACCAAAGAATGGCATTTGAAAAAGAACTCATTTGTGACGTGGAAAATACACTAAACAGCCTGCTCCGCTACATTCTGATGGATCCACTTGTAGAAAAATAGATCCATCATGTACGTCTTCATTTCCCTCGTTGGGGGTGTGAGGGACTGTAAGCTACATGGGTGACGTGAAGTGGGGTTGGGGTTGCTTAGTGCCAACAGCTCAGAGGTGAATTTCCAACAGACTCCAGCTGCTCTACAGAAACGATGTCATAGCCTTACAACTTGGGGGGTGCTGCTGGAAGTGCAGACTCTTCCTGAAAGGGGCTGCTTGTTTTTGTGGATTGGGAGGGGCTGGTGCTCAGAACGCAGGTTTTTAGAGGAAAACTCAGAAATGCGTGAAAGACTCAAACGCCACTTTGGGGTTGTTGTTTGTGAGGAATGAACATAATAGCACACTTAAAAGCTCAAAAAAATGATTTTGCACAATATAGGCCCTATAAAACAGGCATAACAAATACACATTTGTTGAAATAAACATGGCTATAGCTGCTGTGTTTTAGATTTCTACTAAATAGTTGGATGGGGAAAATATTCTGTTTTATTGTTTGTAAAAATTGTACAACAGCAGAGGAAGGAGAGATGATAAAATAAAGCCTGCTAGAAAAGCCTAGTTTATTCATAGAATACACGAAAGTGACTTAAGCAAGTCATGTTGAATGTAAAACGTTGTCTATTTCTGGTCATATATTTTGCATAATGTAAATTGTAGAATTGTTCTGCTGCTCTAGTAGCCATGCATTTCCCTTTTTTTTTCTTCTTTTTCTGTGGAATTTTGAGAAACTGAGAGTGAGTCACATTCGTTCTAATTACCTACACCTCCTCTTCATGTCCTCTTTGTCCATGAAGCTCCTCTTCCTCAGGCCTGCTGCCTGGCCGCTCTAACCTCAGCATCCTTACTCTCTTATGTCCAATCCATCTTCGCCTGCTTTACTGTCCTGCAAAACATCCTAGGTTGTAACATTGTGTTAAAATTAAATAAATAAATAAATAAATAGGTTATTTATCTAATGTTGCCTTTTCTCAATGTAACATGCAGTTTTTTTTTTCATGTCTTTAACCCGTCTGGAGTGAAAACCCAATTTCTGATTCCTGTTTTGTAGACTTTAATAGACTTTTGACCATGTAAATGCTGTTTTTGTTTCTGAAATGTGCCCCTCATTCCCAGTTTAAGATCAGAGGTCAGTCAATCACAGAGGTGGAGCACACATCTGAGGCATGACGTCACTCAAACTGCTGTTATGATTCCCGTCCAGCAGGTGGAGCCAGAGTCACCGCTCTGATATGGATATAGGAACAAACAGGTTTAATCTGAGTTTGTCAAAGTGATTTAAAAAGAGTCTTTATTCAGGTATAAATAGCATACATAAAGTTTGACCAAAGCTTGTATAAAACAGTTAATTTAAAACTGTATGCAAAAAAAACAATTAAAATCAGAGTAAAGTGTTTCAAGGTGCGCCTTAACATGGCTGCTTGCTGATGTTCATCAGTAATTTCTCGTGAGGGGCTTTATATGGAGCCGTGAAGGCGCCAGGTTCCAGGGTACCGCGGCCCTCCTCGTCGACCTGACCCATGATGATGTAGTTGGAGCCTTCAGATCAGACAAAGTAATCAGATTACATTCACAATAATATCTTAGAACAGAGCCATAAAATACATTCTTCTTTTTTGGTGCTGCAAAGTTACTCTTTTGTGAAATGAGAAAAATATACATTTTGGTTCTTAGGTTTGGGGTCAAATCAGGATCGGCTTGAGGTGAATAAAAAACTAGATTGTAAATATGATTTAAAAAAAAATAAATTAAAACATTTGTACATTTTAAACATTGTAAACTTGAAGGAAATATTAAAAATGGGATGTAGCATACATTAGTGGTAAGGCTCTTCCAACAACAGATTCTGTTTTGGATCGAAAATGACATCATCATATCTGTCACCCGATGTCAATCATGTCCCAGAAGCAAATGGGCTGAAAGCCCCACCCCCATATTAAATGATGGTTAACTCCGAAATCAAAAAGTCTGGACTTCAATTTACAACTGTAAGCAAAAAAGAAAAGAATAAAAAAGAAAGGTTGGAAAAACAAAATACCAGCTGTTATAGATACGTTTTAGGTTGTACGTTTTTTTTAAGCCAAAGTAATTCATTGAAATTTTTCTTTTAATTTCACTTTAAAGTTTAAATATATATATTTCAAATTTACAATTTAACCTTTTTACAATTTCACGATAATTCATTTAAGTTTACAATGTTTACTTTGAGTTAAAAACTTTATTAAGTGATCATTTTTTTTAATAATTTACAATCCGTTTTTTTCATTCACTTGCAGCTGATCTTGATTTAACCCGGTACTAAATGTCAGTCTGCAGAGCTCTCACCGCGGCGGAACAGGGGGCATTTCTTGCACCGGGACACCAGCTTCACCGCCATGATTTCTCCCGCCTGCGTGATGGTAAGTCGTCCGGCCTTAAAGGCTTTGATGAGGGAGATGTTGATGAACAGAGATCCTTTGGGCCCAGAACCCATGGAGGTCACCTGACCGGTTATCACTAAAAAAGATCAAACATCCTCAGTTAGACGGCTGCAGCTGAACAGACAGACGTGCCTCTGTCGGGTCTACGTCTGCAGGGTCTGTGTGTGTCTGCAGGGTCTGTGTGCGTCTGCAAGGTCTGTGTGCGTCTGCAGGGTCTGTGTGTGTCTGCAGGGTCTGTGTGCGTCTGCAAGGTCTGTGTGCGTCTGCAGGGTCTGTGTGCGTTTGCAGGGTCTGTGTGCGTCTGCAGGGTCTGTGTCCGTTTGCAGGGTCTGTGTGCGTCTGCAGAGTCTGTGTGCGTCTGCAGGGTCTGTGTGCGTCTGCAGAGTCTGTGTGCGTTTGCAGGGTCTGTGTGCATCTGCAGCGTCTGTATGCGTCTGCAGGGTCTGTGTGCGTCTGCAGAGTCTGTATGCATCTGCAGCATCTGCAGGGTCTGTGTGCGTCTGCAGGGTCTGTGTGCGTTTGCAGGGTCTGTGTGCGTCTGCAGGGTCTGTGTGTGTCTGCAGGGTCTGTGTGCGTCTGCAGAGTCTGTGTGCGTTTGCAGGGTCTGTGTGCATCTGCAGCGTCTGTATGCGTCTGCAGGGTCTGTGTGCGTCTGCAGAGTCTGTATGCATCTGCAGCATCTGCAGGGTCTGTGTGCGTCTGCAGGGTTTGTGTGCGTCTGCAGCATCTGTGTGCCTCTGCATGGTCTGTGTGCAGTCTGCAGGGTCTGTGTGCGTTTGCAGGGTCTGTATGCATCTACAACATCTGTATGCGTCTGCAGGGTCTGTGTGCATCTGTACGGTCTGTATGCATCTGCAGCGTCTGTGTGCGTCTTCAGGGTCTGTGTGCATTTGCAGGGTCCGTGTGCGTCTGCAGGGTCTGTGTGCATCTGCAGCGTCTGTGTGCATCTGCAGGGTCTGTGTGCATCTGCAGCGTCTGTGTGCGTCTGCAGGGTCTGTGTGCATCTGTAGGGTCTGTATGCATCTGCAGGGTCTGTATGCATCTGCAGGGTCTGTATGCATCTGCAGGGTCTGTGTGGGTCTGTCTGTTTCTGCAGGGTCTGCGTCTGCAGCGTCTGCGTCTACAGGGTCTTCCCACCGAATTCACTGGAGCAGAAGCCGGTCTTCACGGTTCCGTTTCTTTTGCAGATTTTGGGACACACAGGGTTCTGGGGATCTACAGGTGGAGAAAAATGTTCATCAGATCCAGAGTGGAACTCATGGAGGAATGCGCGCAGAAATCTGAACCCACTCGGCTTATTTCCGTTTGGCCGGGAGGGGGTCACCCTCTGGTTTTCGCCTCTGGTTCTAGGATTATTCCTTCTTGGTGGCTTTGTGGGGGGAGGTGTGGCAGTAGTGGTGGGAATTGGGGGTTTGACCGTCGCGACAGGTTTGACCACAGGTTCTGGGGGGACAAATCTGGCTCCGGAGCCCACCGCCGGTGGCTGGGAGCCACGAGGGAGGCTGGTGTAGGAGGCGAGGAAGCCGTCCAATGGGACGCTGTAGTCAGACACAAACTGGACCAGCAGCTCGTTGCTGCTGGTGACGATGGGTCTGGAGGAGATGGGAGAAAAGGTGAATATGGAGGCTGAAAGCCAGATCTTTCCCAGAATGCTTTCACGCGGCTCACTCTGGAGTTTGATCGCCGCAGAACTTCCCAATCAGACGTGAATCGTCTGTCTCTTTGCCGTTGAAGAACGCCACAAAGTCGAAGCGACACTCGCTGTCGGCCTCCACCACAAACTTATCAAACTTCACCTGGATCACCTGCAGGCCGGACACAAACAGGAGCTTTAACTGTCGTCTCAGAGTCAAAGGACGTCAACAGAGGGAGTTACCAACCTCATCCGGTGCCACGGTGACAAGCCAAGAGCAGCTGACCCCGAGAGGGTACTTCCCGTCGGGCCAGTTTGGCGTCTTGATCTCTCCCTGGCTTTTTGTCATCTTTCCACCACATATCTGGGATTCTGAAAGCAGCGACATGAGGACGAGGAGCTGAGAGCTTCATCAACTGAACTGATGTCACAGCGGTTTCACGCAGTTAAACCCAAACGCAGTTTTGTGTTGATCTGATTGGAGGCCAGTTTTTTATTAAATAAAAAAAAGCCCTTCCCCCAAATTGGAAATTAGACGGAAAGTAAACCAAACAGTTATTGGAACATGGCCAAAACGTCCCACTCCGATCAGCTTTGATCTATTTTCAAAGCATTACCAGAGATGATGATGTCGTTCTTAGCCAAAATCCGAAAACCTGTGTTGTTTTCTAAGACATAGTTTCACCTTTGTGTTGACAGTTAGTGTGAAGCAACCCCGTCCCCTCTTCCCCTTCCCTAGCTTATGTCCCACCCAGCGTATTTTCTACAGCACTAAAAAACTATTCTTCTAATTTTTTTCATCTGCTCCTGATTCACAATGATTAAAAATAAAGAAATACTCAGAAATGAAATCGGAGGCAGAATTTTCTCACTGTGTGTCCTCTATCATGAGAAAACAGCCACAATAACATGTTGAAGCACTATTTACAGCAGGTCTTTAAAGCTTAATGTTAACTGAAAAAAAGAGTATATCAAGCTACGTTCACACGAAGCATGTGACGCGTGTTCAAGAAAACATTATTGAATGCGCTTTTAGCATGTGCCATTCACACTGGACGAGTAGGGAGGGGCTTATTCTTCTTTTTTCTACTGTTTACCACCGCATGTCTGCCACCTACAGTTGAAAGAGACTTGGTGCAAAAATAACGTTGCAGGGCAAATCTTTCTCTAGGCTTTTTCTTTCACAGCTCTATTCTAATATATGACAGACTTGGTGTCGTATCATTCCAGTCGGGCACAAACCGTTGTTATTGATTCCTCCTCCATGATAAACTTTTAAATAGCTGGCACATCAGTGAAGTAAAAGGGACGCCATCCTTGCACCATTACCAAAATTGAGTCTCTAATTGGTCAAAGTATTACCTGGTTTAATACTTTGAATGTACATTTCCATGTGCATTTTATGACATTCAGTACACGGAGCTCGAAAACGGTTGTAGAACCTTGCATTGTGAAGTAAATAAGAAATTTGAACTTGGGAGCCCAAAACGCATGCTTACATAGACTCTTCATTGCTAGTGGCTGCTTGAACGTAGCTTTGAATGAAATTTTTGTTCATATTATTATTTTTGTTGTTTTCACATTGAAATCCAATACTTTCCTTTTTATGAAGCCTCTACATGAGCTTCCTTATGGAAGTTGGCGGTTCATTCCCCTCAGCCATGTTTTTGGAGCTCTACTCTCTTTTCTAACATTTTGTGTCCTTTCTGTGCTTATTTTTAACCCTTTCAGGCCTGAATTTATTTCCAGCAATGAAAAAAGAAGAAAGATCACATAGGCTTTTGCTTTCATTGATGCTAAATTAAGGTAACTTTGGAGCTGAAGTGGTTTGCTGAATGTCTGGATCAAGAGATGTTAAGGGGTTAAAAGGTCAGCCGTTCAGATTTCAAGGACAGAGGTTCTCCTAGAAAAAGATGATTCGATCGAAGAAATCGATCTCGATTTCTGAAATATCATTTCAGTAGTGTTTATGACAGCTTCAGGGTCTTTCCTTCAGAGAAATGCGATGCTTTTCATTTCCTGGATAGTTAAAATAACGGGCTTCATCATCACTTTGCAATGTGATTGTGTAATCTAACCATAGGGTTGGGTTGCTTTGAAAAAGGCCACAAATCCTGAGCTCTGCGTCTCCCCATCCGTCACCATCTCCAGCATCATGGCGTTGGAGGAAGAAATGAGATTCCCGGGCCGGAAGGTTCCACAGAAACGGCCAAGCTTCTTCCCCAGTGCCGAGTGGTCGCTGTACACGTCCAGATAGTCGTAGCGGCACTGTGAGTCGGCCTCCAGGTCAAAAAGGCGGAAGTTGAGGGTGACCACTTTTCCCTCAGGGACCTGGAAAGCAGACAGAACGTCAGCGAGTCACATCCTGGAGGAGCGAGCTCAGCGTTTGGACTGCGAGAAGTGACTCACGGTGATGCGCCAGGTGCATCGGCTGTTGGCTTTGTAGGAGCTCGGGAAACCTTCACTGCCGACAAAACCGGACTCTGCAACCAGGTCTCCTCCACAGTGGAATATCGGCCTGAGAGGAAACACAGCTGCTTCAACAGAGATGCTCCTCCTTTATCCTCTGTATGTGATCTGACTAAAGCTCCACATTTATCTAAAACATGAAATAAGGCAGATTTGCTGCAGGTTGGTGGAAGATTCAAACACTTTACTTCTGTCAGACGAGGAGTTTCTCATATTTAGAATGAAAGTAAATGGATTCCTGTCCTGCAGGGCATGACAGCTGTTTCTGTGTTTATAGTCAGAAATTTATTTATTTTTTCCATCTGGCTTTATTTATTTGATATAGTTTTTTTTAAGGGAATGAATAGAACCTGAGAGGTTCAGAGATATTTTTGGATGTTTTCAAAATTTTTTAGTGAGTAAGTAAGAAAAAATCATCTTAAGGAAGTATTTTCCTTACAAAAGGACAGACCAAGAGCTTTGAAATGTTTATTTAAAAATGCATTAAATTATTGAATTTATTTGGACTATTTTCTTATTTTCCCTGCTGATATTTCATATTATAATATTTAAAATTAAACGTTTTTATTTCTTTTTTTTACAGTCATGGGCCCTTTGGGATTTCCTTTTTTGTAATCAAACCGCCCAATTCAATAATTACATTTTGAAAAGATTTAAATGTTTAGTGAAAATATATTTCATATCTGTGCAGAGAGAACTAAATGATGTGAAATACATTTTCCAGTCTTCTTATTATGAACCTTTAAATTACTGTCCCACGTGTGACGGAGGTTTCATGTCTTCAATGTAGTTTTGTTGCAATTCTTTGGTAAATATTTGGTCCACAAATGTGTTGTTCACTGTGACCGACTGGCGACCTGTCCAGGGTGTCCCCTGCCTTTGCTCACAACCGGCCCGGATAGGCTCCAGCAGCCCTGTGACCCCGAAAGGGGTGAATGAGTGAATGAATGTGTTGTTCATCCAGACTCTCATGACACACAAATAAAAAAAAAAACAATAGGATTATAATAAATGCATATAAATGGCACTTTTAGCACATTTCTTGTCAATTGATTTTTATTTCTCATTCCCGCTGTTTAGCCTGCAGTAAATAAACCATTGTCATCATTACGAAATTCTTTTCAACCTTCAAAATAAAAACTCAAAACTTTATTTTTGATTTACTTTCAATGATTTTATTTAGCCTTTTTCTGTTTTTCCTTTTGGAAAAACACAAAAAGGCAAAATAAAATCATTAAATGTAACACTTCCTTCTTTTAATGTAGCTTTTTGTTTTTGTTTTTCTAATTTCCAGATTTTTTATTTCCTTCAGTAAAAAGTTTTGGGGTGTCTTCAGGAGGGTTGATGAAGAGGTGTTTTTCATTTGATCAAATTTTATAAATTAAATTTGATTTTAAAACAACCGATAAAACAGAGAAATGTTTTTCTGTCACAATAAAATGTAAAAAAAACATTAGGGGAAAGGACACGCTCCAGTTCTGACAGAACCTTTTGGAAAGTTCTGCTGCTTTCCAGGAACTGCAATACTTTTATTACCGAGGATAAAAATGTCTTCTGTCTGCAGCTGAAAGGCCTACAGCCTAAAGACTGCTCTGTAACGAGGAGCGAAGCCTCTACTGTTGACGTCATTTTGAAGCTCAGAGCTTCACAGGGAGGACCCTCTCTGTTTGAAACGCAAATGTGCTTCACAATTAGAAAAAAAACAACTAAAGTTTGATAAAAACAGAAGGAAAGAGCTCAAAGGACAAGTTTCTGTTAAGTAGTGAATTCAAAATGTCCAGATTTGACCCCCAGGGCAGAAAGGAGTGTTAACATCTGTGGCGGCTGAAGTTCTGCAGACCCACAACATGAACTACAAACCTTCAGCACAAAGAGGGGAAAAACACAGTCATGAGAGAATCCCACTTCCAGGACTTTTCCTTCTGCTAAAACTTTCCTCACTTGGAATTGGCTCTGTTACTGCTAACGTCAGACTTGTGGGCGTGTTTCGTCTCCTCACCTGGTTTGGTTGACCTGCTGGGCTGTTGTCCATCCCGCCGCGGCGAGCAGCAGTCCACAGATGCAGAACGCGTGCATTGTGGTGCACACAAAGTTGCGAAGACTGATTCGGGACAGAGGAGGTGAGACGAAAGACGAGGCTATTTGCTCTGAGTAGGCGGAGACTAAAATCAGAGATGCTGGAAGGATAATAAAAGAGCCGTGAGGGGGGGTGAGATGAAGGAGCAGAGGAGGGTGGAGACGACTTTAATTGGAGCCAGATGTTTCCAGGGGGGACATCAGCTCCGTCAAACGTGAAGAATCCACGTCCGGCCCCAGCGGTTCTGAAGTATTCTGGAAAGCTGGTCATTACCTCCATGCTGCCCCCGCCTGCTCATTAAACGGGTCACACAGGTGGAGGAGCAGCCTGCAGCACACTGAGCTGAGGGGGGCATTGAACCTTTGCATTCTTCTGCATATCAGAGCAAATCAGGGTCCAGAGCGACGTGAAACAGCAGCCTTTAAGAGCTGATTCTTTACTTGACTGGAGTTTACTTGGGTCCACGAGAACCAGACAGTTTTTATTCCTTTCCTATAAAACTGAGGCGAGAACAGGACTCTGGGGGGAGTTTTCTTTCTGTGTTGACGTTTGGTGATGAGCCAACCCTCTGGCCTACATAACTGAGGTCTGCCTGTGGGATTTACAATCCCACAAAGACTTTTACAGGCCTCAGAGAGGGAAACACCTTGATGAAAGCCTGAATAAGCTGCAACTTGTATGTTTGTAGAAGATTTTAGAGATGTGCTAGGCTGGACCTGCAAAAAAAAAAAAAAAAATCAGCAGGAGCAGAGGAATGCAGCGAGTCTACTGTGGGGGAGCTCTTTCGCTTACATGTGTGGGAGGAAGACGGAGTGACCTTTTCGCTGAGTAGTAATCAGAGCCAAAAGTGGGGGATTTTGCAATAACTCCTGGCAACGTTTTCATGCTGGACCCACATTCCTTTGAGGGAATTCAGAGGGCAGCGAGGGGGCAGATGAGGACTGCCAGTGAAATCACTCATAGTCGATTGCAGTTGCTAAAGAACCTCTCCTCACCTTCCAGGGCAACGTCATGACATTACTTTCTAAAAATGTTAAAATCGTGATAAAGATTTGCACATCTGTGTCTGCAGCTCATCACAGCCTTCCTCTGCAATTGTGGTTCTTCTCAAATTCCCTCCCCCAGCTCAGAAAACGATGACTGACAATGCCATACAGCCAAACAAATAGAAGTGCAGTTTGATGTGACTCAAAGTGTTTTTTTTTAAGCCTTATTAGCCCTTCATCTGACTGATAGATGGACTTTAGTGAGCAGTGGCAGTTCATAAACGTTCACAGGACCCGAGCTGGCCCTCACATTTGACATAGTTAAAATCCAAAGCATTTCTGTTAGAAATTGCGTTATACTTGTCTTTGGAGATCACTTAAGACACATTCAAAAAGGATTTTGTTTACTGGAACTATTTGGCAAGAGCGCTGTACTTAATGGAATCTCTGATCCACATGCCAAGGTAGGAAAATATTTTCCCATCTTGTGTGTTTTTTTGTTTTTGTTTTTAGGTTTCAATGGTGAGTCAGCACATGGAGATGTAAGTGGCTGGAATATGCTGGGATTTATTATCAGCTAATCAACAGCTGTCTCTGTACAGAGCTGTCGGGCAGCTTTGTCGCTACTATGGGGACATCTAGTGGTGAAAATGTCAAACTGCAACCCCGTTAGGGCAGTTTACCTCAACTCCTGTCACAAATAGATCCGGTGTAGGTACCCAAATCTACACAGTCATTATTATTTAGTCGTGTAAAATTATGTTTTTTATTGCGTGTTATTTTGCTCTGATTGTATTTTTTATTTTTTACCTTCAATGTCTGCACATGCGTAATTTTTACTACGGAAGTAGTATAAATTATACTACTTTACACAACGTACAACTGATGTGCAAAATTAAGAAGTAACTAAGATAGTTTTTTAGAGTATAAACATTTATCTGACAGGAAGTGGCAACAAGCATAAACACTTAAGTTAGTGTGTGTTAGTTAAGGTTATTTCAAAATAAAACTCACCGGAAATTCCTTCTTCACTTCCGGATTCAGACATTCGACGCACAGTTTTACGTCAAACACTTTTTGTTTTTAAATGTATTGCAGTTTGAATGTTTGTGTAATTTTTATGTGAATTTCAGAGACACTTTGGGTCCTTCTAATGATGCGCTATAAACAAGACTCTGGACAAATGCAGAAATTTGCAATTTATGGCTCCAGGTCTCCATGTATTTTGGCACACTTACATCATGTCATGATTGGGGAAAAGGTCTGTGTCAGTACTGAATAGAAATCCATGCTTGTTTACACAGGTCAGGTAAAGATCCCATTGCAGCACACTCACAGAGAACATGAAGCACACACAAAAGTACAACTTGTCATAGATATTGTTTTTCCAATATACATATATTTCATGATGTTCCTCAATATAATAAGACATTGATAGATTTACACTACAATTATTTTTCATGTACTTTCTCATTCAGACTCCTGTACGTTGAATCAACGTTGTCATTTCTAATCCCATACCAAAGGACAGCACAATAAACTATTCATAAATAAAAGCAAAAACATGAAAGGAATTCCAGCACATTGCCGGTGACCCTCCGGTCAGGTCCCTCCTGTAAGGCCGGAGGAACAAAGGCAATGTGAGCCTTCAGTCCTAGACGCCCACTCTCCCCCTAAAATAGTCCCTTCAAAATAAAATCAACTTCAACAAAGAAAATAAATAAATTGATACAGTTACTTGATGTAAACTGGAATCATTCTAAGCAGTCTGGACAATTGAAGGAAAAATATTTTTTCTCCCATTTACATCCTGCTTTCTTTAGCTTTACCCTTTATCAGTCCTGAAACAAACACATTTATTGACATCTAAAGTTAATTCTGACCAGAAGCAAAACTTTCTTTTTCAAATTAAAAAAAAAATAAAATAAAAAGTGAACACATTGGCGAATGTTACACATCTCAAAGCCATCTAGAGAAGATCTGGTGCCTCAAAGGTTCCCTCCTGTTGCTGTGTTCAGATCATCTCAGGATCAGGAAGGAAGGCTGTGGGAGACACTTAGTTGGATTCAAACCTGAACGTGGATCTGATCAGTGTCCCGGCAATGATGTGAACACAACACTGAGATCACCGAGCAGCTCTAGAAGGCGACAGAAGACGAGTTTTCTCATCAGTCATCTCACCAAAAAACAAAACAAAAACCACAACGGAGAAAGTGGTGGAACGGATGTGCACGTCTTTCCTGACAGACGAGAAAGCAACAGAATAAGAGCACTCGCTTTCATTTCCACCACTGTGACCGGACGCGTTGAGCACTCACAGGACGACAGCTGGATTAATGACGACGCGGAGGTCCTACCCCAATCGGCTGGTTTGAGTCCTGTTCAGCTGCTCAAAGGACCACATCTGTGACGCTTTTAGTCAGGAGGAACTGGTCTTCTACCTTTTGGACATACTCGTAAATATCTGGGGAAATTGCAGATCCCTTAAACCTCAGGATACCCCGAAACACCCCACATTACAACACCACACTAAATAGATGGGGGTTTTCCTTAACTGGCTGATTTGAGTAAAAAATGACAGATTTGTGCTATGTTTAGTTACAGAGGCTCCTCAGACCTGGATACAAAGGAAATGGTTGAGATGTGAAGCATGTGGCCCTCAGGTTTTACTTAAACTTGCATGTATTAAATATTTATATATATATATATATATATATATATATATATTAGGGTGGCACTCCCAACCCAAACTTGTTTTAAAACTGGGGAATGCCTAAGGTCCGAAAGAAAGATGGAGGAAATAAAAAAAAACTAAAGAAAATGGGTTAAAATGTTTCTTTCTGCTTGCTTTTGATGGCAATTGGCAGCGTAAGCACAGGTCTTTGGTAATCATCTGCTGTTGACTCTCTTTTTCTCTGTTTTCGGAGGAAAAGGTAGTGGTGGGAGGAAGAGGAGTACTCTTCTCGAGGTTTCCGAATAGGACTGGCTGCATCTCGGCCGGAACAAGAAAACGGCGTGTTGTCGCTCGGAGATTTAAGCGGCCTAATCCATCAGGATAAACGGAGGATAACCCAAGACAGATCTATTCTAACAGACAAACTAAAACACCCGCACACACACACACACACACACAGCAGGAGTTTGTGGTTTGAGCAAACAGACCGGAGAAAAACTAAAGAAACTGCGGGTCAATTTAAAGCTTGATTGAAATATTTCTGGAAGGCAGTTGAGCGCGAGCGGCTCCATGTTTTTAATTCAAGCCTGTAGACCTTTTTAAGGGATTTCTCCTAAAAAAACATATTTGTTAAAAGTGAAGTTCCTGGCAGGAGTCAAAAGCTGGGTGGGGAGGGGGGGGGGCACTGAAAGAAACAGCAGCAGTTAGACACGGCGCCTTCTGCAGTGTTGGCAGTGTATAACGCACAGAGCTGGAGTACAAAAAAACACAGCGGAGACAAAGAGGAGCTCACTACTGTCGTTGGTGGCTTCTGGTTCCACACCTCCTCTTTATCGGTTTCACACAAAAATATACTGTAATAAAAATAGAATCTATTATATTAAAAAGAAAAAAAAAAGGCCTCAACTATCAGGAGAAACAGACGGAATCACTGCACCGACTCTTATTGGGCTGATAAATATTTCAGAGGAGTAAAAATGTATCAACCAGCATCGATGATGGGAGAGCTGCTGGCTTCCTCGTGAAAATCAGTCCTTTATTTGGGGATTTAAAAATTAAACTGTTTTTTTTTTGTTGTTGTTTTGTTTTTAACCGATGTGCTCTTATTGTGGAGGGTAGCATCATTTCCTTTGGCAGCAGCCGCACAGCGCCATCAAAACAAGGTCGTATGTGCATGTGACACTCCTCCAATGCAAACTTAAAAAGTGTTTCAAAGGGGCGGGGTGGCGGCGTTTGACTGGAAACTAAGAAGTGACCCGAGGACTAAGGCTTGGTGAGCGTCTGCTGTTCACGTGTGTGAAAGTACTAAAGCAAAAAATAAATAAAAACACAAAAAAAAAAGGGTTTGGGGAGTTTGAAACCTTCTCCTCCTGTGTTTGCATAACCAACATCTCTGACAGCCCCCCCCCCCCCCCCCACCTCTATGTGCTACAGAAACAGCATCTGCACTAGACGGCAATGAAGGAATGTTCTCGAAATAAGACACTACGTTAACATTGAAATCAAAGCAACATCTACAGACATTGGTCCAACTCTACTATGGCAGTTGAAATCATTAGAGGAGACTGCGGTGCCCAAGCATGCCCACACAGCGCCCCCCACAGGCTGTTTAAAGACACTACAGATGTTCGAGAGACTGCAAATTCTGCTCGGATGACGGGAAAAGAAGCCGATCGAGCGTTTCACGCGGGGGGGGGGGGGGGACTTGAGTTTTCTGGTGTGTTTTTAAGGTTTCAATCTCTTTTGTTTGTTTTTTTAAACACCAGTTTCCGCCTCCTGGGTTCTTTTGGAACCTTGACAGATGTGTTGCCGTCAGAAAACACCTCAGATGATTGGAATTCCTCTGTGCAAAACACAGAAGGATGGAATCATGCATGATACACACTTCTATTCATAGGCAGTAGTTTACGCTGAAGCATACAAGTAAATGAACTCAAACTTAAAAAGTACAAAATCAACGCACGCACGCACACACACACACCTACAAAACATTATATATCAGAATAATAGTCTACAAAGAACTATCAGAATCAGTTATGGAACAATTAGCGCCAATTGTCTCCGCCTCTGCTGTTGCGTCATCACAGGTGCTTGGTTCTCAGCATGGCAGGTTAGAAAAGCCAAGAGTACCCAGAAAGAAGGCAGTGGAGGGGGGGCACACTCACAGAACAATTATTGACAGGGTCCAGAGGCGAGGTGGTGGAAGTGGGGGAGCCACGGGGGCCCTGAAGGGCTTACGGGGGGGTTATATGGAGGCTAACTTGGGGGGGGGGGATATACGTACATAGAATTAATTCATTATCTGTGGTTAAATTTGTCGTCGATTGAAGGGGTTTGGTTGGGTTTTTTTCTGTAGCAAGTAAGCTGGGATCAGACTGGGGTAGGAGCGACTCTTCTTAGGTACTGAAGTACACTGTGAAGAAGAAGAAGAAAAAGAAGATTAATCCCAGGAATGTCACCAATCAACAGGTGGGGGCGCTAAACTACCCGATACTTACCAATAATGATAATGAGGATAATCACACATATCACACCCAGGATAATCATCATCTGTGAGGAGAAGACAAACATTTTAAAGGTTGGTCAACGACAGTTATGCTACGTTCAAGTGACCAATGAAAAGTCTATGTAAACGCGCACACTTGCGGGTTTCGGGCTAGTTTTTGAGTCCATTTACAGGTTCTATGCACAACACATGCAGTCACTGAACGCGAGTTAAAAGAGAAACCCGGTGGAACTCCGTTTTGGTAGTGGTGTATGGAGGGCGTCCCTTTTCAATTCACAGAAGTGCCAACTGTTTATAAATGGATCATAGAGGAGAACTGAATAATTGCGGTTTGTGCGCGGCTGGAATGATACGACAGCGAGTCTTCCATATATCAGAGCAGAGCTGTAAAGGAAAAAGCCTGGAGCAAGATTCACAAGATTTGCACCGCTTCTGTAGGTAGATGCGCTAGTATCAGGTCTAAACACCATATGCTAAAAGTGTGTTTAAGAACCGCGTTCTGGAACGCACATCACATGGCCGGAATTCGCAATAACAAATCTTCAGGAAGCTTTGTGTCAATTCAACCCAAAAACCCACTGAACTTCCTCCTAAGACGGCCCACGAACGCGTTGACAGACCGAGCGGTCATGTGTCCAGCTCCTCACCTTGGCGTTCTTCCACCAGTACTTGTTCTTCAGTTTTGCAGCGCTGGTCTCAAACTGAGAGGCTCCAGCCTGCAGGGCGTCGGCCCTGTCGTCCAGCTCGGACAGCTTCTGATCACGCTCCAGAACCTTATCCACGTTCACACGCATGATATCCACCACCTGCAGAGAAGGGGGTGGAGCAGAGAGGAGGAATCAGAAGAATTTGGGGGGGGGGGTTCTTGGGAATCCTGATGTAAATGAAGACGCACTGACCTCATCCACCTGCGCCTGTGTCTGCTGGAGACGGCGGTTGCTGGTGAGGTTGGGAGGGGCCTGACTCCCTCCCTCTGGTGCAGGGGCAGCTGGGGCAGACCTGACGGTAAAGCACATACATGTGAAATTACTTAAACTAATGCACTCTTATTTCAAAAACAAATTCTTCATTAATGTCTGAAACTGACAAAAATTCCCTTTAAATGTTTAACCTGAGGACTCAAAAGATAATCTGAGCATCATTTCTATTTAGTGTTATTATATAAATCAATTTAAAAACAAACAAACAATGAAATTAGTTACTTTCACATATTAAATGAATAAATTAGAAAGAAACAGTTAAAAGAAACTAATTTGACCTCTAATTAATGTTAAACACCTTCAAAATTATTAGTAAATTAATACATAAAAGATTATTTTGATTTCAAAGAAAGCTATATGAAATTAAGGTCTGCTTATATAATATATATATATTTCATTGAGTGATTTTTAGGAAAATATTAAGGCTTTTTGGATGAACCCTACATAAAAACAAAAGCCAAAAAAAGCAAACTGTAAGGAATTTAGCCTTAAATCCAATAACATGGATTTCTTCTACTAAATGTAGATGAAAACATTTTTTCCGGTCTTCTAAAGTAGCCTGTTTTGTGGGCTAAACTGCACAGATGACTAACAACTCCAGCAAAAGTGTCATTTTAAAACAGACAAGCACAAATTCAGGAGCAGATTACACTGCGCTGAATCTGACCCCACAACCCTAGCAGCAGTAAACCAAAATGATCAGGATTATCGCAGATTAGTTCAACCAAAATGTCATTTGGCAACAGGAGGATTTACTTAGATTACACCACGCGACTGTCTCACAATAATATGTTTAGGTATTTGGCATTTTTGGTGTACAAAATACACATTTATGTATAAGCTTTAGGTTTCCATGTGATGATGAGGATCCGATTCCTGCAGATCTCAAAGCCCTAATCCTGTAACAAATCTTTTAGGAAAACTGGACTCATCGTGATGCCGTTGACTGTCTTTTCACTCAGAGGCGACGGTCACAGAAATTCACCATCAAACATGAACTAGCACTGGAAACACTTAATTAGGTGTTAAGACTGTTCCACATCCTGTGAAAACTGACTGTCTCGATCTGGGAACATAAATCAAGTGTTTTTTCTGCTTTTTATCAGATAGCGACAAATAGAACTTCATTAGTGCTTCTTGTTAGGTTTGTATTTTTACACTGAAAAAGGAAAAACAGTTTCAGGGTGTCTTCTGATTCACTGGTGTTAAATTTAAAGATTTTAAGAACACTTAAATTCTCATTTAAGGCAATATATACAAAGAAAATGAAACAACTGGATTCTGCTTTCGACCCTATTGATCTCCATTATGCCAAGTGTAAACATTTTTCGGCAAACCGTGCCGTTTGCTTCTCAAGGATTACCACTAACCACTTCTAACCACAGGGAGCAGTCCCAATGTCCAAGCCATTTCTCCATAAGTTTGCACGTTTCCATTTTCCATCACTGACAAGCATGAGCTAGATAGCTAGTGACCGACCTCATGAAACAGCGCTGGAAATGGCTTTTTCTTGGTGACAGGAAGTCCCACTGCATTGATAAATAATTTACGACGAATTTACCCAGAATTTAAGACAATTTAATGCTTTAGAATGCCTTATTTTATTTAACTTTAATTTAAAACCTTTTAACACTTTTCAAAGACCCACTGTGATAAAAAAAATGATGTTTTAAGGTGATTTTAACATTTTTTATGGCGTTTTTCTGATGAAGGAGGACATATGAAAAAGAATTTAAGATCAAAATTGCATTTCTGAGTATTTCTTTATTGAAATTGCTGCGAATCAGGAGCAGATGAAAAATGCCCTCAAACAAAGCTTGTAGGTGTGACATCAAAGCTACTAAGGCAAGCCACAAGCTCTATGCTCCGCTCCATTCTGATGCACTTATAGACAAACTGATCCATATACATCTTTGTCTTCCTCGTCTGTGCTGGAATCTGGATCAAAGTTTTACAGGTTGATAGCTCCAGTATTGCCAGACATTTACACTGGTGATGTTTGATTGGGAGGGGCTGTAAGCTACTAGGAAAGCATGTAGACAGATGGTTGATGGGAAATGACGGACTTACTCCGCACCAACACAGAGGTGAACTTTTGCTGCTCTGCAGAAACTATGTCCTAGAAAATGACGCAGGCAGGTTTTTTGTATTTTGGCTAAAAATCGCATAGTCATAATTAAAAGACCACCAGGAACAATTTTACAATAGATCAAAAAGGATCGGAGTGGGTTTTAAAGAATCCCTGAATTTGTCAAAGCATCTGTCCGCTCCATTATTTTTGTTATTTCAATCCAACTATTCCAGCGGTCTGTCTTACTCATGAGAAAACAATTCAGCACATAGGAGGAAGCTAACACGCCAGACAAAACCATGCACTCAGAGATTTAGGATTTCCTTCAGAATCCTCCCAGCCCACTAAAGTGAGCTTCACTATGCAAACTAATTAAATATAGCCTTTTATCATGACTGAGGATGAAAATAGTATTTCCCTATGGTTTCTGAAGAAATCTGACACAAGGCTGACGAGTGGATTTAGAGGTCTTATGGACCCTAAAGGAAAATAATAACTGAAATGACTCTAAATAAAAAAACATAAAATTGTTTACAATCTTTAACTATGTTGGGTTAAAGTGGACAACAATTTGTGTGAGGGGTTTCTGGCTGGCAGGCATGCTTTCTGACATTCAGCACCTGGACAGCGACATTTCAGCACCTGGACAGCGCCTCAGCAGTTACAGCTGTTTGATGCCACTTTCCCCGTGTGGTCTCATTCAGAGTCGTTCACTCCCCCCCCCCCCCCCCCTTAAAAAAACGCGGACCACCCCCGACTATTTCCCCAAACCCGACAGCAAATCATATCCACGGCGGAGCCGTGAACACGCGCGGTGTCACGGCTGAACGGCGTGTATGTTGGCACAAGGCTATTTTGGCGTCGCACTCGCAACAGCTCGTCATAAGAAAGGTTGACAGATAGGGGGGGGGGGGGGGGCACTCCTACCCCTCCTTTATAAACCCTCATTCTCAGTAGCAACCACGAATACAAATATTACACTTCATTTTAAGTATTTAAACTCGGTTTAACCGAAGAATAAGCTGTCAAATGTCAAATCCAGCTGCCCGCCCTCGCATGACCATCGACGACATACAGTAGGAGGCTAGGCTATCCCCACCCCCCGCTGTAGGTTACAAATACCACATTAACTAGGCCTAAGCCTCCTTTAACGCTACTAATATCACCAATATGGTCACGTTTAGGTACCAATTTGTCGAAGATTTGGCGAAAAAACCCAAATTACTTCGTGTTGAGTTTCCTTAAAATGATGTCCTTGCTATTTCTGGAATTAGTTTCGTCGTCGAGACAAGAATTTATGAGTTTAATATCAAATGTCCTTTTTTTGTTGTTTCGTCAAATGCGCCATTAATTAGGTCGTGGTTAATCACACAAACGGTGTCCTTTTTCCATGAAGAACCAGAACAAAACTGGGAGAGAGAGAAAAAAAACAATGCGTGCGCACCCAGGCTCAAGTAGGACGAAAGCAAATGACACGATGCGAGTTTAGCTCGTTTAGACTGAAAATAAGGCTCACTATGCGGCTAATTACAGATAAACCGGGTGTCCCGCTGTGGTCACGCGCCAGGCCGCCGTGCTAGCATCCCGGCTCACGTTCTCAGTTATTCAACTGGATTCTTCAATGCCTCGAAAAGGCCATTCCATGCCAACTCAAACGTTTCCGATACCGAGGAGCCCGCCCGCATCAGCGGCACGAGCCAGAAGAACGAGCCCAGATTTATCACACGTTTCCAGGCTGAATTAGGAGCATTAAATAAAAAAGTGCTTACATTTTCCTGGCAGTATTAGCGGGACAGCTGGGCTGAAATCCGAGGTGGAAATATTAGCGGTGGTAAGTGGCTGGCAGATGGCCGCGGATTGAGCGCTCCTCTACCCTCTAGCAGCCGTGGCGTTGGTTATCGTGTGGGTATCTCCGCGGAGGAGCACGGCTTTGTTTCCCAGTCGAGAGCCTCCTCTTCCTGGCTGTTTTTCTTCTTCTTCGTCCTTCTCTGATGGGGCTGCTCTGCGGCACCTGAGCTCGGAGCCTGGCGCTGTCCGGGTCTGATGAAGGTGGAACAAACAGCCGCCTGGATTAGGTGGACAAAGATGGCTCGGTGACGTCAGCAGCGGCGAGTGTCATGTTGAGATGGGGGGCGCAGAGCCTTCAAAGCCGCTTTTTCACAGCTCCAGACAGCGTTTATTTGATATCTGTCTGCCTCAGATGGACGCCAACAAATATTTCGTTTATGGGAATAACATATTTGACCCAAAGTCAACTTCAAAGAGGGTTAAAAGGAGTTTATATTGAGCTCGAGACTGAATGTCAACAAAATGGCGTTCGTCGAAAGGGGGCGTGGCCAGCCTTGCGTGAGCATGTCATTCATAGTAAACATTCACGTGTGTGAGACTAAGATCATTTCCATGGATATTTTTTAACATCATTTTTAGGATGTTGGGGTTTTTTTTTTTACATTAAAATTTTTAATTTTAGGACTTTTTTATTATAATCCCTAAAAAATACCCTAGAATAATTGTTCCCATCATTTATTGCTCCACAGCAACAAATGAAAAGGTTTACATAATCTGTCGTTAATTAATTACCATGTAAGTATTAAATAAATACAATCTCTGTTGTGAAGAGGAAAACAAAAAGGGGGAAAGAAATGTAACACAGGTTAAACAGGCTTCTTTCTTGTACTGCTGCTTTTGGGGAAATTAAAAAAATGTGTCAAATGAAAAAATAATTTTTCATTTTAGTTTGGCTTATTTTTCAAAGAAAATAAGACAAACTAATACGTTGCCAGATAGGGAATGTTAAAAATAACCTTTTAGTTATATTTACGGAGCCCTGGACATTACATAAAAAAAATGGTTCCCTCAAATAAAAATTTTTGTGCACTCAAATTAGCATAAATCGGCACAAATTAGCATTTATGACCATAAAGTAGCATTATGAGGGTACTATTAACATTTGTGGGCACAAATGGTCATTTTATTTACCCAAATGAGCATTTTGTGCCCACAAAATGTTAATAAAGTTCTGATTTGTGACCAAGAATTACTAGTTTGTGCACAAAAAATAGGCTACAAAAGGATTTATTTGAGGGAACAATTTTTATGTATATTTTTTATTTTTAATTTCATGTCCAGGGCACTGTGTTTACTTATAAATGGCTTCATAAAAACAAACTAAGAAAACATTTTTAAAAATCTATTCCAGATAACCTCAAAAGTCTTATGAAACTTTATTTTGACCATGGTCCATTTAAAGGATAAACAGTTCAATTCAACACATTGTGATCCTCTCTACACTGAGCAAGAAATGGAAAACCGGGGAGAAGAAAACTCCCCCTAAACTCAAATGCTTAAAACTAAAACTAAAACAAAAAAAGGAAAAATCTGCAAAATAAATAAATAGATGAAGATAGTGGCGAAAAAAAGGGTAGGTACACTAAAGAAGGTATGTTTGGCTAAAATATCTGGTAAATATTTCAGTAACTTGTTTAAATAAAGACCAATAAATGTTAGGAGAGCTCATTATAGCAACTACAAGAACTTCTAAAAATGTCCAATTTTACTGAAACAAAAAAGCCAGTAAAAAGGGCAATGACTTTAAAAGAGCTTTAAAAGATAAGGTACCAATGTCGAGGCTGCATTTTTTACAGTTTACCTGGGGCTCCTGTTTGAGCTAAATCAATTCATCAGGATTCTTTTCTCAGCATTTTAAAAACAAAATATAACATTTTAAAAGTTAAAGGATTTTTTACAGTTTACAAAGAAACTGTATCTTTTTCTACATCATACATTTTCTAAAGGTGACTCAGTAGTTACACTAATATATGATCACAAGTGCTGATAGTTTTACTTGTGACCCATTATTTATGACTGACTTATTATTATTGACTTTTGACCCATTATTTATGATTTTTGATATGTATCTGTAGGTAATTAACATAAGAATAAACCATACTCAATGAACCTGGTGAACCTGCAGAATCTTTTTTTTTTCTTTTTTACTTGTCCTGTCCAACACTTGCAGAATATTATAAACATCCATCAGCCTTAAATTCCAAACTCATCAACCTTTATTGTCACAACTGTCTTCAGGAAATGACAAGTCAAACTGAAACACTATGGTGACGTAAAGTTTTCCACTGATGGATCCGTGAGAGGAAACGCTTGAGGAAAACAGCAGCAGTTTACTATCAATTTTACTATCAATAACAGGAACAGAAGAATAAAAACCCTCATTTCAACATCTCTGCTTACCTGCATGCATTATGAGAAACAGTGCATCAAAGTCACTCAGTTTGACTTGTTTAAGATTTTCTGCTGTTTGACAGGTGGTTCATGTTGGGGAAATCCAAAATGAGTAAAAAAAAATAACAGACAATAGTGATATACAGATTTGATCTTTTTGTTTTTGGATTAAAGGAGAATTACAAGTAGAGTTGACACCTTCTTTATTTATTGATTTCATTTGTGTCAAGATTCCCTGTGACCTTTGGAAATATACTCCATTATTGTTAACCTGCCTTAAAATTGTGTATTAATGTATTAAAGTTTGCCAAAAAAAAACTTCAAATGTGCTCATATATAGTAGACACCACAGAGGCTGCTTTGCATCTAACCCCTTGACACCCATTTATGTAAACATGCATTAAACCCCTTCACCAGAATTACCTTAATTCAGTTTCAGTTTCTACATGAAAACAAATTTATTGCTGGAAATAAATTCAGCTGTGTAGGGCTAAATAGAAATCTTCAGATGTGACTTTTCTTGGGCAAATTTACTAACAGCTCTTTTTCAGTAAATCTTAATTTCACCTGAAAAATCAGAGAACATTGTTCTTCCTCTGACACTTAAGAGTAGGTTCCGGTCTTCACCACAAGGGGGCTCTAAAGTACACCTCGTTTTCCTGCCAAATCTGAGGACCCAGAACAAATATCAAATAAATTCCTACCCCATTAGCACATTTTGAATGAATGAATGAATGAATAATGGAGTACAAACTCAAGGTGCTAATGACAAAACCATAAAGGCAAACAAAAATAATTAACATTAGTAAAAGGTACCATCAAATAGATAATCTAAAAATGCTAAGAACAACAAAACACAAATTTCAACCTTAAAATCTAAAATATATTTCAGTAAATGATTTACTTTAAAACCCCTAATTATGCATTCAATATTACATGCATTCCATTCATCTGACGAGTCATCGACAAAGACAGAGGAGGATCCTTTGCCTCACATCATTGATCTCCACCTGACCTGCATGTTCTGATGAGCATACCAGTAGCTGCGTTTGATCATCTGTAGAAAAAGCTTGATTCAATCCATCAAATGCCTTTGAGGCGTCAATTAAACCCAAGTAGACACATTGTGCTGTATGTACTTATGGACAATTTCTTTTAAAGCATAAGTACAAATGTCTGTCCCACGTTTAGAATATAACTTAACTGATTATCAACAGTGTTAAGGCTGATGCCATAATTTTGTTTTCTCGTACTTTTGGAGTGTTTTTCTGTCTTTATGTTTTCTGCTGCAGTGGGAGGTGCTTCTGTCCGTTTTTCTTTGCCCAAATTGTCCGACTGGATGAGGACCTTCATTTCAGAGTTCAAGTACAGCAACATTATCTGTTGGAACCCCAGCTGGCAGCTGCAGAGATTTACTTTGTTTGATTGTTACAGGCTTTGGTCCTTGTATTTTGGTTGTTTTTATGTAAATATGTCATTTTTCTGTAATAACACTCCGCTTCATTTCAGCCTGGGTGTTATTTATGAGAGTTTCTGAGTCATCGGGGTATTTAATGTGTTCCTTTTATCTTTATGTCACAAGCCCCTAGACATGGCTGTAAGAAAATAAAGTTAATATGTCAAATCAAATTTTCTTCAAATAAGCAAAAAGAAATCTTTCAATGGGGTAAGAAAATTTGTCTTAGAAAGAAAAAAAACATACTATGTTGTCTTAACATTGTTTTACTATTGAAAAATTTTCTTAATAAGATTTTTATTGCAAGACAAAAAATAAGAATGTTTTTTGAAACAGGTCTTTTTACTTTCTTAAGGTTCCGATTCTGCAGTGAAGTGGTAATAGCAGAGATCCATCAAGAAGAAAAGACAAAGATGCATCAGAGGGAGGAGGTCTGTCTTTATTCACTTTCAAAGTGCCTTTTCCATACCCCCGTACGGAGTGACATTCAGATGGGAGTCCTGACAGAAACGTTTGAGTGCAGTTACACAAACAGCACGAGCAAAGACTCTGCGACTTCATGGCTGAAACTGATGGGAGCAGAAAGAACGATCGTCAAAGTGATGGTCTCATTCACAGTTGTGGTCCAGTTTTGCTGATGCTTCTCACAACCTGAAAGCCCTGAAAAGCCTAAAGCTGACACAATCGAGCATCTCCATATTCTGAGAGAAACTATATATTGCTTTTTTCCCCCCATTATTTTTCACAAAATGTGTGGGGAAAAAAACGTTGTGAGAATTAAAAAGTAAATACTCAGGGCGTCTTTGATGGCAAAGGAGTAATATTGCACTATTTTTTTTTATTCTGTTTTTGAGCAGGAGTGAAGACGCCGGGCACCTCTCAGTACACCCACGACACGGGCACCCACTGTGGGGTGGAGGTGGCTCTCTCGATGGCCTCCTCCACCCCTTTGACACTTTCATCCACGTCGTTGTTGACGAGAACCACGTCAAAGAAATGTCCGTATGTGCTCAGGATGGCGTCCGACTCTTTCTGGATCATCTGCAGGTTTTCCGTCTGTGGCATGGGGAAGGAAAGAAGAAGAAGAAGAAGAAAGAAAGAAAAAAAAAACAGCAGGTGAGTCTGCGGTTCAGTCGCTCACGGAGAACACTTTTTACCTAAAAAGGGGCTGCACCTGTGTGGCAGAGTTGGTTGGAGCGATGAAAACCACTAATGGAGCAAAATCGGCAGTCCGAACCAGTTTCAGAGTCTGTGAGAAGAAATACAGATGATAAAGTATAGATATGCAACTTCTTTACAAATATCAGCAGCTTACTGAACAAAACAACTGATTAATAACAGTAAGGAATGCCTTAAAGGGCCTATATCATTAACTATAGCCTATATGTAATAAATCAATAAAGGATTTTTCAAAAACTGCTGTTTTTCCTATAAATAGCCAACTGGTAGTTGCTTTAAAGGGCCTATATCACGTAATATCAACTTTTTTGAGCTTTTAAGTGCATTATAATGTTAATTCCTCACGAAAAACAATCCTTAAAGCGGTATTTTGATTTATTCAAGCATTAGTATTCCTCTAAAAACCTGAGCTGAGCACCAGCCCCTCCCAATCCACGAAAACGAGAGTTCTCACATTGTGATGTCACAATGTGGGGAACAGAGTCTGCACTGCCAGCCCCGCCCCACAGGCTTACACAAACGCCCACTTTCTCCGTAGAGCTAGCGGTGATCGACAAAAACGCTTTCCTTTTATATACAAAATATGCACGTCCATCATGAAAAATGTAGATGTTTGTTTTCGTGGGTGAAGTGCAGACACGCCGCAGAAGCCGACTCTCTGAAATGGGCGACACCCACAAAGAGAGAAAGGCGGAGCCTCAGAAATTGAGCGGTCTTACCTCTGGGTAGGAAAATTAGCAACGAAAATAACTAATATTTCTTTACAAAATCCCTCTTTCCTGTGCCAAAGGTAATATATATTATCATACATATGGATATAGTTTACTCTGAGAGACTTAAGAATAGCATGATATAGACCCTTTAAAGACTTGCTCCAATGAAAATGGTGTTTTTGTATTTTAATATGTTCCTGTGGCAATTTTCTGATGAAAAATGAAGAAGAATAAAGAAAATGTGCATTTCTGAGTATTTTTTTTTAAATCAAATCTTTGTGAGTGAGGAGCAGACAAAAAAGCTCGTATTTCAAGTAAAAGGAAACCTCCTTCTGAGGTGAGTGCAGGAATTGAGTCCAGACTAACCTGAGGTTCAATATCCAGCACGGCTATTTTCCCTTGTTCGTGAATCTTTTGGATGGTCTCAAATTTAGTCCCAAACATGTACCCCTGGAAGCTGCCGTACTCCAGCAGCTCGTTTCCAGTGATGCACTTGGTCATGGCGTCGTTGGAGATGAAGTAATATTCCTTTCCGCTCTCCTCGTCCTTCCGCTGGGGTCTGGTGGTGTCTGTTCACATTTGGAGCATTAGGGTGGGTCGGCAAAGCCGGCTGCTTTGTGGGAATGAAAATGGCGAAGCGACTTACGTGGTGCAGGGTAGGAAAATTTATCTGAGTATTTCGTCAAGAGTGAGTTTTTGATGTGGCTCCTTCCAACACCGGGTGCACCTGAAGGGGAGTATGAGTCCAAACAAATATTCTGCATCAGTAATTTTCAGAATTTTTTTTTTTTTTTTTTTTTTGTGGATTGGCATGCCTGCTCGGAGCTTACCGATGAGAACCAGAGTTTTCCTTTGAAAAGCAGGAAGCTGTACCACTTCCTCATAGGAAATCACATCCAGCTGGTCAAAAACTGAAAACAAATGTTTCAATCATTTAGAAAAGTAGCAGAAGAAAGGTGAAAATGCAAAATCCTTACATTTTAACCCCCCAAAAATAGATTTTTCACATTCATTATATGACGCAGAGACTTTACTTCACTGAAAGAATGACTTGCTTTTTGAAATGCATATCAAAAGGAGTATTTTTAATCTAAAAAAGAAAAACAATGCATTTGCCAATACAGGAAATCTGTGATATTTATTTTATTGTAACTTAGTAAAATGTGTCTATTAAAGACCCACTCCGATGAAAATTGTGTTTTTGATGCTTTTAAGCACGTTTTTGGGAGCATTTTTCTAATGATGAAGGACATAAAGAAAATCGAGCTTAATTAAGCTGCATTTCAGAGAATTGCTTTAGTCAAATCATTGTGACTCAGGAGCAGAAGAAAAGTAGTTGTGACATATACAAATACAAATACATTGGGTGGAACACAAGCTCGCTGGGGAAGTGGGGGCGCTGCTGGTCAGAGGTGAATTTCGAATGAACTTCTGCCGCTCTGCAGAAATTAAGTCCTTTAGAAAACGACAGATTTTTGGATTTTGGCTAAAAAATATGTCATAATCATAACTAAAAGACCACTAGGAACATTTTACAATAGAGCAATGGATGATGGGAGTGGATCTTTAAGATTAAATCTTTTACAGTGCAATCCAGTGATTTACTTACTAGAGCTGTGTTTAGCTAAGTACTTGTCTTTGCACTTCTTTTTCTTTCCAAATGGGCTACAAGACGGGTTCCCCCCTTTGGCTTTGCTTTTACTGGCCACTCGCCTGAAAATAAACCAAAACCCGAACAGTTAAACATTTTTGAGTCGAGGATTGTCCAGAAAGGACCGATCAGCGATGCGACGTTTACCATTCTTGGAGCTCAGGGGAGGGTATCAACCCTGCGAAGTCCGCAGCGCTGCTTTCCACCCTGCCCTGCCACCAGTTGGGGTCCTGCTTGTTGATGATCTGGATGATGTCTCCGGTGCTGAACTTCAAGCCGGCCTCTTTGCAGGGGATAAGGTCGTCTTTGGCGGGGTCGTAATCAAACTGTGCCCTCATGTACGTCTGCAGATGAAGATAAGGTAGGTCAGATGAAAAACACAGGCGCCATGATCGGTTAGAGAAGACGAGCTCAAAGTTTTTGTTTTACATGAGCACAAATTCAGCTTTAAAACGTGTTTGCATCAGTAGGCCCATTGTTTTTTTTTGTTTGTCCTCCTTAAGGCAGTTTTAAAAGCTGCAGCCTGCTGGAGAAAACTGCAGGAATTTTCGGAACCATAAACACTTAACAGACCTGCACACAAAAGCACATAAAAGGGAATAAAAAGCCACCTGACTGAGACATTGGATGTTATTAAGCCTCTTATGGATTTCTAAAGTTACCCATAAATGTATCGACGAGCAGAACTCTGTGTCTGATATGATCTTGACAGTTCAGTTAGATTTAAAGTTATTAAGTTTTGCAAATTCCAACGCTGTGGGGACAAATTGTTTTAAATTTAACCAAATTGAAGCTAAACTAAACTGTCACAAGTCACATATCGACCAGACGCTAATTCCCCTCAGGAAAAATTTGTGCAAAAAACAAAATGCTGCGTCAAAAAAACAGAATGCAATTGTTTTAAAAGGGTGAATCTGGGTGAATGAAATAAAAAAAAACAACACAATAGAATTGAAGAATAGAAAACAACAACCATATTTTTCCAATTTCTTTGCATTTTAGGTCTGCCTTAATCGCCCACATCAGAATGATGGCGACATTTTCTCCAGATTGTCCTGTTTTTATTTTTGTGCTCTCATGTGGTCATATCTGCAAATAGCAGCAAACACGTTCCAGCCCTCGCTACTTTACTGATGAGACCAGCCACCGTAATCAATGCTCTGTAGGGTTTGATCCTAAAATAATCAGAACAGAACATTATCTGGAGGAAAATGCGTCACCATTTCATAGAGAGTTTTGAAACCACAAAAACCTATGGTCAGTCAAAAGTCAACATTTTTTAAACCCTTTTATGTTTCTGAAGCTTTAAAAGTCTGTAAGGCTTCTGTAAGTCTGTAAGGCTGCATTTGTCTTATTTTATTTAACAGAGCATTTTCTTGAGGCTTCAAGAGTTTTTGAAGCCTCGCAACTTTTAAAAAGCCTCAAAAATCTTTGATGCCTCAAATGTTCTGGAAGCCTAAGAAGTTTTTAAAACATCAAAGGTCATTAAAGGGAAATACAAATGCTTTACTTTATTATGTTAAGGTTTCCTTTTTCAAATAACTTCAACGGTTGCATTCTGTTTTTTTTTTATGACTGTTAATGCAGTAGTTAGTAGAACTCGTGGCTTTCCCAGGACTCTCCAACACACAAACACGTGTAAACGTGCACGTTAAGTGCTGGAGCTGCCTGGATCACCAGTGCATCAACTACAGCTACAGGATGGTCAGACTACAAGCTTTAGGTGGGTTGCCATCACTGACCACAAAGAAGGTAGAGGACGTTTTAATAAACAAATCTGAAATAACATTTGGCGACAGATCTTTAGTATTTTAATATTCTTTTTTGTTTTTGTTTTATCAGAGGCAGCCATTTTGCTGCCATTGGGGGGGGGTGTCAACAGCTGCTCAATGAGAATACAGTGGACAGTAGATGGCAGTGAGAAACACGCCTCTAATGCGTTTCTACTCAACTAAACTAGTAAGTGATAGGTATTTGAATTTGAATGAGTATTATAGTCACCTTGGATGCTCAAACAATAACAGAAGATTCTCCTGAACAAAATCATTTCAAACAAGTGAGAAGAGAAGAAGTGGTCCCACTCTGCATGCACTCTGAGATGGAAGATGGTTTGATTGAAGAGGACACAGTAGGAAAAAAAAAAGGAACTTTTTTTTTTTCAGGGCTTAAAGAGAGGAATGACTGCAGCGCTCAGGCTTTCAATCTGCATCACTCATCGGCTCTGTAATGCAAAAGCTGCAGGAAGCATCAGACGCAGCACATTCATGTTCACCCAACTGCAACACCAGTTCTTATTGCATTCAGTGTTCTCATAGCTTTTATATCCGGAAATAAATATGATTTAAAAGTTTAAACTCTGCAGTGAAAGACTGTTTTTATCTATTTCTATGAATAAAATCGATAAAAATGGATACATGCCTTTCCAATTTCTCATAAAATATACATACAATTTATCTTTTAAAGAACAAAAACACATGTAATAAATGAAAAAAAGTAAAGGCTTTTTATGCTTGTGTTGGACAAAGAAGCAAAAGCGCTTCTGAAGTTTTTTTTCAAGTACAATAGATGCATCAGCAGCAGATTTCAAAGACCAAAGGTGTAACAACAAAAATGTAATAACCCAGCCTTCAACTAAGTTATTACTATTTGTTCACTTAAAAATCTAACAATTGACTTAATTTTGGTATAAGTTGTAGGTAAAAAGCTGCATAATTTTCACAGGGCTGTTGGAGTATTTCTTTTTTTTCTATGAATTTAGCCTTTGTGAATCAAACAGCCTAGTGTCTGAATGGGTTTCAACAGTCTGCAAAATAAAATAAAAATAAAAAAATTGGACACATTTCTCAGAAAATCTGCTAACAAGTGAAAATTCTTGGTTTCATCTTACTGAACTGGGATTGCACAGATGTTGCACAAATCTTAACTTTGTCCATGAAATTAATTAAAAGTTCCCAGATATATTCTGCAAATATGGGCGGAATTGATATTTGTATCTAGTAGGGCTTGGCGATTAATCGATTTAATTGATTAATTCGAATTTGTTGTTTCAGATGAAATATTTTTGGGACAATTGAGAGCTGTATGTGAAATAAATATATGTGTCAAAGAAGTATATATGTGTATATGTGTGTGTGAAAGAAGTTGTATAGTGGCAGATGATTTCTCGTGCTGTGATTGGCTGAGAGGCCAGCACACGCTCACATGAATAGACCAAGCGGCAACTCTAGCAAGCGGGAGGTTAATGTCTTTACATTCATATCTTTATTGATTTGTTGTGATTCTTAATGTTAAAAACATTGACATTTTCTCTGTATTTTCATTTATTTCATTTCTTTTATTAAGGCCATAATAAATAAGGACAAGATTCAGATATGCTAAAGTTAAACCAGAATCTCATGAAGCGATTGACATCACACAGATGATCCGGAATTTAAAGTAAAACTATGAAAACATAGAGAACACTTTCAGTCTACTCCAGTAAGAACATTTAATTTAATTGAAGTAATTCATTTTTACACATTTAGTTTTTTACTTATTGTTTTGTGATTTCAATTCCATGTTTGTCTTGTATGTTCCTCTCTAGGTCTACTATAATGACTTGCTTTTTATAAACCAAGACAATCCAACATTTACAACTTTAAGGGAGAAAAATGTTTAATTGTTAGATTTGTAGAGGACTCCTGCTGAAGTGTGATTCAATAAAAAGTAAGTTTAATATATCTGAGTGACCAGTTTCCTCTGTTGATTCAAATTGTTTCAATATGCAAGAAAAACAAAAGGAGTCAGGTCTGTTGAATATTTATTTATTCTTGAAATTATTCAAAACATCATAGTTATTAACCACTGACAATTCAGTACATTTATCCTTCATTTAAAGAAAGTAGGGACCTTTTTTAACGATCACCTGACACAATGGCTGTCTGCCGCAGAGCAAAGGTGGATGAAATTATTTTTCAATCATGTCGAGTCAAAAATATTTCAAATTTATAATTAATAAAAGCGAAAAAGCTTTTTGTGAACAATGTAATGGTTACAAAGCATCATCTATCACACCACTTTCTATTTTGGACATTTTAAGTACCTAATAAATCATCCTAAAGTACATTTTTACCCACAGAAAACAGAAATTCAGTTAGAAATGTAAAAAAAAAGGAAATCAGTGCTGAGCACCGTGAAGCCGCTGGACGTCCTCTTTTGTCCTGGTGTCCAGTGCCAGACTCCTGACATCGCCCATTCACGTCCTCAACAGTGAGAAAATCAGAAGCTGCTCTTCCTTGTAGGCCTGAAACTAAAAAAGGCAAAGGTCCGCTCCACTGGATTGTCAGCAGCAGAGCAGCATGGTGCTTAGCTGGAGCCCTGTGGCGGTGTGCAGAGGGTTACATCAAATATTAGCTCGAGTCTTAAGACGTTAATGGTAATATGTTCAGCTCAACTAAGAGAGAAAAAGGAAAAACTTCTTACTTTTTAATCACAACAATATTAATATTTATTATTATTATTTGCATAGCACTTATAAAAGCCAGGGCAACCAAAGTGCTTAACATAAAATCAACTAAAATCAAAAACAATACGATGCAATAAAGAAACAATAGCAATAAAACAATAAAATCAATTGAACAATAAAAGCAATAAAACAATAAAACAGTAAAAGAATAAGATTAATAAAATGAACAAGCTGGCCCACTAGATATGCTCACTGGAGTTAAAAGCCTGAGTAAAAAGATGTGTTTTTAAAAGAGTCTTAAAATTACTGACGGTTCTGGCAGACCTCACAGAATAGGGGAGAGCATTCCAGAGTTTAGGACCTGCAACTGAAAAGGCTCTGTCTCCCCGAGTCACAAGCCAAGTCCTGGGAACCGCTAAAAGCATTTGATCTTCAGACCTAAGGACTCGACAAGGACGATAAACATGCAAAAGCTCAGAAAGATACTGAGGTGCCAGACCATTCAGACATTTAAAAACCAAAAGTAGAATCTTAAAAGTAATTCTAAAAGACACAGGCAGCCAATGAAGTGAGCGTAATATCGGGGTTATATGCTCACACCGTCTGGTCCCCGTTAACAGGCGGGCCGCTGAATTTTGAACCAGCTGGAGGCGGCGGAGCAGAGACTGATCTATAATATGATCATTTACGCCTTACCTATCACTGTTATGATGTAATGTTTAGAAAAATGCATATTTAAAGGCTACAATAAAATAGTACATTTTGATATTACATATAGGACCACAGTTATGTGTTAGAAGGGGCTTTTCAAACTAAAACAAGTGAAAATATGTTTTTATTGTTGCCTAAATCCCACACTGCTGTACTTTAAAAGATTAGCATATTCTTAGTAAAACACCAAGTACTTACCGATGAAGATTCATGAAGTAAATGTTGGTCCACTTCAGCGAGTCGAAGACTATAGCTAAGGCGGATCGCGGATCGGCATAAACCGTGGGTGTGGAAAAAAAAAAAAACGACTTCATTCGGTCCTGCCTCTTTTCACCAGATTTGGACCGTCTGAGTTAGGCGGAGTTAACTCCAGCCAGCTGAGCTAGCAATTCAGGCTCCAAGCAGGGGACTGTAGAAGTCAAAGGGTGACGTCAGAGATGCTCCGTCCAGTAATATGTACGTCTAGGGTTCAGAGTCAGGCCATCAACTGCACGGTCGGATCAGACTTAGTGGAGCATAAATGACTGACCCATAACTCCCCTGCAGTGAAAATGGGGAAATAAAATTCTGAGTCTAAATAAATAAATAAAAATAAAATAATTTTCTGAGAATAATTTTCTACCACATATCAGCCCATCGGTACATTATAAGAAGATAAAATAAACAGTACATGAATATGTAAAATAAATAAAAAAATTCAAATTCTGCACTGGTCCCACGTGTTCCTGTCATGGGTAATAAAAATGTCTATCTGACGTTTTTGTTCAACTAAAATGGGCATCAAATGAGGTTATTGTTGGACATAAAATAGTGGACAAAATATGCACATTGTAGGCCTGTAGACATCCATCCAGTTTTGACAGACAGAAGCAAAATTGCTGGATCTGCAGCTCCGTGTGACGTCTAATAAAAATGTCAATCTGACGTTCAGATGTTGAACTCACATTGACGTTGAAGAGAGTTCGGTATTAGTTGCATGTTATTGGAATGTATGTCTGTATGCGAGAGTGAATGTATGTGGATGAACATGGACATATATGTGTGAGTGAGTGAGTACATACCGTATTTTCCGGACTATAAGTCGCACCGGAGTATAAGTCGCACCAGCCCAAAAATGCATTATAAAGTAGAAAAAAACACAGATAAGTCGCACTGGACTATAAGTCGCACTTTGAAGGGAAATTTATTTAAAAAGTCTGAGACCAAGAACATACATTTCACCTTGAAAGGCAACTTAAAATAACAGGGGGTTAGAGAACAGGCTAAATAGCTACATGACGCACAACGAACTGAGTACGTGCCTGCTTTATTAACATAAAACCACTGCGTGAGTGGGACTTGGACTTTAAAGGGCTACTGGTAAGCTCAATGCTGGACTCCTTTTTTTTTAATATGTCACGTTGTTGTATTGGGTTAAAAGAAAAAAAAAAAAATTACCGGTAAATGTTCTAAAATGTTATATAAATGTTTGTATTGAAATGATACATATTTGTTAACCTGAAAAAAGATAATTATTAGTAAAATACTACTTAAATTAAAATAAATTGTATTTAAGTGTGGGAGCACGCAGGTCACAAACACACTTGACAGTATGAAAGTACCACTAAGTACCACTCCGAGCCTGGAGCGCCCTCTTGCAGTTGTCAGTGAAAATAACGAACATGTGAAATTATTTAACAATGTAATTTATTTCAAATATAAGTCGCTCCGGAGTATAAGTCGCACCCCTTGCCAAACTATGAAAAAAAGTGTGACTTATAGTTCGGAAAATACGGTAGGTCTGTGAGTGCTTCAGAATGAAATCCGTCTTGTACGGCCCCTCATACTGGTGACTGTGATACCAGCATGGACTTCACTGGTGGGAGTACTCCGTCACTCGACTGCAGTCTGTCTTTTAGAATTTGTGCAATACTTGTGCAACATCAACCCATTGTAAATAAAAAAATAAATAAAAACAAGTCAAAATAGTTTTGTGTCTTCAACTGAGATAACAGATGAGAAGGATGTGAAAAGACCACATGTTGGATGAGGAAGGATGCTTGAATCAGAGAGTAGGAAATGGCCAAATCTGCTAAAACTGGCTGCTTTTAACCCTTTAATTACCAGAGATGTCGCCAGAGACAACTAAATAGCGTACGCTCTTTGACCTACCGGAACTCCTCAACCTTCACCCCAATTCCCACGTGGACAAGGTCAGTTGATTTACGTTGATCGCATTAACACATCCATAAAGTGTTGCATATCGGCGCAAGAGCAAGTTCCTCTGCTTCAGAATTCACTGGAATTACCCAAATTGCTTAAACAGTTGACGAGTTACCGTAGTCGAGAGGATGTAAACACTGGAGCTAAAGCTCTGATTTTAAAGGGTTTACAAATCTGTGGTACTGTAGAGAGCGGGATTTAGACCGATTTTTGTTCATATTAAACCTTAAAAATTACTTAACTTACAAAGATGGATGTTTTTTTCCCCCTTACATATAAACTGAAGTTTAAAGGGTAAAACGTTTGGATTCCTTCAACAGAAAGACTTTCTGCGCCACAAACTCAAAGCCATGCATCCTCACCTGACAGATCCTGGAGCGATTTTGCATTTTGGGGATGATCTTCATCGTCACGACTCCATTTGTTTCTTTCTGCGTACAGAAACATAGAATTCAAGATTTTTTATTAAGCAGACCAAAAATATCCAACAGGTGACCAGATTTGGAATTTACTAGAATCTTTTGGAGCTGGTCTACGCTTTGGTTCGCAACACTGTTGCCATTAATTTCTGCGATTTCGTCTCCTTCGTGTAGAGACCCTGCAGGAAAAACGCAAAAGAGCAAATCAGCCGCTGTCATGAGCGTGCTTTCATTCCAGGGAATCCTCTCGTTTTCCCACAATACCTTGCCTGTGGATCATCCCTCCGTGCAGTATTCTGGCCACGGTGCACCGCTGTTTGTCGTTGAGTTTCAGAGTGACCCCCTGCACACAAACACCACACCGTCAGCAGCTCCAATCCACACCCACTCCGTGTCTGCAGAGGAGGTCAAATACCATCGGCTCTGAGGCGCTTTTCTCAAAAACCACTTCCTTCATCCTGGTCAGCTCTGTGCCATTCGTGTGTCCGGCGCAACCGTTGGTGTGAACCTCGGCCCCCTTGTTCTCAAAGGTCTGCATCGCTGCCTGCAGGGAGAGAAAAGGGAGGAAAAAGCCCCTCCCTGGTTAATCTGGACAGATCATTAATCTCAGCAATATTTCTAATAAGCGGAGGGACTTTCTGCTGGCGTGTGCCAACAGCTGTGCTTTATTTGCAGCTTCCATGTCGGTTGGCGGTTGAAAATTAACCCAACGTTTCTCACGCTTTATTAACCACGTGCAGTCATCTGATCCAACAGGTTCATGTGGTCATGGAGACCATCAGCAGGACCTACGCAGGGCGAAAGCAGCCACCAAAGAAGACCGAGCCTCCTCGGAAAATCTCACAGCAGCGTTCAGGGAATAGAAATACGGACACTTGTATTTCTGTGACTTCCCCTGAATCAGAGATCCTTCCAGAGGAAAGCCTTTAAACGAGACCAAAGAGCTGCCTTAATGTTCTTTGATAAAACAAAGGGCTGAGGAGGAGCGAATGAGTGGAATGTGGAGGATATGAAAGAGTTTATAAATGAATCACCAAAATTGTCAAACAACCCTGCATCAGCACATCAGCTTCTGCATTAAAATGACACATCAGCGCTGCCTCAGCAAAAAGCCTTTATCTGCCCTCCAGCTCCAACGCAATAATAAACCGATAAACATCACCTATGAACTCAGCTGTCCAGGTTGGGGTTGGTTTTTTTTTTTAACTCTTCATGAAACTTTCAATTTCCCTGCGAGAGATGTCAGAGTTTTGTACAAACACAAGAGGAGATGCACCCCTGAAAGGAGGAAGTAAGCCCCTAAACATGTATTATGGAATATGAGATTTATTTTTGTGAGTCCATGAGTTTGTCCACAAGAGCTGTAATTTATACAAGTCCAGTCCAAATCACAGGAACAGACGGATGTTTATCCACTTCAGAAGAGTGGAAGTTTCCCTCCTGACAACAGTTAAGCAGAGGAGAATGGTTGGATAACAGAAATCTACTTGACTGATTAACTCACGCTGTTTGGTTTCATCAGGACGCTAACAGAGAACTCTACAGACAACAGCACTCTTTGATTTATTTTATTTAGAGGACTGATAGGTTTGATGAACAGTTTGACGTCTACTGCCCTGCAGGGACGAGTGGAAGCAGGAAGTCATTTGAGGGAAGAGGAAATCGGATTTCTGGGTGGGAAAAACAAAGTACTAAACATTGTTCCTAATGACGCCCAGAGGAGAAAAAGCTACATTAAGAGAGATGCACACCTATACCTGACATTAGAAAAAAAAGGACTTAAGTGATTTACAAAACAAGATTTTTTTCTGACCAATCAGATCTCTCTTTTTATTTCTTTTAGCAGCTAATTATAGTTGGAAATAAAATATTAGCCGTCTTATGTGTGTTAGTAAGGAATCTTTCAGAACAGGATTGGTATAAATGAGAAGAAAATGTTGAGTCAAGTTGGTTTCACACTGCAATCATGAGGGTGGACCAAACTGTCACCAATCTTTTATTTATATTTAATTCACTTATATTTAATGTTTTAAATATTTTTACAGCAAGCTGTGTTCTGCATCCTGATTGGCTATAGACCTCGTCAATCAGTCTCCTCTGTGCCGTGTCTCCTACATAAATCCACACAAATCTCTTATCGGGAGAAGATTTCTGTTTTCATTCTTTAAAACCGGGCTTGTTTTTCTACGAAGGTTTGAACTTTGAGTGTTTAAACAAGAGAGGAAAGTGGGAAAATATTCATGTCTGAGAAAAGTGTATAAAGTGAGGGGTTTTAAAGCCGCAAATCACCTGTACGTTTCACCTATCTCGGGTTCTTCTTAGATCATAACCCCTGTGATAAGCAAGGAAACACTGTAATTTGGACACATTTGGTTCAAATGTTTAGAAAATGTTGGGTTGGTGCCACCAATCATCACACAGTTACTATAAAATCTCACATACATGCACATTTAGATCATGTTTACGGGACATTTTTAAAAGCTTTTGCAGTTGCGTTTCTGTTTTTCGGCAATGAAATGTTAACGTTTGCCAGTTCTTCTCCTCACTGATTCCTAGCACATCTGCATTTCACACTGAAGTGAACCACACCAGGATCCACTTGCAACTCAACGTCTTTGCTCTGATGTACAAGTTAGCTTTCACGCTTTTAAGGCAAGCAAGCAATCCCAGGATGCTTTGCTCCCAAACAGTCCATTCAGAAAGCATGACCCACGGTGGGGGTGGGCGGTGTCCTCGCTATTTAGAACTGAGTCAATAAGAAATCAAGATAACCAGAGTCAAAAGAGTACAAATTCTCAGAACAAACTTGGCCTTAAGGCTTGTTGATGTTCAACGGTAACATTCCATCTTCTACTGATCCGTCTGGTGATGCACAGCCTTCAGTGGTTTATTTTTTTTTTTTTAGTCAGGAGCGCTTCATGTGTCACAATTAAAACTCCCAAAACACTCAAAATAAAATATAATTCTACAAAAATTTGCCTGTTTTTCAAAGAAAACCTCAGGTCCAAGAGACACTTTAGATCTCAGTCAGCTGGAGTAACCAGATGTGACTTGAAAGTATGTTTAGGACTAGTTAAGACCTAAACAGTCTCCATTTAAGTCTATGCAGGTCAAAGGACAGTTGAAGCCTGTAGTGCAAGTGAAGATCAGAGGATCAGAGCTCAAGGCTGCAAAACAAACCTCAGATGGAGCCTGGGGAGGCACATCAGACTAACTTGTAACTTACATTTTGGGTCACTATACAAAAAAAAAAAATACAAAAAAACTACAACAACATGATTGTGAAAGCACTGATTTGCAATCAGTGCTACCTCACAAGTGTGACTGCAACTTCAGGTTCCACACTTGCAAACTGCTGATATCAGGGAAGTGCTTTCCGTCTCTTCTGTCCTTAGAACAGTCTGAATGCTGACTTTTCAAAAGCAGAGATTTGCAGAACAAAAGAAAAGTGGCCCTTGTCATTAAAAATCCCGCTTTAATTTGTGGCCATTGTACCTTTTTAATCCTTTTTGTGCAACTTTTCACCAGATTAAAAGTTAAAAACAGATTTTTTTTCCCCCGCCCCTTATTTTCTAATCCCATCAACAGATTAGGAAACAAGCAAATCATGAGGGAAAACTGCAGATGCAGCTCCACAGATCACTCTTTTAGAACAATGTGACTCAACGTCCCGAGGATTCTGTGATCAACTTTGAGAGGGGGGAGCATTTCTCCCCACAACAACACCACCACGTTTGACCACGTTCACATCATGTGAGGACAGAAAGACGAAGTGAAATTGTCAACTCGGTGTCTGGGAAGCGCCCACATCATTCTTTAAGACTGCAAAAAGATGACCTGCACCAGTTTGCGCAACGGAAACTTCTCCGGGGGTCTATTTTTATAGCCGGGGATGTTGCACACAGTTTTGTACCCCGTCTTATCTGCTTCCCGGAAGCACACAAGCAAGCCCCGAAAAACGAAAACAAACACCCAACAGAAAGCTCACCTTGTCCACCTTCGGTTTGTTCTGAAGGAGCTGCTCCAGGTAGAGATCAGAAAGGGCTGTCCGGATGCTGGTCACCGGCTCCTGTATCAGCACGGGCTCGGTTTTATTGTATTTTAACGTCATCGCGCACAGTTAGCAAGAAAACAACTGTGAACCCGGTCTGCCCCCCCGTTCAAGGTCCGCCAGATACTTGATGGGACAGCTGATAACGAGTCTCCACGATGACACCAGTCACTCCTGCAGACGAAAGTCCAAAGTTTGGATCGTTAGCAAGTGAAGAACATGAGATATGTACCGCGAGGGCACCGCTGACAAAGCAAGTAAACATGAGACTGGTCAGGAGGGGCGGGGCTATGACACATTCATCTTATGACGCGGACTCGGAAATTTCTGCATTTGACGCTGTAGTACTAAATAAAATCTTCACACGCTCTCGAGATTTTTAAAAATGTTTACGGATTCTCCCCCCTTTATGTTATTATTGTATTTCTTATGTTTCCTTCCTGCAAATTTATCAAGAATATTTTATACATATATTGTTTTTTTGTGGTGCTGTGTTTTTGTTTTGTATTTTTCAAAAACAACAAAATTTCGAGTTATTTAGAATTAATTTGTGGTGGTGTTAAGAGCACATATAACGATGTGTGCCCTTGTTATTTTCTTAACAAAACAACAACAACCCCACCCAGATTTTAAGAAATGCTTAAAAAAATTATACATGAGACTTTTGCTGTCGATGCATATTCAAAATCTTTGGTTTAAATTACGTTCAAGGAAAGCGGCCGTTTGACTGACTCCCTAACTTACGAACTGTTTGGGGAACCTTGAACGCATCATTACCGCAGCATTGTCAGAGGGGGTTGTTCAATCCGCAGACAGGGAAGCAAAACAACCCAGTCACCCGCACTATTACCCGAGAGTGTGCGTGGGAGGACGAGAATTTACGAAGAAATTATAAAACAATCATTAAAAAAATAAACTTTAGTCAATAAAATAAGAATTATGTGAAGTTTTGACCAAATCAGGTTTTTGGACACGTGAATGGAACAAAATGTTCAAAGACTGATTGACGACACATATCCTGGGTTAAATGGCAGTTTTCTTTAACTTGAAGTTACTGCAAAGAAAAGAGGACCTGAATTGTCCAGGTGCTTAAATGCATAATTTCTTGATATCCCATTCAGCCCTACAGGGTGGCCTATATGGCCCGGAAGTATTAAAGTTATCAAAAAGCTTGATGGAAGGTGTGAATATAAGGAAATAATCGCATCACTTCACAAAATTTGAAGCCCTGCTCAATTGATTGCCATGACTGAATGTTTACCTTGTTCTTTACAACTTGATAGTTGAATTGATTTACATTTAAAGAGTTTTGTGCTGAGAACTTCTTACTATTATGTGTAAAGATGTGACTAAAACTCTTTCTACGGTAGGTTTTCTACAGAGGATGGATGGAAAAAAGAAAGGATGATGAGCAATTCAGAATTTTCCTTCTCAGAAATCCTTAAATTAGAAACAAAAAGTCCGAATTTCTCATTAACCCCCCCCCCCCCCCATCTGTTGTTTTCCGAGTAAATACATCATTTTTCTTTCTATGACTTTTCAAATCCAACAAAACAAAGATATTTGGGGGTTTAATCTGATTGTAGAGGTTTGCCTCCTCAGACTTTGATAAAAAAACAGCATTTTATAATTTTGTTAGTCTGAAGCATTGGATGTGTCTTACCATTTAAAGATTGACAAGCTATTAAACTGTGAGGATATTTTGTACCCTTCCTATCCTTGTAAAGATGGGGGGAGAAAAAAAATCATAAATCAGCATTAGTGTCTAGTGCTTGTCTGTCAAAATGATTTAATGTTAGGTCCAGCCCCACTGAACGGTTTCTTCTGTCAACGTTAAATTGGCAGCTCGACATTTCATGTGCACCGGCAGCTATGAAACCAAGCAGGTTAAACAAAATGCAAATATTGATTGCTGAAAATTTTGACCAGTCTTAAGGACCAAAAAGGCAAAAAACCAAGGCAGAAACCTAAAACTTTACTATCCTTAATAAAACTTTATCCATCTTCTTAACCCACCATATCCCTTTTGAGGTCACAAGGTTGCTCGAGCCTGCCCCAGCAACTGTTGGGCAAAGTTGGGGTACACCCTGAACAGGTCGCCAGTCGGTCGCAGGGCACACTATCACTACCACACACTCGCACGTGAACACATAGGGACAATTTAGAGGAACTAATTAACCAATGAAGCATTTTTGGACTGTGGGACGAAGCTGGGGTAAGAAAAAAAAAACCCCACTCATGCACGGGAAGAACATGCAAAATGCACACAGAAAGGTCCCAGCTGGGATTTGAACCAGGGCCTTCTCGCTGTGAGGCAAGAACCACTAGTTCTAAAAACTTCACATGTACTACTTTTTTGCTAAGGGTAGTGCAAAACATATGATACCAGGAGGAGATTTAATACAGTGATGAGTAACTTGAATATGTAAACTAAAAACAGAAAGTGTGATATACAGAAAAAATGACAGCACAATAATTTGTCACTGTGTGATAAGGTGTTCAGGCATTGTGTGTACGACCGAGTGGAGTTCAGCAAAGAAACAGCTGTAGAGGAAAATTCATTTTTTGTTTTGTTTTTTTTTGCTCTGGAGGCTCATATAGCGTCTCCCAGACAGCAGGAAGAATAGAGCAGGCATGTCCAAAGTCCAGTCCGTGTTCCCACTGGAACTGCAGGCTCCTGTGATACAATCGATCATTTGCGGCCCCCAGGACTTGTTAAAAGCTGCGTATGGTTTCTTGAATATGAATTTTTTAATATGAAGCCAGAGTTATTTTATTATTAGAATTTTTCTGAATTTTAATTCTTCTTTTTTTTTTTTTTAAATCAGAAATTCTCAGTAATTGTGGTAAAAATGTCTGGATATATTTCTGTTTATGTGACAAAATAAAAATTATCCCATTGTAAAAAAAATAAATAAATAAAATAAAGATTAAATAAATCGTTTATTTGCATTGAATGTTATTGTGATTTGATAGATCATCACACACTTTGTCTTTTTGTTTGGACCCCTCCCCAGTATAGAGCTTATTGGGAGGATGATAGAGCTCTTTTATAATTTTGCGTGTCCTGGTGAGACAATGCTTACTGTAAATGTTCTCTTGGTTATAAGTGGAATTCCTGAGATGCATTGGTTTTCTCCACCCTCTGCAGAACTTTCTGGACTGAAACAGTGCAGTTCTCGTGGCTGACAGTTAGAATGTTCTCAGTACTTCAGCAATAGAAGTTTATCCGGATGTTTGAGGATATATCATTCGTCTTTAAGGTGGTTCTTTGAGGTGTTTTTACCCAACTGGGGCAGTTTGTTGTCCAGGAGATGAGAAGACCTCACTGTCTTGAGTTCTTCCTTGGCCAAATTCCTCCTTCAGGAAGGTATAATAACAAAAATTCCAATAAGATGCATTGATGAAAATGCATGTTCCTAAAGTAATCAAATATTGGTTTTATTCTTTTGTTGTTGTTTCTATTTTCAAGATAATGCAAAGATAAACATCAGACTAACGGAAATATTAAAATGGTAAATGGCATGCAGCCTACTTTTATAGCACATTACCACCTTCCTTGGAGGCCCACAGTTCTTTACAGTCAACGTTGCTTTTACCCACACAGACACACAAACACAAACACACACATTAATACACTGACAGCGGCTCCGCTGCAGAACAATGGTGCCAACCTATAACCCCCAGGAGCAATGTGGGGTTCAATGTCTTGCCCAAGGACCCTTCGACACATGGCTGGGCAAGGCAGGAACCGTACTTGCAATATTCTGATAAGAGGTCGACCGCTCTACCCCTGCACCATGGCTTTCATCTGAGATCAAAATCAATTCCTTTAAGAAGTCTCACATAATACACCAACCTTTGAGGATGACTCTGATTTTTATTACCAGTTGTAACAAAAATATATTTATGAGTATAAATGTATTTAACCAAAAACCTTTGACTAAAACTACCCTACAACAGAGTAGTAGTAGTATAAAATAAATATATGAGAATAAATTCGACAGTAAAACAGTAAGATCATGCTTCAAAAAGTTGTATTTTTACAAGGAAAAAGTTGTGCTTTTACAAAAATAAAATGTTATTCACCTTTCAGCATATTGCTCAGCTTTTCCTTAGTCGGTTTCCCATGTGCCACTCAGACACCTAACCAACTGAGCCTTTCAATGACTTCGTTTTGGGAAAATCTTGTAATCTTTAAATATACAGGTATTTCAACAAAGAAAATCAAACATTTCCTGTTTCATTTCTGTTGTAATTTAGATGAATGATATGAATATCACAATGCTCCAGAATTTTACTGGATCTGCTTTACTTTTTTTGTTTGTAAATGAACTTTATTTTAATAAAAATTACAACTATCAAACGTGACTTTTTTCTTGTAAAACTGCAACTTTAAAAACACAAAATTCACTATTTTTATTATGGCCAACTGTTGACTTACAATTTGAGGAAATGATCATCATATATTTATCTCTATATATTTTTTTCTTATATGGTGGACCTAATACTTCGTTATAATATCTGAATATAACGTAGTCAACTGTATTTGGTATTTTTAAGTGGCCCAGCCGGAAACTGGAACAAAAGAAATACGCATGCGTCAACTCTTCTATGCCGCTTATAATAAACATGAAATCCAGGTACAGATTGAGGCAACAGATAAGATCCATTGTGCATGTAATTATTAACCATCCACTTCTCGTTAAACGAAGATATTTGGGGAGATAAAGCCGTGCGTAAATTTAACACTTGGGTTGGAACCCCTAGTATACGCTAGTAAAGCACAGAGAGCTGTTTGTCCGTTACACGCGCCTGCGCAGTACTGCCGCCTAGAATTCTATTAGCTGACTGATATTTGGTTTGATTATCGATCCAAATAGTTTCGGGATGTTTAACAGAACCCTGAGGGATGCGGTTGGTCACGCTCGGCGGCTGCCAGTCCTCTCAGCCACGCAGCTGCAGTGGAGAGACCGGGTGCAGGTCCGCGCGTGCGCCGACGCTCGCGCTGCAAGTTTGCGTGTCCTCGACGACTGCCTTGGTGAGTTGGGGGTTTCCACACACCGCTCCTGCTCTGCCAAATCGCAGTCACTCAAAAACGCGTCACGTCCACAGAACTCAAGTATGGAGACACGCCAATGCGTTTTAACTACGTGTGGCTGCGGGACCACTGCCGCTCCGCGAGCTCCTACAACCCCGCCACCAACCAGAGGAGCCTGGACACCGCGGGGATAGATCTGCGCGTGCGCCCAGAAAGCAGCCGGATCGAGGAAGGGCATGTCGTCCTAACCTGTGAGTACAGCAGGATATCCACAAATTACGGAGCATTTAGGAATGAAGAAGTAAACAAACAAACAAACAAACAAACAAAAGAACGAATAACATTCTTTCTCGTGACACAAGAAACTAACACTTGGGGAAAACAGTTTTTTGTCCCTTTTCAGGCACCGTACTTTACGGGGTCCGTACAAAATAAAACAAAATTAAAAGACTCAGATGGAGCCATGACTCTGAATTCACAAATTTGCACCAAATAATAATTAAACTGATCCAGTGTGTATGAAAACTATTATTAGGGCTAAAATGTAGGTTTTTTTTTTAATACAAAAACTTTGGTTGATTAAATTTGTTTGCAGCAATGTGGACTATTTTGCATGTTTGGTTATATTAACCACATGTCTGAACATCCATTAGTAGCAGTACCTGCGTGAGCTGTGGTCTTTGCCCTGTGAGGATGCTTTTATTGTTGGAAGATTCTCGCTGCTGTCTCATTATGTCACAATAAAAGTTCACATTCTAACTGAGTTTATGCGTACAGAACATTGTACTGGACATTGTACATGTTAGAGGATAGGCCTGTGTAATAAAAACAGACTAAAAGGATTAAAGCTATTTTACAACATGCAATATGAACTCATATAATATGTTCTTCTAAATTTCTTGTGTGTCAAAACATAAAGTGATAGGAAAGATCTGACAAAGAGCAACAAAAAACATGTTAATGGTAAAGAGTCTACCTCCTCTTTTGGCTCCTTTAAAGACCCACTTAAATAAAAATAGTGTCTTTAACATGTTCTTGTAGCATTTTCTTTAAATGATGGAGGACATATATGAAGAAAATTGAGATTATAATCGCATTTCGGAGAATGTCTTAATTCAAATCCTTTTCAATCAGGAGTGGATGAGAAAATAATATTTGAAAAAGCTCATAGTTGTTAAGTTTTGAGGTTGAGTCACAGCAACTGGACCTACATTTGTTTCCCGATTTCCTGCTCATCCAAGTGGCTTCATCAGAGGAATGATGGGAAATGAGTGTTGGCTTACTCCCTGCCAGTAGTCCCGCCCACAATTTAGAGGAGAATTTCAGATGAACTGCTGCTCTGCAGAAACTGATCTAGAAAACAACACAGGTTTTTAAAACATTTTTGGCTAAAAAGGGCATCATCAGAATGAAAAGACATGGGGGAATGCTTTGAAAATGGATCAGAAGATGATTAAAGTGGGACTTTAAATGTGTTGTTGTGTTTCTCCACAGATGGTTTTCTGTCCCTCCCTAAAGGTACAGAATTTAAAAAAAAAAACCCCAGCAACTTCTCAGAGCAGGTGCAGTCCACCTCCCTGCTCCCTCTTTAGCTCCTCATCCTCCACTTGATCACTCCGGTGGAGCAGACGCTTACAGCAAAGTGTGCAGCTCTCAGGAGAGGCAGCGCTGCTGCTGAAGGGGATGTGGCTAAACTAGGACAGCTTAAGTCATCCCTTACTCTGTCCCTTTATCCGCTTCCTGCACACTAAGGGGGAATCACCTGGGGGAGGGGGGGGGGTATAAATGCCAACTTTATTTTTCATAGGACAGGTAAAACACCCCGTCGTGTCCAGATGTGCCAAAAGCAAACAGAAATCCCACACCTGCAGCCCTCATATTCAGCGCTGCTTATCCTTACTGTCTCTTTTTTCATGTTTTTTTTTTTTTTTTTTTAACATGATTTAGCATTTTTATTGCTGAGTCATTCACATCTCCAATCAGCAGCTGGAAAGCCGTTTTTCCGGGATTTCTCTGTTTCCCTGTGGCTTTCTGGACTCTGGGTCCGTCCCGCTGTCAGCGTGCACACGCAAGAGAGTTGCGCTGTGTGTTACATAAAGTGACCCCCCCCCCCCCCTTCCCCGGGGGCTAGTGATGATGCACATGCTTCTGCATTCAAGTATGTCTCCTCATGTTAGTGGAGCGTAGTCAAGGTCAGCTGCGTCTCTATGAGTCTCGGCATTCTGCAGGCCGGATTTTTAGTGGCTTAAACATAATTCCTTACTGTAAATATTTACCTTCAGATTATAGATTATACATGCAGCGAGTTAGTCATTTATTTTCTTCAAATCACAAGATTTTATAGCCTTTTTGGACAGATTGTAATGCCTAGAAGAGGCGGGGAGTGACACATTGAATATACTTCATCATTCCCTATCATGCATCTCATATGACGTCTTCAGATTCCGAATCAAATCAAGTGATATTTCTGACACCACATTGAGAACAAAAGTCACAGTTTTGAGATCAAAATGTCCTAATTTGCAATCAAACTCAGTTTTAAAAACCAAACATTCTAAGTATCAAATGATAATATTAAATATCTGCTTTGAAAACCCATTTTATGCTTTTCCGACACAAATGTTTTCAGATGCATCGTCTCACATCTCGCTTTGTCCCTGTCTGTGATTTTGCGTTCACATTTTTTCATCACCTTCTTCGCCACTGGACTGTCGTATCGGGTAACGCCACCATATGCTAAATGCGTGTGCAAAACCCACGCTCTGTGCTTTCTTGCACACATGTCTGTCTTTAGAAACTCACAATCAGAGTGTGTTTTTTGTGGGTATCCTACAGGTGTCCTATGGCCACTTAACGTATCACCTGCAGCATTTGCACACAGCCAGTCAGGAGCCAGCTGTAGCTCCTTATGACTAGAGTGTGGCATATAGACTTCAAACAACACCATCATCGTACGTCATAAGGGCCAGACTCTTACATTAGTCTTAGGGATATCTTATGATACACTTCCCACATGCACAGTTGTACATTCCAGTTTCATGACGTACCTTGAAGTGACCAAACGCACAACTCTTTCTTGGTTCTGCCTCATAGTTCTAGCCTGAGCATCTTTGGTCTCATTTGTCTTCTCCATGACTGAAATATGGAAGCAGTCAAACAAAGTGGCCTTGAACCGACTCCAGAATTCTCCTCATGAGTTTGCGTCTGACTGTGGGGCTGCAAATATGTCTCATAGCTAGCTCAAATTATGAAACTTCCACCGCCGTGTTTGACTGTTTTTTTTTTTTTTTTTCAGAGGTTTTGTGGTGTCATGTTATTTTATATTTGTCTGTCCAGAGCTAAATGGGTTCAAAGAACAACATGTGTTTGTTTTTTTTTTTAAAGTTCACACTTATGAGAGCAGACTGAACTCTCTGCAGCTATCGCAAAAATCCTCCAAGCACATATGAGTCACCCCCTACCCACAGGAGATTCTCCAAAGCTTTCCTGTGTGGGTTTTTTCCAGATGTGCTTTTTGAATGTTATTCCATCTTGCAAAATGCAGCTGCAGTAACTGTTCTGCATGCTTTTCTGAAGTAGTTTGCTTGATGTATGAGACCAAACTGACTTCTGCAGTGGTTCCCACCGGTGTTGTGGTATCATAGACATTCAGAGAGGCAACGTTTGGAGCTTTTTGTTCATTTTGTTGATCTGAACTGTTGTCTAAAATCAGCTCCGACCTCCCTGTCTGTTGAGCTTATTGTCCGCCGTTTTCAGGGCCGGATGGCCACGTGTCAAAGTTCAGCCTCGACTGGCTAGCAGCGAACAGCTATGAAGTGAAGAAGCGGGGCGTGGTGCAGCCACGGGTCCTCTGGAATGCGGGCGCCTACGAAGGTGCCAACGTCCCAGCCGCCAAATGGGAGAAGTTCATGAGCTGTGACGCTGAGCTGAGGAAGTTCCTGCAGAACTACCTCCTGTACGGCATCGCCTTTGTTGATGGCGTCCCCGCGACAGTGGAGGCCACGGAGGCGGTCACTCAGAGGATCAGTCTGATCAGGTAATGTTGCTGCTCTGCAAATAGTGAAACATTTTTATTCCGCTAGCAGCCATTAATCTGGACATTTATTTCTGTCCCCATAAGGCAGACCACGTATGGGGGGATGTGGTCCTTCACATCTGACTTTTCCAGAGGAGACACGGCCTACAGCCAGCTGGCTCTGGACCGCCATACCGACACATCATACTTCCAGGAGCCGTGTGGGTATGTGGAGGAGAGCTGCAGTGTACATCTTCACTTAACAGAAGAGTTAAAGACCCCCTATGATCACCCTTTGATCTAGTTTAAAGCATTCACAGTGGTCTTTTAATGACGGTTTTTCCAAAATTTTAGATATCTGCCGTTTTCTAAAGCAGTTTCTGCAGCACGGTAGGAGTACGAGTTGTGAGTGGGACTTGGCATGGAATAAGCCTGCCCCCTTTCCCATCATCCATCCTTTTACATTCTCTCCCACGATCTTACATCCCCAACCTCCCTTAGCGGTGTAACAACAATGGTTCTAAGTCTGATTCTGACTGCTGGTTCCTGCTGCAGCATTCAGGTTTTTCACTGTCTCAAACACGAGGGGACCGGGGGAAGGACGCTGCTGGTGGACGGCTTCCACGCCGCAGAGAAACTGCGCCAGCGCTCGCCCCAGAGCTTCCGACTGCTCACCCAAGTGCCCATCGGCCACGAGTACATCGAAAATACAGACGGCCACCGAAACCACATCACAGGCGTCGGCCCTGTGCTCAACGTCTACCCGTGGAACGACGAGCTCTACCTGATCCGGTGCGCCCATTCTCCTTCAGTTCCTCACTTCATCAACTGTATCCACTAACTGTGACACTTTTTTAATGTGCAACATCAAACTGCACAATCTGCACCTCCGAGACTTTTGTGTTTAGTTAAGATTTCCACTTTGTAGCACACCAAATCGAACAGATGCATGATGGGAGTTCATTCTAGAGCTAAATTATTACTTGAAGCTGTTTTCACACAGCTGCAACATTTCGGTTTGATTTCATTTGACTTTTATTAGGTTTTCTTTTTCCCATCACACATTCACATCTTTATTGGTGAATCCACCTTTTTGTACTATTTTTTTTAATGTTATTCTGTGCTTCTGCGTGGTTTGTTGTGTCTAAGCCTCCTTTATCTGCAGCTATAACAACTATGACCGCTCGGTCATAAACACAGTCCCCCATGACGTCGTCCAGCGGTGGTACGAGGCCCATCGAGAGCTCACCACAGAACTGAGGCGGCCAGAGAACGAGCTGTGGGTCAAACTCAATCCAGGAAAGGTAAAGACGTTGGTGTGGCGTTCCATCTGAAACTCTTCCAGTATCGCTGTTAGAGCTCAGATTCATGGGGAACGGCTGCAGTGAGTTCCAGTTGAGAAATGTTGTCATTCCTGACATTCTTTGTAGAAGAAAGTGGGAGAAAAGCAGAAAGAGAAGGAGAAACTGCTAGATTTTCAAAATAAAACATCACACACAGACCTCAGATGTTATCTATGGGGTAAACTGATAATCTACCACATTAACTCCAACATGTGTGCGAAGCTTCAACACTTCTAGTTGAAGAGCTCCAGAAATGCCACAAGCTGCAACCTTTCCCGGTGTTTAAAGGATAAACAATCTGAACGCTGGACTGTCTTCTGAAGGTGATATTTGTGGATAACTGGAGGGTGTTGCACGGGAGGGAGTCCTTCACCGGCCTGAGACAGATCTGTGGCTGTTACCTGACCAGAGATGACGTCCTGAGCAGGGCTCGTGGCTTCAGACTGCACGTGTGAACGTGCACAGCCATCCACAAGCAGGCACGAAATTCCAAGATATTTAAATCACTCCTGGTTTACGTTTATCCTTGTTTTGTCATTTTGGTCTTTAGGACCTATCCTATGAAATGACAGGTAGCGAATGTATCCTGAAGTGCATTTAAAGCAATAAACCCTATTTTTCTTTATCAGTGACCTGTGCTTTCATTATCCAAACCACTACTTTAATGCTTTTATTAAAAGGTAAGGATTTTTATTTTTATTCATACACGATCGCCAACAGCCCAAAACCAATTAATTAGGCAAATTTACAGACTAAAGTCACAAACTTTTCATATAAAATATACAAAATAAATATAATAAAACAGTAAATAAAATAATGTACGATAAAATAAAATACAATATTAATTATTTCAATTTTTCACATACCTTCGATAAATGTTAGAAGACTTAAAAGTCCAGGCGTCAGCAGTAAAAATGCAAAGTGAGGACAGGAAGAGATGAAAGCATTTGCCAAAATACAAATTCATAAATGACTGTTTGGAAATGGCTTTTTGTTGCAGCACACTCTGTTGTCAATAAAGCTTAAATCCTTTTTGTTACTATTTTAAATGCATCCACATTTGTAAGGAGCGCACATTCAGCACAGAGTTCATGACATCGTCCTCACTAACAGCAGCTTCATATTTACTCGAGTCAACATTTGAATTCTTCTTAGAATATTTCTCCTCTAAAATGTATTTTATGAGTCTACATTAATGTAACTGAGCCTCCTGTTTTTTCTCTTGTTCGGTTACAGAATTAAAACCCTTCAGACAAAATGTGGCTCAGACTAAAACATGATTTAAATAGACTTTCAAACTGGACGTTCATTATCTTTGTATTTTTTTGGTTCAGAATATCCATGTTTTTTTTTATTATAAACAATATTGTGTGAGTATATTTTTTCACAAACGTTTGTGAACACATTTGTACCGTACTTTGTGTTTACACTGTAGCTGTCAGTCAGAGCACAAGCTTTAAAATATATTTCATCCTCATAAAATCTGTCATTTTTTTTATATTTGACATTTTTTAAGGTTGGTCTGTTTCCTATTATTGACATTTCTGGTCCTGCTCCATAAATCACATGCTTTCATGGTGTTATTATTCTTATTTGTGTGTGTTTTGTACAAAGTGGCTCAAAAAGGCAAAAACGCAACAAAGGGTACTTAAAAAAATACATATTTTCAGAGTCAATGAAGTAACCTTACAAGAAAGTATAAAAAGGTTCCATGGCAAAGATTTAGATCCCTTTTTATAACTGATATAATAATCCAAATGTTGTTTATTTGCATCAATAAAATATAATTGATACATGGTTGGATGATTATGGTATTGATGGGTTTTTTTTCATGGGACCGAGTTCAGATTCCTTAATGTCTCCTGATTTCATTTTTTTTAGACCTTTAATTTACCATAAGTTTGCAAAACGACGTGGTTTGTGTGATGACAAAGCCTTTTTTTTTGCAAAATTTTTATAAAAAGCAGTTTGTGCCCAATTTTGTGCATGTGTTCTGTTAAAATATCCCTTTTTTGGTTCAATATTTGAATCCTTTAAACATTTTGTTGCACCAACTAAAAGCAAAATTGCAAATAAATCCACAGAACAGAACTAGAACCAAACTCAAAAAGTCAAAAAGCCTTAGAATTGTCTAATTTGTACATTTATTCAGTTTTTCCTTTTTGTTTGATATTGAATCAAGTATTTTATTGCACAATTGAACAAAAAACTGCAAACAAATCCACAGAACTAAACCTAAACAGAAATAATGTCGTCAGAATTCCAAAATGTCCACTAAGATGGACTGGCTAATCGGTGAGTATCTGCCCTGTTTGTAAGGAACCTTCTGTCAGAAGGAACAGATATGGCCACGGTACAGTCGTTCCTCCATCACTTTTGTTCGGTATGGAAAAACTGGAGCCTTGAGGTGATTGCTGACCAATCAAAACCAAGTTCTGTCTTAGGCAGAGCTCAGGAAACAAAAACTGGGAGTTGCGCCAAAGCATCGGGTCTCAGAGCTGTATCTGTTGTGCATGAATCATCACTAGTTCATAGATAACAAGTACAAACATACATAAAATGGGTTTTATTGTTATGTATAATGAAAATCAAACATTTAAGACAATCAAAGGATTCATATCAGAATATATAATAAAAAAACCTGATGAAATTACAATAATTTTGGCAAAAAGTCCCCTGGAAACAGGACTGAGCTGCTCTCGATCAATGATTTCAGTGGGCTTTCAGCATGCTGGTTGCTTGAACTGGTTGCCGTGGAGATCTGAAGACTCCTGGGCGGACAAGCGCTCCCTCTAGTGGACAAATGGAGTTAAAGTTGTGTCCTTGGTCCTGCAAGATCCTTTATATCTTGGCAAGAACTCCTTTTTTAGAATAGAAGAAAATAGAATATCTTTATTTATATAGCACTTTGCCAGAAAGAATCACAAAGTGCTTTACAACACATCAAATCAAAGCACAGAGAGATAACAAAATGCAATAAAAATAATAAAACAAAACACATTAATACGTACTAAAGCAAGGAATAAACTAAACTAAAGGTTCTCCTGAATAAAAACACCTTTAGCTGTGATTTAACACACTCAACAGTGTCAATCTGACTCAATGACAATGGGAGGGAGTTCCAAAGACGAGGAGCAACGGCTTGAAATGAGAGATCTCCAGACTTTAAAGCAGGTTTTTGGAACGCTTAAAAGATTTTAGTTTGAAGACCTCAAGGATTGGGCCGAAGAGTAAGGGGTTAAAAGGTCAGATATGTACGTCAGAGCTTTACCATGCAAGGCTCTAAAAACTAAAAGTAGATTTTTAAAATGAAATTGAAGTTTGACAGGTAACCAATCTAAAGCAGATAACAGAGGAGTGATGCTGTCCGTTTACTGGTTCCTGTTAAAAGCCTTGCTTCAGCGTTTAGGACAAGCTGAAGACCGTTTAGAGAACGTTTGTTAAACCAGGTAAAAACATTTGTGATGTTCTTCAGATGATAAAAACGTTTTTTTTATTATCTATTTTGAGTTACCTTCCAGGAACATAGACTTGTCAAACAACACCCCAAGATTTCTGAGGCTTGACTGGACAGAAGAGCTCAGAGACCCGAGGTGGTGTCTGATGACAAGTATTTTATGATCTGGGGCAAAAATTAAAGTTTCAGTTTTCTGGGTATTTAAGAATAAATGATTATTGCTCAGCCATGTTTTAATGCTTGTTAATACATTTTTTGTTTGTAATAATCATTTCCAGGAAAGAAGTAGCAGAGCTGGATATCGTCTGCATAGAAATGATATGAAATGTGGCTGAATTGATTAATACGTTTCCCAGGAGGAATCATTTATAAATTGAATAAAATAGTGCCAAGTACAGACCCCTGGGAACGCCACAAATAATTTTTTCACATGCAAAGTTTGAGGAACCGACAACCACATTGAAAGTTCTTCCACTAAGATAGGCAATAAACCAATTTAACCCTTGTGCTATGGGTTAATGACCCCACCCTTACATTGACGTGTTCTTCCTACCATGACAAATGTGGATAAAGGTGGAGAGGATTTCATGTAATCCATGGACACCAGTGAAGATCACAAATCATTGAAGAAAAAAGGTTCAGCGCACTGTCTGGTGGGTCTAGATGACCCCACTCCCAATGTCAAAGTGCCTAGGATAGCACAAGAGTTAAAACTGACCCAGAGAGTCCGTTGTCATTGTGACGACATTCAACTAAAATGTTATGATCCAAGTGTCAAAAGCAGATTTCAAGTCTAAAAGCACGACGACAGTATACTGGTCCGAGTCAGCTGCCATAAGATCATCATTAAACTATTAGGAGAGCTGTGTCAGTGGAATGGTTCATTTTACAGCCAGACGTAAAATAATCTGATATATTGTGCTCTTCCAGGTACAAATTTAGGTGCACAGCGACCACTTTTCCACTTTTTGTTGTTTTTTGTTTTTGCAGTGTGCATGACAACATCCATCTTCTGCTTTCAATAAATGATGTAAACTCAATTTTCTTTTCTGCATGTTTTCCTGATCCATTTGTTTTTAAGGCTCCACAATTCCAGCTGTCCACAAAAAACAACAAAGCTAACAGGGAGACAGGGCAGCACACAGGACCAAAGAAAGATCCAAAATATATCCATAAGAGACGGAAACCTTCAAGTAGAAGTCATTTGTACAAAAAAAAAGGAGAAAAAAACAACTGCTCAGTTGTGACTCATACAAGCAGAAAAGTTAAAAACAGAATATAGCAAATAATACTAGAAAAATAATTTAAGTTAGCAAATTCTTATTATATGTCTTTTTTTTTTTAAATAAAACACTACCACTTGAGTAGAATACCTGGAAACCTATGACTAATCTATCTCAGCGGATTAGTGGAGAAAACACCAGTTTGTCATCAGAAATCCAGCAAACAAATGATACGGTGCAGTAAAACTTCTCAAGTCGTTTTCCTTGTTGTGGTTTTGCTGGTGGTCAACATACCCGGTGATCAACTCCACGTCTAAACCGGTCATGAAGGAACAGGTTGTTTCTCCCATCTTCAACACAGCTTTGTGTATAAATCGGCAGAAATAACTGACAGGTGAAATGGAAAATAAACGAATGAATGCAGAGCTGTCAATGTAACTGTTGGTAAAAAAAGAAAAAGTAAAAAGGACTTAAGCAGATTTTTAAAAAAAAACCCTTGTGCTTTGTTTTTCTCTCTTCTGGTGCCATCAACAGTCTTCTCACAGTGGAGTGTGTGCCCAACACCTCACTGCTCATTTGAGGAAACTGTGAAATGCGGAGGACATGGATTTGAGGGCCCTCCTCATCCTCCTCATCCTCCTCATCCTCCATTTAGTTGGGATGATGTTCCTGCTGCAGCTCACTGGAGACAAGTGGTGGCAACCCTGCACATTCACCTAAAAATGTTCATTTTTTTTGCAAAATAAAATGATCATCATTATTTATCAGGATTATACTGATAAATATGTTTTTGAAATAAAAAAAATAAAAAAATCTTAGATGTGAAGCTACATCAGTGTTTATCAGTCAGCATGTCAGGGATCCATTTGGACAGATTGGTGGTACTTCTCATACAATTATTTTAGTTGTGCTCACTTACCTTTTACCACAAGATTTTTTTTTTTTTTAATAATTTCCAAATAAACATTTGAAAATAACAGAATTTCTTTGGCTCAGATTTTTAGTGCCTACAAAAGAGTTTTTCTTCTTTACACAAATATCATCTCTGTTTAAAAAGGGCAAACAAAAAAGTCTGTAAAATCCTCACTTAAAATTTTTATTAACGTTATTGTAAATGTAAAAAGTAAATACAAACAAACTTAATTTATGCAGGACTTTTTAAAGCTTTTTAACAAATCAATTCCATCAAAGCAATGTGAAAGTGAAAAAGATTGTCATCTATTTGGAGAAAAACATTTAAATGTGATATTTTCCAAGGTCACGTTCATCAAAAATAACTTTTGTTGTATTTTATAAGTGGCTAACAGAACAAAAAAGGTGGAATTCTGAATTTAATTCACTTACTGAGCCAAAAATAAAAATAAAAACCTTCCAGCAAAATGAGATTAAGGTAGAGGGACCTCAGTTAAGAACACTGACATCTGACCCTGGAAATATTTGGAAGCAAAAATAACGTTCAGGCATTATGGAGACCAAAAACCATTGTATCTGTTTTTGTTCTTTCTTTTTCTTGAAGGGCAAAAAGTATCTTTAGCCACCATTAGTGTGACAGAAAAAAAGTGTCTTGCTTTTGAAAAAGAAACCACAAAAAAATTAAATAAAGATGGAAATAGAGGCCTAAGAACTGAGCCACGAGGAACACCAAAATCAAGTTTTTTATTTCTTTCCCAGAGAGCTAAAAAACAACTGTTCATTTAGCTGCACATGAAAATATGAGCTGAACAAATGCAACCAATCCTGACATTTTCCAATCCTGTGTCATCCCTTTCAGGGTTGCTGGAGCCTATACCAGGTGCTGTTGGGGGAGGCCGGGTACGCCCTTGCCTGCCTGTTGCAGGGCCACACACACACACACACATTCACACATAGGGACAATTTAGAATCAACCTATGAGCATGTTTTTGAACTGTGGGAGTGTCCACAGAAAGCCCACAGCATGAGAAAAACTCCACAGAAAGGACCCAGCTGGGATTCAAACCAGGATCTTCTTGCTGTGAGGCAAAAGTGTTAACACTACACCCCCATGCTGCATTGAAACTTCAAACATGATCATGCAAACACAAAAGTATTGCAGTTTTTCAGACAATTCAAAGTCTAATATTCTTGGTCCAAAAATGTGTTTTGAATATGAATTTCCCTTTAACAGCAAAACAAAAAAAAGGGGGTTGCTCTTTTATTTCCATGCAACAGTGAATGCAGCATCGTTTAAAGCTGAATATGTTTGAAAGCAGAGATGGACAGCTTAAATATTTTTCTGCTAACCAAACAAACAGCTAAACGAAATTGTCGGTCAGATTCATTTCAAATATTTGTTGAGCCAACAGTGGTTTCAAATAATTGCATACGTGACAAAAGGGTCTTGGTTTCATAACACGTCCTCTCCAGACTCAAGTTGTTTGATTATTTTTAGTTGTTTTTCTTTTTTCCTTTTTCAAACATTTTTGACATCCTGCAGGGACTTTACATACATATTTGTTATTCATGGAATACAGCTCATTTTCCGAAATATCATCCTAATTGTATGCAGGAATAAGTTGATCAAATCATCCTTGATCCCATGTTAATCAGCATGAGAGCAGCCATGCATATTCATGGGATGCATTCCACTCAGAGAGCAAACTGCCTCTAGAACGGTTTCATACAGAACGCTGTGGTTAGCATGCAGCAGATGCTGATATATGTTCTGTATGCAGAACAAGGTTGCAGTCGCAGCCCTCTTCTAATTTCCAGCAATGATAATGAGGAGACTGCTGGAGTAACCATGGAAACTACTGAGGATACTGAGGGCTGCCTAGCATGTTGTCCTGGTAACCGAGTGAATGAAATGATTCCAATTGAATGAACGCACCACTACTTTTCGCATCACTCAGGGCCGCTGCTTTAATAGGCGCGTTCCTGTCAGGAGAGCGACAACGGACACACGTGTGTTTGCTCAAGTCCGGACAGGTGGTTCAGAGCACGAGCAGAGGTAACGCAAAGGGAACTTTCTGTGGCTAAAAGTACAGCTCACCTCAAAAGTTAAGATAACTTCCAGAGCACTGAAAGTCATTCTGCTCTGACGTTCAATAGATTGAATAAAAATCAGACGTCCTCTGCAAAAGAACGTGCCATTAAATTGACTGCTGCCCCCCTTAAACACCCACTCTGATGAAAATAGTGTTTTTGTTTTTTTGTAACATTTTCTGGTGGATTTTTTGTTTTCAAATAATGGAAGACATTTATAAAGAAAATTAGGCATCGCATTGCATTTCTGAGTATTTTTCTTCTTTCAAATCAGAAGCTGACCTTTGGTTATCTTAACCTTATCTAGACAGAAAACACAACTAAGGACTTTAGGCCTTTTTTATTCTGTTCAATTCAATTTTATTTATATAGTTCAATATCAAAACACAGTTGTCTCAAAGGGCTTCACACCAGTAAATATACAAAAACCTAAAATCAGTTATAAAATACAATGGCTGAATGCCAGACTAAACTAAACTAAACTAAACTAAACTAAACTAAACTAAACTAAACTAAACTAAACTAAACTAAACTAAACTAAACTAAACTAAACTAAGATAAACTAAACTAAGCTAAGCTAAGCTAAGATAAGATAAACTAAACTAAACTAAACTAAACTAAGCTAATCAAATCTAATCTAATCTAAGATAAGATAAGCTAAGATAAGATGAGATAAACTAAACTAAACTAAACTAAACTAAACTAAACTAAACTAAACTAAACTAAACTAAACTAAACTAAACTAAACTAAACTAAACAGACTGACCTACAGCTGGCATCCCGGCTTTAGACCCTCCTTCTCAGGGTTATTAACTTTAGGAAAAGGTGATGAAAATACAAAATAGAATAGAATAGAATAGAATAGAATATAATAGATACTTTATTCATCCTATGAGGGAATTTGGATTGTTGCGGTAGCTCAACAACAATATTATCGATAATAATGGATAAAAAGTTTAAAAAGTCATAAATTATAAGCTCTGAGCAAACAAAGTTTGGCTGTTTGTTCAAGTTGATAAAAAATGTAAAAATTAGATGAGACTTCACAAATAGCTAATTTATGAGATCTCCTAACCCCAACTTCTCAAACCTTCTTCTGATTCTTCCTGATTTTCTTAGCTTCAACAAACACCTGAATGCTATAGAGCAGCAAACATACCAAAGCACTTTGAAGACCCACTCCTCTGAAAATTTTGACTTTAACTCCTTGTTGTGGCATTTTTCTCATGAGGGAGGACATTTAAAAAGGAAATTAAGTTTAAAACGGGATTTTTTAGTACTTCTTTAGTCAAATCGATGTGAATCAGAAGCAGATGGAAAGAATGCAGTTTGTAAAAGATTGTATTTGTGATGTAGAAAGTCTGCTGGGCGGGCCACAAGCTCTCTGTTCTGATGCGTCCACTATATAGACGAATACATCATGTACATCTCCAATATTGTTCCCCAACTGGTAATGGAACCTGTAATGTTAGGTTGGGAGTGTCAGGGCTTTAAGCTAGTGGGAGAGCGCATAAACAAATGTGTGACGGGTAGTGTGGGTGGGGTTGCTTTGCACCAACAACTCAGAGGTGAATTTCTAATGAAATACTGATGCTCTGCAGAAACCCTGTCCTAAAAACCGACAGGTTTTTGCATTTTGGCTAAAAACGACGACATAATTAGAATTAAAAGACCACTGGAAACACTTTGAAAACAGATCAAAAGATGATCAGAGTGGGACTTTAAATGTGCAAAGGCTTGTTGTATTTCTTTACACAAGAATACCTAACAATCCCTCTCATGCCTGCATGTTTCTGTGTGTCTAACAAAAACACATCACAAACTGTGCTTTGATTACTGATAATTATCTGATTTCATATCTATAAATCCAATGGAGCAGATTCGATTTTAATACAAACAAATGTCCTTCAAATAGCCCTGTGTGTTTGTCACCTGTAAGTGGCAGGTTAATTCATTTTTCGGTGCTTTGGCAGTAGTTTCACGATGCCTCATCCTCCTCGTCTTGTATGTCATCCTGGGTCAGAGCTTCTGGCAAAGGAATTAATGTAATTTAGTCTCCACCTTGCCTTTTCCGCTCGCCTGGAGGAAGTGTAAGCCGGCGCACAGCAACACGCTGCTTATCGCCGCCGAGTGCACTCCCCTGGTGCTGCTTCATACGTAAAAAAAAGAAGATGGGGGGAAAAAAAAAAGGCACTTTCACGTTTGCCGCTCACGTTGAGCCCACTGCTGATGGAGGAGGAGACAGTGAATCACTGTCTGTAATTACCAGCGGCCGACAAAACTGATTAACAATGTGAAAAGCGGTGATCAGGGGTGACTGGAAGGGGGATTTAAGAGATGGAGGGGAGAAGGCATGTGGGAGGTGGAGGGAGACATGTAGAGCTCATTATCCAGAAGATGCTTGTAGGCCTGGAAGTGAGATGACCTTAGTGTCTTTAGAATTAGTTTGATCAAAACAACATGTGTTGGCAGCTGTGTGTTTGGGCAGGACTCCACACTGACACAACGAGGGGCCGGCCTGTAAATACATGCAACAGCGTGACTCATAACCAGCTCACATGCTTATTTTTGTCCCACTGCATGACCCAGTGGTAGCCAGGCCTATAAGCTGCAGGGCACATTTGACTAAGGAATATTCACAATGGTTTGGTCATGAAAAAAAGGCGCTCGCAACTAGAGGATGCAAAAAAACAAAAAAACAAACACAAATCATTATTTCTCGGTCGCCATGTTTTGACAGCTATTTTGGACTTTTATTTGGATTTATGCAAATAGTTAAAAATGAGACGTTCCAAATTTCACAAATGGGATTATAAAAATGAGATATATTCATCCATCCCTCCCTCCCTCCCTCCCTCCATCCATCCATTCCTTTTTTGCCGCTCATCCAAGACCAGTTAGCAGTCTAAGCTAAGATAACTACACTTCCCTCTCCCCTGCCAATTCCTCCAGTTCCTCTGAGGAAACTCAGGCCAGTCAAGCTTGTAGAATCTCCAGCGTGTCCTAAACGCTCCCACTCTGATCCTCTTTTGATCTATTTTAAAAGTGTTCCCAGTGGTGTTCTAATCATCTAATCAACACCTGTTTTTCTTTTTCTTGGACATAGTTTCTGCAGAGCAGCAGTAGTTTGGCAGAAATTGGCCTCTAAGTTGTGGGCAGGATCATTTGTGAGAAGCAACCCCGTCCCCCCTTCCCCTCTCTGTTACTGAGAGCTCAAAGCAGCTTGTAAGCCGTACAGCTTACTTTGTCAATGTCACAGATAAACTCTTTTTCAAACAGCATTTTTACATCTGCTGCTGATTCCCAATTGGAATAAAGACATACCCAGAAATGCAATTTTAAGCTTGATTTTCTTTACAAATGTCCCCCATCATCAGAAAAATGCCACAAAAACACCAAAACACCATTTTCATTGAAGTGGGTCTTTACCCAATCTTACAAATGTAAAGTGACAAAAAGTCATGACAGTGATTTCTTGAGCAACAAAAGCACCGTTCTTTGTGTTGCTTTTTACTCATAGTTTTTGCCTCTAAATGAAATTATCAATTAATTTAACATGGGTAAAAATGAGGAAGGAAAAGAGAAGTAATTTAACACTAGTTTGCCTTAAGTTTGAATAATGTAAACAAAGTACATGTGGCCTAAATGAAGAGCAGATTGTAGAATAGGCTTTTCAGAGCTATAACAAGGTTCAACATGTACCACTGTATGTTTTACTGTATTTTCTGCACTATAGAGCACTCTGGATTATAAAATGCACTGTCAATAAATGGTCTTTATGTCATATATAAGGTCAACCGAACAATCTGGTTTGTAAGGCGCACTTGTGTTTTTTGGAAAGGATTACGGCTTTTAAATGAACCTATTTTTGCTCTATAAAGTCTTTCTTTGAGCGAAACTGTTTTGTTTTGAATCCTTGTTGTTTCCTTAGAAACCAGTGAAGTTCTGAAGTTTTAAAGTCCCAATCCGATCTTCTTTGATCAAAGTGTTCCCAGTGGTCTTTAATTCTGATTACAGCATTTTTAGCCAAAACTTAAAACAGCTGTGTTGTTTTCTAGTACATAGTTTCTGCAAAGCAGTAGCAGTTCATTAGAAATTCAGCTCTGAGTTGTGGGCGGGACTGTTGGTGCTGAGAGAGCGTGCCTTCATTTCCCATCATCCTTTTGTTTACACTCCATCTTACAGCCCCTCAAACCCCCAAACTAACATTGGCAGAGCAACAACAAAGGTGAGAAATATTGGAGCTATCTAGCCGAACAGTTTAGATCCAGATTTCAGCTCAGATGAGAAAAACAAAGATGTACATGGATCTACTTGTCTGCAAGTGGATGCATCAGAATAGAACGAAGCGGGAATATTGTAGACTGACAATTGTAGTTATCTTAAAGACAACTATGAGCTTTTTCAAACTGCATTTTTTTGGTTGGTACTGATTTCTGAAATCTGATTTCAAGGTTGATTTCCTTTATTTCTCCCCAAATCGTTAGAAAAGTGCTACAACTACATGCCAAAAACACCATTTTCATTGGAATGAGTATTTAAAGGAGCACAGCTGACTTAGTCCTGCTCCAGTGACACATCCACCTGCCTTTAAAGGTGAGGATGGAACAAACAGTGAATCCTCACGAGCTAAACTGTTTCACACAGTCAAATGAAGGTTGCTGAAGGGCTGGGAGCTGTGCCCCGCTCATACTTCCAACAGGTTTCAATGTAATACCTCCACAGAATTAATCATGCACCCACCATGGATACTGTTTCCCTGCTGGCAGACTGACGAAAGGGAGAGAAGCAGGGAAAGAAACGATCCAAACTGGGGTTATCCTTTGCTGGTGACAGACTTTTCTGCACATCACAGTTGTGTTTGTCAGACATTTGCTGATGCATCTGTTAATGTTGTTATCATTTTGTGCGTGTTTGGTTTTTTTTGCTTTGGGAGGGCAAATTTGTAGTTTAGACATCAGTCAGCAGATGGCAGGGCAGTCTGTTTGATTCCTAGCTTGGCTTGTTAGGAGCTACAGGAAGCTTGATGCAGCAGAGCCGAGAGCAACACTCTGGACTCAGCCTCCCTCCTCCTCATCCTCCTCTCCTATTGGAAAAAAAAAAAAAAAAAACGGATAAAAAAAGGCTGGGCCTTTAGCATGACTTCACATCATGTCCCTGCAGCTACCAAGCAAGCAACACGCACACAAATACTGACTGTACAAAACCAAATCACATGTGAGAATGCACACCGGCCTTCAGATAGGAACACAAGAAAAGGTCTTATTTTGCACAGCTTTTTTTTGCTGCTTCCCCACCAAAAAGTCAATCACGGGAACTGAGAAAGGATAATCATATGTCGGCGTCAAATACAAGCAAAAGATGTTGTTTTTTTTTTAAAGGTCGACTCAAATGGATCTTAAAGAAACAAGACGTGGGCAGTCAGAGCCAGCATCCCCTGTCCTCTTTCTGTGGATTTCACAGGACAACCTATCATGAAGTGGCTACACAGGAGAAACCAGAGGACAGCAGAGCATCTACATTAGCTCAAGCTTCATTGATAGTCTGTCAGTGCTGCACTTAGGCCATAACTTTCACAAAGTGCAGGCAGTAAAAAAAAAAAAAGAGCAATCACACGGATGACCCTGACTGGTTCAGAAAAAAGAAAAAAAACATTAGGCTGGACTACAACACGTTATGTTCCCATAGACATTCTATGTGCAGCCTTAAACGAACAAGAAAAATATACAACTGAGCAATTTGGAGGTATCTTGTTAATATGTTTTGAGAGCAAATTCTTTTTTAACCTGTATTTTATAAGCATGCTTGGAAATACCATTAGACTTATTTGCATTCTCTCAGTCTTAAGTTTCATGGAAAAATATCGTCTATTTTTTATTTTTAAACTGTGATCACTGGGATTTGTCCCCCAAAATGTTGTAAATATGGATATTTGCATCTGCTTCACCAGAATGCTAAATGGCGTACAACAGGGATCAGCAACCTTTTTGAGGATGAGGGCTATTTTATGGGGTCTAAGTAGCACAAAAGGCTACACGGGACCTGTTTAGTTATTTTATCTCAATTCATTAATTCCTCAAATATAAATAGTAATTATCCACAATTCTAAGCAATGATTTGCACAACAGTAATGACAAGAAAAACATGAAACATTGATTTATTTCTGTTTATCTGCTCAAACATTTGAAAGTCAGGATGGACACTAGTTGTATTAGTGGTACAAAAAAATCACTTCTAACATTTTTTAAGCCAAGGAAATCCTAAATCTTCTTGTCAAAACAAGTTTTGGAGTTTTTTGAACACTTAAATGAAAATTTTACATTTTGTGCAACATTTTCAGATGACTGCTGTTAGCTTCATCTGTAATTTGTCTGCTCACTTACTCTGTAGGTGGGAGGCCTACATAAAGGCCAAACTGGCTTTTTTGTTCTTCATCATCAAGTGTGCGGCTCTAAATGAAGCTTCATTTGCTTTTTTGCACCTTTTCACAGGCCTCATGAAAAAAGTCTGCAATACAATTAGACATAAAATCTTGAAAAATAATAATAATAATAAAAAAAAAAGTAAGAGAATGAGGGGATGTCAGATTTTTTCATTCTTTCACTGTGTCCCATGCTGCTATAAAGCCCCTCCCACTGGTTCCATAGGAACAGCTGCAAAAAGAAACCTGATCTCCCATCATCCGTGTCTTCAGGTATGAGGTTGACAAAAGCTTTCGACGGAAGCTCCTCCCACACACGGCGGGACAAGCAGTAACTTTGACACATGTTAAAACAAAGACGGTGTACATGAATTTGACGCGGTACATGACTGTTGCACTCCTAATTTGTTCCAAACATGAATGAAACTTTAAAGAATTATATTGAATTCCAATTCGGATTTAAAGTATCCTTGCAGGTAGTTTAATTGACGCATGGTCGCCCGCGGGCACTGTGTTGGTGACTGCTAGCGTATATACCTTCTTAGACACCTTTAGGCACTTTACGGACACAGTCCCATTTACCCATGCACACCCCCACCCCCACACACTGCTGCCGCCGAACGCTGGCGCCAACCTATAACCACCATGAGCAACGAGGGCCCAGTGCCCAGGGACACTTTGACACATGGGCGGTCATAACAGCAAGGCTGCCATCTTCCGGTCAGAGGTCAACTGCTTTACCTCTGAACCCCAATGCTAACATAAAAACTCAAATTTATTTGAACTTTTGCAAACATTTTTGGCAATGCCCTTAAAGGTGGATGTGTGCTGTCTGTGGGCGAAAGCTTAATTTTCTTAATTTATATCCTCAATCATCAGAAAAATGCTACAAGTACATGTTAAAAACACCAAAAGACCATTTTCCCTTTTAGGCTTTTTAAAATGTTTTGTTGCAAAAGAGCAGCTCTTTGAATTCAACTGTCACTTCAAGGCAGGTTTTAATGGAAAACCAAAGCCACAGATCCAAAGACGGATGCTTTTTTTTTTTATTTGAATCACTGCAACATTTGCATCACAAAGACTGACTTTCACTGAAGTCGGTAAAGTCAAGTTATTTAGTAGCTGACTTACAGTCCAGCTCAAGCATTTGCTGCCTTTTTGGCCACTTTTTTCCCTCTGCAACACACCAGGAAAGCCATCAATTCCTGACCCATGTTAATGCACCCTTTCAATATTTGATGTTTTTATATGGAGTGCTGACAATAGAATACGGAAATGGAGGGCACAATCTGCAGAGTTACTTCCTCCCCGTGACTCTGTCCTCTCAGCAGAACCTCGTGCTTCACGGCGTCTAAAGATGTTCATTTCATAGCGTATCCATTCTCAACATCAGTCATGTTCTCATATTTACAAGGACCAATGCACACTCTAATAACCTAATACAGCTTATGTTTTAATCTGGTCTTAATAACAGCCATCTCTCTTTATTACGGCATGTTGGACACCAAATTTAAGTCGCTTTTATTTTTTACCCTCAAGGTGAACTTCCATGCTTCTTGGCATAAAGTCGACTGAGAGTAAATTAAAAGACATCAATTAAGGAAGAGGAACCTGTGCATTAAAACTGCATCGTGTCTACGGGAGGACAAGTGAGCAGAGGATCATTACCCAGCACAGATCACGTAGAGCGCATAGAGAAGGATGAAAGATCACAACAAAAACAAACTGACTCAGACAAATAAACTTCAGGGAAACAGATCAACGATGAGAATTTGGAAGTTGGAGGTCAATTCTTCTCCTGCAGGAAAAAATCTGAATGTTAATGATTAACCCAGCTTAAAACTGAGTCTTGATCAATTAAGTAAGTTACATTTTATTTAAAAAAATAAAAAAAGAAACTACAAAATATGCTCTAAAAAGTAAATTCCAAGATGCAGTAAAGACAATAAAAAATTTTGGGGGGAAAAGTCTGATGTTTCTGAACAACTCCGCCAAGCCTGGCATAATGCTGCGTTCACACCAAACGCGATTCGGAGGGGAACGATCCGATTCTCCTCCATGTTTGTTTTGGGTGGCGCATCTTCTTCTCTATTGCTGTCAGTAGCATATACTGATTCACAAATCTACAGTACAGTGCCCTCTGTGCCCACATAAGTAAAGAAAATGTATTTATATATATATACATACATAAATACAGAAAAAGAGAGAGAGAAAGAGAGAGAGAGGCTTAAAGGGCTGAAGTGACATTTACCAACTATAAACTTCTTTAAGGAAAGTAACGGGGTTGTCCTTATTGGTTTGTTTTCTGTTTCATATTCAATGCCTCCCTTTTATAACACATTTACTTATGAATCAAATAATTAGCATATGTTTTGCATGCATACATTTCTTAGTTATTCCGTTTTATATTGAACTGTACATTTTCATATTGACATTCTGCTTGAATCAGGATTAGTGGCATCTTGCATGCCGTCTCTTATACTCTGAATCAAGGACTAATGCTACCTACAGAGCTGAGAATGATTCCTGGGAGGAAGTGCGGTAAGAGGACTGATCTGCCTTTCAGTTCTGAGTCTGAGCTGCGAGTATGCAGCAAATGTGGGAGGAACCCCATCATTGCTCCTGGAAATGAATCTGACCAGTACAACATGCGCTTCATGAGAGTCACTATAGTCTCTAAAAACCACGATTTAAGGCCCCCAGAAGTGATCATGTCAAATGAATACAATTGTTTTCATGTTTGAAGAAACCGCAAATGAGAAAAAAATTCATAAAAATGTATAACTGAGATCTAATGGCTATTATCTTATGCACATTGAATAAGGAGCAAAAACAAGGAAAAATTAAGTCTGTTCCAAAGTTGAAATGACAACGACAAGAGGGAAGTCTTTGGCAAAGAGCAGAGACAGCTACTGTAAGAAGAAAGGTGCCATGACACTGAACAAAAATGAAGCAGAAAGATAAAAAACAAAAAAAGGAAGAAAAGGTTTGACCTTTAAGTATAGGGAAAGCCAAAAAGCCATTAAGATAACAGGAAAAAGGCCTGGAAATGCTCATGCAAAATTCACCACATGGTTGGATGCATCCATGTATCCATTCTCTACCACTTATCTGGGACTAAATCACAGGAGCAACTGTTTGAGCAGAGACCCACACATTCTTTCAGCAAGCTCCTCCAGCTGCTCTAGGGAGGACACCAAGATCTTTCCAAGTCAGTCAAAATGGGTCATTTCTATGAAGGCCTAAAAGGACCCCCTATAAAGGACAGAGGATCTCGATCCAACTCCAGATATTGTTTGTAAAGTTACGCTCATATATCTGTGGATAACAATGTAGATTGAGTTACAAATAGTAAGTTTTGCCTCTCAAACTACGTTCACACCGTCCTTGGCAATGCGTGTCCCAGCGACCACCTTCAATGAAAACTCTATGTAAGCGTGTATGTGCATGTTTTGGGCTTCCGCATTCAAAACTCTAACATTCACGTGCCGCTACGCAAGTTTCAATGACTGTTGTCAGGCTCTACGAACAAAACGTGCGGCTGTTGAATCTACATCAAAAGTAAAACAAGGTCGAACTTTGACCAGTCAGGGACTCCGATTTGGTAGTGACGTATGGATGGCGTCCCTTTCAATTCACAGAAGGGCTAACCGTTTGAAAATTGATCATAAATGATAAATTATTAATTGCGGTTTGTCCTTGGCTGAAATTCTATGACACCAAGTCTTTCATCTACCAGAACAGAACTGTGAAAGAAAAAGCCTGAAGCAAGATTTACAAGATTTGCACCACTTTGACATATCAGACCAAGTCTCTTCCAAATGTAGTATCGACAGTCCAATGTGAACACCATATGCTAAATGTTTGTTTAAGAATGAGCTTTTAACATGTCGCATTAATGGTGTGAATGTAGCAATAGACCATATCTGTCTTTACCACACCACAAAGCTCCTGCTTTTTATTTTATAACTTGATTTTAACTTACCAACTTGATTGGCAGAATTTGTATAGCACGCTTTCAAGTGGTAGGGGTGTGGACAACCAACAAGCTCACTCCTGATTGATGGTTGCCATAGAAACCTTGACTCAGAGTGACTCGGACCAATCACTGCTTACTGACGATTTCTGGTTCTGACATGGCAACTGAAGTGACTTCATTCCATTGGAACCAAAAGCAAATCATTTTTTATAGATGATGCTACACTCTCTCTTATAAAGTCAGTGTTTACAATCAGACTTCTTCACAATAATTTAAAGACGCTGTGAGATAGAAATCATTGGAGAGGCCATTTATTTGGTCCTCCAGACATAAAGGTTTTTGTTGTCATGACAAAAACAATCCTCTGCTCAAGACCTGCTAGCTAAAATCCAATGAAATGGCATTTTGTCTTAGAAGACCAGCTGAAACGAAATAATCTGATCAAATACTGAAGTGTCTAACCTATACCATATTTGATTTTCATTCCACTCAGCCTCAGTTCAGCACAATGTTTGGTGCTAATTAACAGATGGTAGGGAGCTAAAACGCTAAATCAAATGGTGAACAATTATAAAAATTACTCTTGTAAAACATCATCATGTTAGCACTGTCACAGTGAGCGTGTTCACTTCTAGCCTTAAGCTCTGGCCTTTGCAGGATCAGAGTCATCAGGCTGCTGTTAGCGTGGCTTCAGACTGCTGGTCGTTTTGCATTACTGCAACTTTTCACTCTTGAAATGCGAGCTGCGTGCCTGTCATTTGTATGGATATGTACCGTTTACACATACGGCCCGGGGTCCTCTTCTCTGAAAAATGTGTTTGGGGATGTCACATTTCACCAGCGATTAATGAAGCCTGGAATGAGGACTGCTCAGAGGCATCAGTGTTGATTCTGGTTAGAAACCGGGGGTCAGAAATCCTTATTTTTTCTGGTTATAAAAATTATAATCAATTAAGGAGTTTGATGTGTAAAGAATCATCAGTTTTAAGTAACATCCGCTGCTCAGAGTCAAGAGGTGCTAACATCCATCCCATCAGCCTGGACTTGTTTTTCATCTATGGCATGGCAAATGCATTTCACAAATATTTAAAGCCATTGGGCAAGTTCTTTTTGTTTGGACATAATCTTGCCTGGATGGTTTAAAAAAAAGATGGCCTGGAACATACACATTTTTAGTGGAGCCCTATTTTAAGAAGCACTTTCTTGTTAAATACACTTGTGCTGAGTATTGTAAAAAGAATTGTAGCTTTCCTTGGAGCTGTGTATTTAAACTCATGAGTTTTCGAGGCAGAACAAAGTTTTAAAGTTTAGCTATCATTCGAATCAATAAGCAGATTTATCAGCAGAAACTTCTCAGGAGCTCGAGAGTTGTTTGGTCCAGACAAGAGTTTGATTGAGTAGATGTTTACCCGTTGTGTAAAAGTTCTTAACTTTGGTCTCAGAACATTGCTTTCATTTTTGCTTGCAAGTGAATATAGGCGCTGATCAGCATCAGTGCGATTGCTGGGAGACCATTTAGCACACCGAAGAAAGTAGGGAGTGCACAGGAAGAGCCACACATTTCGGCTGGAAAGGAAACTAAACTCATGATTTAGATTGGAAGACGCAGAAGTCCTGAATAAATACTTATATAGAACTCTTCTACCGTCCTCGAAGGCCCAAAGCACTTTACAGTCACAGTCCCATTCCCCCCTTAACACACACTCATTCACACACTGATGGCAGCACTGCTGCCAAACACTGGCGCCAACCTTCCACCAGAGGTAATGTGGGGTTCGGTGGGCAAGGTGGGAATCAAGCATGCAAACTTTAAATCAGAGGTCGACCACCCTACTGCTGCACCCCAGCCGCCCATGGTATATCTTCTTATAGGAACCCCAGTGATTGGAAAATCTTTTGGATTGCCCAGCATTTAAAATAGAATGTTTTAATATTCACTTCAATGGGTAAATGACAATCAATATGGTACCTTATTTGAGGACACAAAATGTAAGCAACATCTTCAGATGATGTTTCAGAGTTATGTGAAATTATAAATAACAGCAGTATGGTATCATTAAAGAATTATACTGTGTTACCAGAATGATGAACAGGTGGAGGTACAGTAGATGTCTGCTGAACTTTCTTGCCAATGATGCCACCAGCACATGCATGCTCCAGTCCCAGTTTTGCATGAAAGTTCTCCATAGCCAGACAAGCCCCCTATGGAATGTAAGGAAATGTAATTAGCTCTATAACAGCACAAGATTGGATGAAAGAAAATAAAGAACAGTGCTGTACACTCACCAGCCACTTTATTAGGTCCACCTTGCAAGTACTGGGTTGGACCCCCTTTTATCTTTGGAACTGTCTTAATCCTTAATCCCGTACTGGAAACATTCCTCCGAGAGTTTGGTCCATATTGACATGATAGCATCACACAGATGTTGAAGATTTGTCAGCTGCACATCCATGACACTAATCTCCTGTTCCACAACCATCCCAAAGGTGCTCTATTGGGTTGAGATCTGGTGACTGTGGAGGTCATTTGAGTCCAGTGAATTCATTGGCATGTTCAAGAAACCAGTCTGAGATGATTCCAACTGTATGACATGGCGCCTTATTCTGATGGAAGTAGCCTTCAGAAGATGGTCCACTGTGGTCATAAAGGGATGGACATGGTCAGCAACAACACTCAGGTGGGCTCTGGTGTTGTAACCATGCTCAACTGGCACTAAGGGGCCCAAAGTATGCCATGAAAATATCCCCGACACTATTACACCACCAGCAGCCTGAACCGTTGATACAAGGCAGCATGGATCCATGCTTTCATGTGGTTGACGCCAATATCTGACCCTACCATCCAAATGTTGCAGCAGAAATGGAGACTCTTCAGACCAGACAATGCTTTTCCAATCTTCTATTGTTCACATTTGAGTGAGCCCGTGTGAATTGTAGCCTTAGTGTCTTATTAGCTGACAGAGGTGGCACCTGGTGTGGTTTCCTGCTGCTATAGCCCACCTGCATCAAGGTTGGACATGTTTTGTATTCAGAGATGCTCTTTTGCAGACCTCGGTTGGAACCAGTGGTTCTTTGAATTCCTGCTCCCTTTCTATTAGCCGGAACCAGTCTGGCCATTCTCCCCTGACCTCTGGCATCAACAAGGCATTTCCGCCCACAGAACTGCTGCTCACAGGATATTTTCTCTTTTTCAGACTATTCTCTGTAAACCCTAGAGATGGTTGTGGGTAAAAATCCCAGTAGATCAGACGTTTCTGAAACACTCAGACTGGCCTGTCTGGCACGAACAACCATGCCACGTTCAAAGACACTTCAATCACCTTTCTCTCCATTCTGATGCTCTGTTTGAACTGCAGCAAATCATCTGGACCATGTCTACATGCCTAAATGCGTTGAGCTGCAGCCACGTGTTTGACTAATTAGAGATTTGTGTTAGCAAGCAGTTGGACAAGTATACCTAATAAAGTGGGCAGTAAGTGTATATCTTCTAATAGCATCCCTGGCATTTATTGGAAAAAAAAAGTTTGGATGGGGTTCAAAAATGTCTGAGCCATATGGAGACCGGCTACTATTGGAGACCATTGTCTATTTGTCACAACATTTCTTTGAACTTGCTGTTTATGGGAATGGGGATTAATACAAGACAAGTCACTAATAGAATTTACATGGTAAGTAAAAAATATCTCATGGGGAGACTACAGTAGCGAGGAGTTCCCAAATGATCAGAAGTTTATGAAAAAGCTTTTCGTCTTTGTATTCATGCTTTTTTCCCCCAACAGTTATCGATTGTGTTTCTCCCCAACAGCAGCAGTTGCGACTGCGTGATGTCCAAAAAGTTAAATTCACTCTTGAAAGTAAAACATTAAAGCAAACCAAACTATGTGAAGGTCAGCACTTCCAGTTCATTGAACTTAGCCGGCCGGGCCGCCCTGATCTGAACACACCCCTGGGATCAAATGTGGTACAACTTTTTTGCTTGGTCATCAAAACAGACTGTGGTCTTGCTGCTTCAGGTGTGGTTAGATTTACAAGCTGCTCTTTCTACCCTCCCCAACTGAAAAAGAAAATAGAATTTAAATCTAAATGTAGAACCATTAATAGCATCATGCCCTTAACTAAAGGACAAAAAGTCCCCGCAAAGAGCTTTTGCTGAACTAATTAATACCCAAAAGTCATTAAAGAGGTTGAAGAGGCAGAATATTATTTGTTCAATATAACCATTTTTTTTAAAGTCACTGAAATTGTTGTTCCACTTTCGGCTTTTCCCATCAGGGGTCGCCACAGCGAACGAGTCGCATGGTAAGCTTGGCAATATTTTACGCCGGATGCCCTTCCTGACGCAACCCACTCAAGGCAACCGGGCTTGGAATTGAAGAAGGGGAAATATAACACTTGTCAGCAGGAGTCACTTTGCGTCTTTATTCAGGAAATAGGGTATGAAAGGAGGTGTATTCTCATAAACGCGCAATGTTTTATAATCAAATTGAAAGAAGACAGTCTTTACTCTTTTTAAATATTGTTTTTTTTTTGGACTGTTTTCATATTCAATAGTCCTTATTGAAGGCAAGACAGCAACTTAAAAAGTCAGAGCTCTGACAAGATCTTGAATTAGCAATGAGAAATATTTACCTGGATTTCTCCACCTAGTTGCAAACATTGTAGAGAATTTACCTTTTGGGGACTAATACAAAACACAAATGTTTTAAAAGTAAAAGGGAAAGAAATGCTGCATATTAGTCCACAAAGGGCAAATGAAAAGACATTAGCTTTCTTTACTGTATAAGCCTTTATTTGTAAAAAGTCGGTTGTTTGAATGTTAACCCTTTTTTAAACCACATACTTGAACATTTTGTATTTGTAAAAAACACATTTTGTTCAAACACCTAAAAAAGCTGATTGACACTATAACATTAAATTGCACTGACAAAAAGAAATACAACTTGGTACTACACAAATGTTGAACCCAAGAGTACTGATACTCCAAATGAAATCCAACACCTCATTATTAAACAACTGAAACAAATAAGCGCCAAATGTGAACAAAACGATTTACAGTACAAAACCCAAATGCAGTTTTCTTTCAGTGCCAGTACATCAGATGAAATTACATTTCCTTCTCATGATAAAACAACTACAACGGTAAGAAGAACAATCCATAACAAATGCAACAAATGTGATAAATCAGAAAATGAACACATCAATGAATCAAAATTACTAATACAGGAAAATAAATGAGCTGTGTATAGTGTGGGCTTCTTTATCTTTCTGTCAAATAATTGAAATAGTGAAAAAAATTTTTTTTTCTTTTCTTCTTTTACTTCCTGTTTTAACATAAGACAGTCTTTCTGGTAGGGCCTCACAAAGAGGGAAGTTTAGTATACTGATGTGTAGCTAGAAATCAACACAGCCTCTTGTAAGTGACCCTCATACTGTAGTTGATAGGAGGCCATGACCAGAGAAAACCTATCAGAGAAAATCAGGGAACACCCACTCTGTGTGCAATCACATGGCTTATACGTTCAGATGCTACTGGTGAGCATCCTTTACATCCTTTGTAGTTGAAGGGTGTCTGATGTTAATGCTTATGCTAAACCTGATAAATCTACAGCATGCACTTGGTGCATCTATCCCAGATTGCGTGATTTACAGTAAATACATTTTTGAAGTACATAATCATGATTCGCTTGAATCACATGATCCGTGGTTACCTTTGTCCTCCAGCTGTACAAAAGATTTCTTTTACAAGATTTATAGAGCTGGCTGTAAAACAAGTGCAATTTGAGCATGTAAACACTGGATCTTTCTTTTTTTTCCTGGCTGTGGAGATGGACTGGATGATGTAGAGTAAAAATATAGGAAAATAAACCTTTTAAAACTTAGGTCATGCAAAACAAAACCTACAAGGTATGTACAAAATAGCAAAAATGACAACAAAAGTTCTTCTTACAGTGAGGAGTCTTTGGTGGGTCAGCAACATGAAATGTATTATTTGACATTTTCCTGCAGCAGAATATTTTGATGAATAAATCCCAACCCGTTTAACTCTCCAAAAAGTTACATTTGCATCAGGATGCAAACGTTTTCTTTTCTTTTTTTCTCTCCAGAAGTTACATTTATTTATCACACCTCACTAGGCTACAAATGCTCTTTTTAAAAAAGAGTTTAGCATGAAAATTTCCTATTCGGAGCTTGTTAGTCTTCAAGTCAGTTGCTATTTACACAAATGAGAAATAATTTACCTTAAGGATAAAAGTAAACATGCTGGTTTTTAAAAAAATCATTTTTGTCTATGTACCCAGACATAAAACAATGTTAAAAAAAAGCTAAACTACACACAAATATGAGGCATAATATCTTAACCCTCATATTGTGCTTGGCTCAAAATGAACCAGAACAGGTCAATCTTTACCCAAACACAGCATAAAGGTTAATGTGCGGTTTCTTTAGTTCTAAAAATGCCTAAATGGGTATTTTTTCAACAACTCTTATGCTTGTTTGTCCAGCTTTTTAAAAGGGCCAGGGCTTTGTGATGTCACATCCTGCCAAGATGGCGACATTAAGAGAACTGAAAAACAGGCTTCAAACCTGTCCGTCAGAAACAATTCCAAAACTTACAGTTATTTGCTCGTCGTTCAAGGGCACTCATGGCTGTCCTTGTGGAACGGCAGAATAGGAGACCTCTCAAAAAACACTGTTCTATTTTTTTTTTAATAGAAAATACTAAACAGATGAATCAAGTTTTTTAGGCACATGGAGCATGAATCACTTCATCAGAGCTCAACATAATCAGAATTGTCGTCATAAAGTTGACAAAATTCAAGTTAGAACCTTTCAATTCTTGAAATTAGCAACTTTAATTAAGTACTAATTCTGGTTTTTATTAAATGTTAATACTTGTTAATTGGCAAATCTTGTGTTTGATCACAGTGATGGTATTTAGCTACATTAGCTTCATTAATCTATTTCATCAAATAATTCTATTGTGTTGTTTGTTACTCCTTGGGAGCAGAACTTCTTGTTAAGTCCTTGCCTCTTTAATAAACCCTCTTCATCACAGTTTAAAGCATTTTGACTAAAATGTTTAGCCAAAATAAAATAAAGTTAAGCAGGAAAAGATAAAGCTTATAACAGGATGTCGGTCCGTCTACAGATTTTACTATAAACTATAAGCGTTCTGAGGAAAACCTTCGCATGCTAACACTTGGGGTAACACCTAGCCTTTATGCAAAAAATCAGGCAAACGTACAAAAGCTCAAGGCCATTGGAAACTCCTTCACTGTAAGAGGAATTTATGTTGACTCCTCAAATTATTTTGCCCACACCATGTACTTCATGTTTTTCACTTTTAGGTTTCGTTTGCAGAAGTATGCCAATGCTAGAAAAGCTGTCCATGCCGTTAGCAGTGAGGCTAGCTGGTATTACGAACTGCCATGTTTTTGTTCATGCATTAAGAACTATTCAGTGAAAGATATTATATTTACAGTACAATTCACATGTAATTACACATATACACTAGAGGCAAGAAAATTCACATTGAAATCGGTTCAACACCTTTTTTCCCTACCCTCCTGTACTCCTCAAACAGATAAAGAAATGTATTTTCCCTCTTTTGTTTAGACAAATATTCCAAAGAAAGCTTCAAACAGAATATCCTCACAGCTTCTGGGATGAATGTGCTGATTCAATGGCCTGAAAGCAGGATGTTAGTGTGTCAGATAGGAATGGGCGGATTTAGTGCTGGCCTTCAAGGGCTACTAACGTGTTCCCCTTCGTGCATGTTTAGGGCTCATTAAAGATGTGCACCCTAAAAACAAAAACCAAAGAATACCTGAACTGTATGCTTGTATTAAATCCTTAAAGCACTCTGAATGAGAAGTTGATGTTAAGTTAGTTTGCATTGCAAATGCAATACTCGGCGCGCATCTCACAGAGAGCACGGTTGAGCCGGACCATACTTTTATCAAACTCTGGCCTCATAGTCTGACTAATATCTTCATAAATATAATCCACTTCAACGGTTTAGCAAGTTGTTAGTGTGCAGAGCAAGATATATATATAAAAAAAAGTATATTGTCCGAATGATTCTTAATCCTTGTAACACCTAATTATCAATAACCAAATTAGTTAAAAAGTAAAAAAAACAAAAAAAAAAAACAGTAACACACACACACACATATATATATATATATATGTATATATATATATATATATGTATGAATATATATAAATGGTCACATCCAAAGTAGCCCTAATGCAGGGACCCCTTGCTACATTAAACATCATAAGAATTATACTAATCGTAAACGAGTCAATACTCCATAAATGTTATAGAATTCCACTCTTCATCTAACTGTAAAAACTAAATACTAATAAGAGAATTACATCTAGTATTTCATCTGAGTGTCTCACGTGACAGAACTTCAGGATTCAGAAGTTCAGCTTGCAGCATACGTGTCACAGGGATGTCTACAATGAGTTTAAAGGGGATCGTCATCGTTAGTTCACAGGTGTCAGGGAGTACTACTGCATATGTGGAAAAGCACGATAAAGCTTTTGTGTTCCACACGATGTCATTTGGTCGCAATTTACTGCAGAGAGGTGCTAAATTTAAAATGGAAAGAAGAATGAAAATAAAAAGACATTTCACTTTTCTTGTTTTGCTAATGACTCTCCACCGACTATGTTTATGTGTCAAATCCTTGATGTGCTCTGAAAACCAGCTTTTTTCGTTTTCACACACTGCTTACTTTTAGTACAAATATGGTTTCTTTACCCATTTTTGCTGAATTTATTTTTTTTCCAAATAAATCTAAGCTCCTTAAATATGTCTAATTTAAGGCACTCTGTATAAGACGTAAACAAAAAGAAACACTGAAAACACATCACAGCTCAGGCGACAACACAGTACAAACTTCACCATGACTTGGGGAGACAGCTCCTGATCAGTATTTCTTTTTGCAAACATCTCATTCATGCTACACCAATGCGGTCTACAGCAGAGCCATGACACTTATTTCTTGTCACTCTTTGTTTTTGTAAAAATTAACTTCCCTATAGTTTGTTTTGCAAGTTGACAATTTCAGTGATTTTCATTTTTCTGGTACTGTACTTCAGTCTGTTTACCGCAAATCCTGCAACAGTGTTTCCATTTTTGCTATTAGTCGTGTCTTTTTGTGTCTTTACTGTCTACTTGATGGCTGTCTAAACTCTAAATCATAGCCATGAAGTTGGACTAAATAGAACACAATTTCAAACACTTTTCTTTTCTCTGCAAATAAACCTGAGTGCCATAAATGCAACATAGGTGTAAAATTTGAGACAAACAGTATGAATTATAGGCATTACGGTCATCACTTAATTTAATTAATGGCTATTTCTCAGACAGTTTTTCCCCAACTGATACCAAGTTTTTATTTTTTTTTTCACATTAAAAAAACCCAAAACATTTTAACGGAGTAAGATCATCAAAGTGTGATATGTGGAACCCGTTTTCTCTGCTTGGGACTCATCAAAACCATCCTAGTAGTTTTGGCTACAAACACAGCGACCTGAACACAGAAGAAATGCCAAACAAACGCACTAAAAACAAAAATGGCAACTCGCCAAACGGATCTGTTGGAGCACAGATGTTTTTGTGTTTTTACTGAGGAATAATCTGAAACAAAGAACAAAGGCAATCCCCTGTTTCTTTTTAGCAAACACAAAGCGTGATGTGGATGAAAGATGAATGGACTCTGCATCTATAGAGAATGTGAATAAACTGTCAAGAGGAAAGAAACGAGCACAAATACTGAATGACTAACATGTACAGAATATGCTAACTTTTTCTTTCGTATCGTCAAACTAGTCAACCTTTGACTCTTTTGTTTCATAATGCCCTAAGCTCTAGAACACGTTCGGAAACCCTTGGAAATCACAGTATTTTTAAAGACAAAATCATATCTACATTACTCAGTACTTGAATTATGATGGATATTAAAAAACAGAACAAAACGAACAAAAGAAAAAAGCTCCCCACGCCCGCCCCAACACAAGGATGTGTTTTTTTCAAAATTACATGAAAAGGAATACAAGTTTGTGTTAGCTTTGGGGCGGGGGTGCAGCGGTCAAACATCCCGCGTTGAGACCAGCAGGCCATAGTTGATGCCTAATAAAGAGAACAATACCACTTCAAAAAACCAGAGGAACAACACATAATCCAAACGCGGTTGCTGTACATAGTAAAATCGGAGAATTCCGTGTGTGATATCCATGTGGTGGCTGGGAGAGGGTGTGGGTTGTGAGGATGAGGTGGTCTCGGTGTGGGTGGGATTAGAAGGAATGTGGTGGTGGGGGGTCTCGGAGGTGTCTGCCAAGGATCTCACTCAGCCGATGTCTGAACAGACAAGCCACCACTGACTTCATGAGCTGCAGAGGAGGATTTCTGAGTCGATAAAAAGTCAATGAAACTCTGAGACATCTTTTCTTTCTCAAGAGCATTTGCTTTTTTCTTGAATATTTTTTTCTCTTTCTTTCTTTTTTTTTTTTTTTATAACAAAAATATCATGCAGTCTTTAGTTCCAAAAACCCCTGATGGGATTTATTTGTTTGTTAGTTTCAGGAGGAAAAAAAAACCTCAAAGCCTTGAAATTCTTCACGCACAAGTAAACATTCAAGTCATCCTAGTAATACTTTGTACAGCAGAAAGGTCCTTCGGATTTCACATGTGTGTATATATAAATATATTATATAGAAATATGCATATACATATTTTCAACTTGTATATGTGTATACATATTTTGGAACTGTATCAAAGCCAATTTAATGTGCTCTCAAAATATGGCCCATGATTCCTAGTGGGATGCACATCAATTCACATAGTACAACCAGTAGATTAGGTTGAAAAATCCAAAGGTGATGGGAAAAATGACCCGGGACCACTTGTCAATGGTGCTAACATCTGAGAGGTTTGGGATTTTCAACTTGAGCTTTGAGGAGCGCCGTCTTAGCCGACAGTTGGCCCGGCTCCTCATGGCACTCCGGTCCAGCGAGTGATGGCTGTAGCCATCTCGAGGCGCCATAGGCTTCCTGAATTGGACTCCGGAGCTGTCGAAGGACATCACGGAATTCCGAGAGTCACTGACGCTGCTCCCCACGTCAGAAGGCATCACCTCGTTGTTCATGTCCAGTGTGGTGAGAAGGATGTTCCCGTAGGCATCCACCTGTGAGGCAGGACACAGAAAGTCAGTGAGAGCAGAAATACAGAGCAGCCCCAGATCCCCAAAGGCTCGCTATCTAAGCCCCCTGTCATCCATAAAGCTGTCAATCTAAAGCAAATGCATGGATGATGTGGAATGTACTTTCTGGCATGCAACAGAAATAACTAGCAAGAGTTTCTTCATATAGAAATTCAATAATAATCATTTCACTTGCAACAAAAGTGACAAAAATGGATTAGTATCAATCATTCCACTTTTCAATGAAAGCTGGCCTACAGCTGATATGATTGCTAAATACATGTACCCCAACTTTTCTTTGTTCCTCGAGATACAGATTTCTTCGCTGTGTAAATGACCTGAAGGTGTTGGTTTGAAACGGCACGGAAATGGAGTCCTTGCAATGTGAAAGAAAAAATGAAAAGAACATTAAAACGACCCTAAAATACAAGCAGATTAGCATTTTCTTTTTTTTTCAAAATCACACAAACGAGTTAAGACACACAATAAACAGGAACAACTCTTGAATAGCATAGAATCGAGAACTTCACACGGGCGGCTTCATTCAGACTCAGTGTAGCAGCAAACGCTGGTGCCAACCTGCAACGCCAATTTTTTGTGACTAGTATTTGGATGTTTTGTCTGAGGTACACAGGAAACACTCCTTACAATACAAGGGGGCAAAGGGAGACTGAATAAAGCCTACAGCATCAACATAGACATCAGCCTAAATAAGAAATGGGAATGTTAACACCACTGTTGAGTTAGATGAATTGGTATTTCAATGAAAAAGGCTTTGCTCAATAAAAAGCAGTCAGTGCTTGAGGGAGAAGCGATGGATGATGGTGGGTGAATGCGCATAAGGACTGTACCTGCATTAGTGTGCTTTGAAAGATAGACTGAGGTGTTTGTAAATCAAAGAATTGCTAACAAATCCTCTACGCAACAGTTTTTTTTCTCGAGGTGAACTCTCACTGGTACTGAGAATTAAAGTAAAAATGCAGCAAAAAGATGCAAACCTGTTCCCTTAGGCGCTTCTCTTCGTATCTCGTACGCTCGTTGTTGACTTTGCCAAGCCTTTCACTGAGCTTCTTCTGCTGCGCAGGGCCCCGGCCAAAGAACACATAATTTACAAAGGCATATTCAAGCAGGGCCAGGAACACAAACACAAAACAGCCCATGAGGTAGACGTCGATGGCTTTCACATATGGAATCTTTGGGAGAGTCTCCCTAAGGTGGGTGTTAATTGTTGTCATGGTAAGCACCGTTGTCACACCTGAGAACAGACAAAGACAAAAAAACAAGAAGTAAAAAAAAGGGTCTTTTTTATATAATCATTTGTTGACATTTCAAACCAACTCAAAATAGTTAGCTTTATATTTAAACATTGCTTTATATTTTAACATAGCTTTATATTTAAACAAATTTCAGCATAGACATTTTGAGAAGTGACGCTATTGATTGATGGTGGCTTTGTTGGCACTCGTCTATTGGCATGGTCTTGTACAGCATGTAACCCAATAGATACCCATTAGAATATACTATTTTTTTATTCCATTAATTTCCATTTGCTTTCCACCAACAAAACACAACGTAGACTGTATTTTTATAGTTTAAAAATCAATTTATTTACTGGTTTCTCAGTGGGAAAACACATTTAAATGAGTGGAAAGTTTCTCTTTTTTGTTGGATATATCTGTTATTGCATTTGCTTTTGGTTTTTTCCTGTAAAATCCAATTTGAGACTTACTCTTTAAATTTCAACTTTAAAACAACATTCTCTGTTGTTGTAGCTGGAGCTGACACAACGTGTTACTGACGTCTGCAGTTCATTACAATTGATGGGGTTGACAAATAGCTGAGTTTATTAATTCTTTAACACCAGAACTTTAGCTCTAGTGCTGACATTCATTCGACTAACGCAACTCTTCAACCGTTTACGCAATCAACCTAACTTCAGCAGATTCTGAATAGACTGGATTTGCTTCTTTTAAAAAAAACAGCTCTCTTTAAAATAGAGAGTGATGTTTGCAGAGTTGCGGATGTGATGTGGAAGTCAGGACTGTGTAAGATTATTTGCTAAAGTTGGTTTCTTGGTTGGCTGCTGTTGTTTGGACTGTGACCAGTAGGGGAATTTTTACTGCCAAAATGTTATAATTTACAAATTAAGCAGCAAGATTTTGTTTATTGTATGCACCAATTGTGCATTATTTCCTTTTTTTATTCCCTAATCGTGATTTTACAATGAACTGTTTAAATTTTGCATTTATTTTTGCATTTTTAACCTAAAACTATTGTCCAGACCTAGCGATTTGTTTTTGTGCCTCACAAGAAAGTCCAACAAATATTTTGATTTCAACTAATTTTATACATTTGAGCGACAAAAAGCGTGTTTAATCTGAGAACTTTGTTTTAAACCACATACTCAGAAAATCACTTAGACCACACAGACAACTGCGTAAACCCACAAATAAAAAAGCAAGACTAGAATCAGCTGAGTGACAAAGAGAGAGAGGGACTTGGCTACAGACAAAATGGTGTCTGACATCGTCAGCTGGAAGCCAATGATGTCCTAACACTAGTTCCCAAAAAAAAAAAACTTTTATTAAAGCTTATAAAAATGTAACTTTTAGGGGTGTCAGATAAAATAACATTTTTTTTTAGCATTTTTGGGGGACTTCCGGTTCCAGTCAAAGACTTCCCGTTCTGCCCATTGATGTCTGCAGCCAGCTTCTCTTGCTTTCTTGTCAGACGAGAACAATGTTTCATCATTTTGTCCTGCCTGCTGCCAGCACACACCTCTGTTAACCTGACCACTTTTATTAATACCCCACAGGAGGGTACAGAGGGGTATTAGAGGTGGCAGGAGAACAATACACTCTTTATCCAGTCCAACTGGGTGGATTAAAGATAGAACAGAATACCATGAACCGGTTTTGTGAATGGGGACAGATAAACTCTTTAGTTACAGCGGCCTTTTGTTATGTCTTGGTTCAGTTTTTGTGGTCTCGCCGTTTTGCAGCATGTTTTTTTCTTCCGATTGGCTCTTGGCCTTGTCAATCAATCTCTGTTCAGTTTACTAAATTTACATACATCTTCATTTACATTTGTTATCATTCTACATTACTGGACATATTTTTCTACGAAGGTTTGTACTTTGAGAGTTTAAACAAGAGAGAAAATTGTGACAATGTTTGTGTCTGTCAGAGAAAAGTGTAGAAAGTGTCTAGTGGGGAGTTTTTAAAACGTCTGTAATCCTACTTCAAGGATTTCACCTATGCGAGTTATTTGTAAAACGTAGTTCCATACATGTTTGTCCAAAAATTACTCACATATTATTGGTTCTGTCTGAACTGACAGTAACCCTCAAAGCAACAAGAATGCAACAGTAAAGCCCCAAAACACGGATAATGGTAAGGGTTTGTGAATATTAGGTGTTGATTTCATTGTTCCAGCAAAAAAAAAAAAAAAAAAAAACATTTAACATGAGCAACATCAATGAGTTGGGCTGTCATATTGATTGATTACTCGTGGGAGCAGAAAATTGGCTGTTAAAGCAGCAGCGGTTGTCTCACCAAGGGCCACCCTAGCTGCAGAGGCATCATAATTAATCCAGAAGGAGACCCAGGAGAGGATGGTGATCAAGATGGAGGGCATATATGTCTGCAAGATGAAATATCCAATGTTCCTCTTAATCCGGAAACTCAGTGAAAGCCTCGGATATGAACCTGTGTGGAGAGAGGACAGACGACAGCTTGAAAAAGTGAAGGACAAAAGAGTAAACAAGTCGTAAAGGGCAAAAAAAGGAATGAGGTGGAACCACTACAGAGTTCCAGAGTCTACACTTTGACAATACGCAGGATGGTCATTTCCCAGTTTGTTCAGATGAAGCACTTAATTTCCCCAAAGCGATAGAATCCTTTCTGGGGACAAGTTCGATCCCAATTAAACATGGCAGAAAGTCGCAAACATGGCACATTTTTCTGCAACCCCCTATCTCAGCAGGCAGCTCCAACATCCCTCTGAGAATTGTCCCAGTGAACAGCTCTGCTTTTCTTTTGCTCTTTCTCTCTCCCCGAACACAAGCAAAAGGGCATGTTAAAAGTGGATAATTGCTACTCATGCCCTCACACCGACGGAAGAAAGACAGAGCGTGCAGTGAGACATTCATGGTAAACAGAACAGATCAGCTGGTTTGGTGAGGCACTAATTGCTCTTTTGATTACGCTTTAATTTAAAGCCACCAAAACGATGCAGAGACAAAATGCATTGGAAACGCTGAGTTTTGGGTAGCATGGAATTTCACATGTGGAAAACTAAGCAGATCACGCCTTACAGACTGGACTTGAATCTGTCTGATGTCTTTACCATTGTTTCAAATCAAGAACTAAAGACCCATTCAATGAAAATGGTGTTTTTAACATGTTCTTCTGGCATTTTTCTGATGATGGGGGACATATAAATGCATAGAAATTTATGCTTTCAATTGCAATTTTGAATATTTCTGTATACTAAAATCTTTGTGAATCAGGAGCAGACAAATAAATGCTGTTTGAAAAAGACTATTTGTTACAAAGAAAATGCGCTTTGTGGGCCTCAAGCTCCTGCTCTGCTCCATTCTGATGCATCCTAGACGGCTAGATCCGTGTACGTCTTTGTTTACCTTGTCTAAGCTGATTTCTGGCTCAAAAATATATGGCTGGATAGCTTCAATATTGCTCACCATTTTTGTTGCACCGCTGGTGTAAGGCTGGAGTGCAAGAGGCTGTAAGCTAGTGGGAGAGCTTGTAAATCTCAGTAACGCAGAGAAGGGGGGCGGTGTTGCTCTACGCCAACAGTCCTACCCACAATTCAAAGATGAATTTTTAATGAACTCCTCCTGCTCTGCAGAAACTATATCCAAGAAAATGACACAGGATTTTTGATTTTGGCTATAAACAGCACAATCATGATTTCAAGAACTCAGGGAACGCTTTTACAATAGATCAAAAGATGATCAAAGTGGAACTTTAAATTATGTAAATGTTCTATAGAAAGAAGAAACTTTGAATAAATGCTTATTTGAATGATTAATAAATGTGATTGGCGTTACTGGTAATTTTTGCTACAACAACTGGAAAGAAACTATTCATAAAATTAATTTAGGTTAGATAACTGATGGAAAATAAGCCTTTTTTTGTCACTGGTGAAGAGCAATATATAATCAATTACAGGTTTTTATGGTCATTATGATCACAAAATCCACTGATGATTAAAAGGACCTTTTGTAAAATTTGTATCTGCAAATTATCCATCCAAATAAATAACTGCCACATTTAAAAAAAAAAAAACACTTTTGCAAATGTATTCATGAGGTGCATAATGAAGAAAGCCTTATGAAATAAAACAGTACAGAATTGTTCTCTCTTTCTGGAGAAGCGAACTCCATCTAGAGCAGACTTACCTGTGGTAAACCTGACCTCCCTGGACACCAGGCGGAGTTCCACAATGGAAAACTGAGGTAACTCTAACTTGTCCACACCGGTCACAGCGCTGTCTCCTCCTTGCCAGAAGAACACGATGTCATCTGTCGTATATCCATCTGTGTTCACATGAGGGTGAAGAAGAGGAGGATGCAGAAAAAAAACAAACAGTTTAAGCAACAACCAAAAAAGGATTTTATGAATCTGTGTGACTCACGGAGAAATGTTCAGAGAAAGTTTCTTTCACCAGCACCATGACCCTGAACTTAAATAACAGTTTAACTGCAAAATATTAAGGCCCTATCAAAGCATGTCCTTATTTTAAAGCGTCTTTATTGGACTTTAAATTTTTTGGAAAAAACTGCATGCAGTAACAAAAAATAGTGGTAAATGCTTTGGCAGTAAAAGATCTTGAAACTTAGTATAACAATAAGTACATTAAGAAGTTGTACAATAGTAATGCATTTAAAATACAAACATTAATATTGCTATTTTAAAGTCATATAGTACAAAAATCTCATTAGATTTGAAATTAAATTGATTTTTTTGGGTAATAGAGTTTATTGGATTGAATTTATGATATCCTTACATTTAAAAACTAATAGCAAAGCACATTTTTTGGAAATGCTTTTGCTTTTAAAATCACTTAGATATTCAATTCATCAAATGTTTGTATGTTTTTGATTAAAATTTTGATCCGAAATTATAATCATTTGATAATAAATATTCAGTTAATCATTTTGCACGCAGAAGTTCTGGTTAGAAACCTTGCAACACTGAAACAGGTGGTGTGGGGGCTTGTTCCCAGAAACAGAGCTGGTTCAAGCCCAAATCTGCTCGCCAATGATACCGGGCTCCATTCTACAAGCTTCCATGAAGCTATATCCCTGCATGGATTACTACCAGCATGAATATTCATGAACATATGTCAAATGTTATGATGTGCCCACATTTTTTTTAACTGGCAGTGCAATCGAAAGTGACCGCCATGCTGGATTTATGTTTATAAGGCAAGCCACGGACTCACTGCAGAGCCATTCCTCAGTCCGGGAAACGTTACCACATTTCACATTCTAGTACCACACGTCCACACCGGGATGACATTAAACTTACTAAGGGACCAGGATTCATTACCTCTAAATCTCTCTCTGAGGTTATAGGGTAAGGAAATGTGACATTGTCCATGAAATTGAAACAACGACCCGCCTCATTCATCAAACTGATGGTTAAGGTGCACTAGTCACCACTGCATAGTATTCCATGAGCATAAACAGCAACTCTTTTTTTAATTCACAGCCTTTTTGAATTTTAGGACTTTCTCCAGGAACATTATTCTGTTTTATTTTAAACGCAAAGACCCGTAAAACGTGATCTATCGCACAGATTAATTTTGCTGGGATTGAAGAAACGGTCAATAAAAATAACAGATCGTCTCCATTTCCTTCTTCCATAGAAAAACCAAGCAGTTTAATCTGAACTGAAGACAGATCATGTAATTGTTTGTCAACACAAAAGAATCATACACTCATTTATGCTGTCTGAAATAATGAATGTTTGAAAGTAAGGTCTCTTGATGAGCATAAAAACACAATCCACACAAAGCTGAATGAACCACTAATAAGTCAAATAATCTAAATTATTCTGTGTATTCTCATTTTATCATGTAGGTCTGGAATCATGAAATATCATGATAATAATCTGAGTGATTTTCACTGGCGTCCCTGTACAATACTTTACAAAATAAATGTTGCAATGAACCGCTAATAATGCCACAAGGAAAAAAAAACAATTTTCAAGACAGTGTGATAAACAAATATTAGTCATTTAGAGTTCAGCTAAATGCATCTGGTGCAGTGTTAATAAACCAAAACAGTTCCTGTAAAAATGATCTCACATGAATATTTTCTCGACTGACACAAAAGATGCTCTGTTCAGTCACAGTCACAGGCGAGTCTTTCTTACATTTGTTTATTTAATCATTCTTTTCTTTTTGTTGTTGTGGGGAGGGTACAATTTTGGGTATCAATTTATCCCGCAAATCGCAATTAATTAATTACAGACAAATTAGCGTTTTTGGTTTTTCTATTGCGTTAATCTCATTTTTAATTGTTGAATTTTCAAATATTAAAAACAAGGGTGCAGCTATTTGCGCGCATGAATGTTTTATTTGAACTCAGCTGAAAATCGCTCGTGTCTCGATATCCGTCAGGTGACCGTGTAAGTGGTATGCGCCGTGTTGCTGCTGTGACATCGTCAGTGTGCGACTTTGTAGTTTATGCAGAACTAACCCAAAACAAACCCACAATGCCACAGCTATTATCTATTATGTAAGGCAGTTGTCCTCAACCTTTTTAACGCCACGGACCGGTATGACGTCACACACAGTTTTCACGGGACCAGTCTCTTCAGATGTAGGCGGATGATTATTATAGCAGCGCTACGATGAAGGAGGAACAAAGACGAACCCTAAACTTTTATTTTGACACGCATGACATTGTACACTGCACAGGTGTCATCCTTCTTTCCCTTTCCCACACTCATGCTGCAAAAAAGTAGTACTGTCTAATAAATGCAGCTTTCTTTTTTTTTTGGAAGTCGAAGGCTCCTCTTCCGTCTCCTGGCTGGCCGTTTTTCCACTTAGCAAAGAAACTTTCCAAAGACATTTGTTTTTTACTCATTTTGCTAGCTCCTGGTTTTATTTTTAGCGGTATCCTATCACGTGACCAAGAAGAGCGCCTTGGCCTGCGTCAAGAGTGACATAGACGGATGTAACAGAGAATCAGGCAATTTTTCAAAATAAAACATATTTCAGATTCCGAAATAAATAAAACTGAAGTAATGCAAGTTATTTATTCTGTCTGTGCAGCCCGGTACCAAATGACCCACGGACCGGTCCACGGCCTGGGGGTTGGGGACTACTGATGTAAGGGGCAAAGTTTAGTTTAGTTTGTTTTTTTAATTTATCAGCGTACAAATAAGCTTAAAAAGCAAAAAGATGCTTGCACCAGATTTTAGTTTAAAAGGTAGTTTCCATCTGTAGTCCCGTTACAAAACAATACGTTACATGAGGTGTTTATTATCATAAATTAATGGGGTACATAGAGGGCTGATCTCATGGGACAGTAAAATGTAGAATAAGGTTTGTCAACATGTATTAAGGTATTAAATAAGAACTTTGTTGTCAATCTTTTCTGGATTGCACAGAAAAATGGGTTGCACACTGCTTCAGAGTGTTTCAGAGAGCTGTGTGTTTCAACCAGTGTGCCGCGGCACACTAGTGTGCCGTGGGAGATGGTCAAGTGTGCCGTGGGAGATTGCCCTCATTAACTGATCTAAAAACATTTCCCATCTCCAGGATATCAGCCCTTTGTTCATCCAAACAGGCCCTGATAAAACACTGAGTAGTTAGGAATATAAAAGATTGTAAAATACTTTTTTCTTTGCGTTTATTTTATTTTATTAAAGACATTTTGATAAGAATGACGGTACCGCGATTTTGCTGCAGCGTCGGCTGTATTTTGGAAAAGTCCTGTCCCTTTAACTGTCTCCACCAATCATTTTTGGGGGGCTTAATCACATGTCATCAGTCAGAAGTAGTTAAAGTCTTCACTTCCTTGTCCCGATTTAGTTCATAAAGTCTCTCAGTTTCCACAAAAATACCAGCTAAAGCTCGTCTTTAGCGGTGTAGCTTTCCATAGAATCTGGTATCAGACCGTGAAACAAGTGAACAAAACAATGAAGCTCTGAAAAGCGATCTCCGACCGTTTTATGCACTACATCTCCCATGATGCATTGGGTTAAAAAGACAGCGCACAAGGAGATCTGTTGTTAAACGTCTTGAAACCAACAAACACACCTCAAACTGTTTTCAAATCTTCTAACTTAACTTTTATTGCATCTTTTAGAAAAAAAAACAGTTGCAGTTTCCAGCTTTTTCTGCCACAATTATCTCAAAAATGCATGTGAGATTGTGGAGGGACTATAGATCAATACAGACTATGAGTTTCTCCTTTTTTTGTTTTGTTTTTTAATTTTTGAATGCTGGTGTGCCGCGGGATTTTTTTTAAGGTTAAAGTGTGCCGTGGCTCAGAAAAGGTCGAAAAACACTGAATTAGAGCACTCTGGACCTGATGGCTTGTTCTTGTTTTTTTTTTTTTCTTTATTGTTCCAAATAAACAAGAAAAATCCTTATTGATTTAAAAGTAAAAGTTGGAAGTCACTTTTTGTTGTTGTAATTTGATCTTTTACTGCACCACGATTGTCAAAAAAATTAAATATAAATATTTCAAAATGAGGATTTTCACAGCAATGATCAGGTTAAAAATAATTGTAATTAAAAACAGATACATTAATTACAGGTCACAATTAATGAATCACACAAAAACACTAATCGCATGATAGCACTAATTACAATTGCACTGTAGAATAACCAAGAGTCCTTCTTTTTTAGAAGTTTCAATATAATTTCTTATTTAGGTTTTTATACTTGTCCTTTCAACTGAAGTACGAGAAATATTTGTGGAGTGTGTGAATCATACACTGGAATAAAATAACTCCTCATTCATATATTGAAGAAGAAATTCATACATTCGTTCAAAAGACACACTGAAGCCCATTAAAAAACAAAAGAAAAGCAGTTATAAAAATATATTTTATCATTAATATATCAACGTTTTTCTAGTTTTTGCCATTACTAAGCTGTGTCCATTATTCTACATTTTGGCTACTTAAGCCCTCTATAGATATAAGAAAATCTACAAAAATCCCCACAGATCATTCATCTGATATAAAATATGCCAGTGCATAAACAAATAAATTATTTGTTTATGCTCTTTAATGCAATCATCTACAAATGTGATTTCTAAGAAAAAAAAAAAACATTTTCAAGTTCTGTTTTGGAAATAAAAGAGTCTTAACTGTCTTATACATGGTATGCATGTATCATGCAAAATACTTTTGATTTTTGTGTAAAATGCAAAGCTTATGTTGTTTGATTTTAACTACTTACAACTTTCAATTTCCAAGGTGCAGTTCTGCTCATCCAGCGGGTATCTTCTCAAATCCATCATGCAAGCAGCAGTAGTTGTTATTCTATGGAAAGAGCACAAACACAAAGACCTGTGTCATCAGCAATTCCTGTGTAAAAAGCAGCCTGAGGTCACAAAGGGCCATGCTGTACAATGAACTCACTGTGAAGTTCAGTACTCAGTAATAATTGCAATGAGTTGTTTCCCAGAAATCCGGATGCAATAAAGCTTGGGATACAGACTGTTGAGGTTTGAATGGGTTTGAACCCACTTTTACCTTTTATGAATCATCAAATCCAAGGTAACATTTGTCTGACGATCACGTGAAACATTCCAGAGAGAACCACTAGAATGATAATAATAATAAAGCCTTTTTCAAATACGTTCACCTTGGCTTTTGGTAGTTTTTGCTTCATCCTGTGAGCAGATGTGCTGAAGTCTCATACTTGTAGCAACCAGCATGTCAAAGCCACCATCTCATTTTCCTACAGTTGCCCCAAATGGCCTCAAACCACCTTTTTCTGCCCACCATATTGCTGTCTATTACCCCATATTTCTGTAGTATTCTCAACTACAGAATCCTCTAGCAACTGTTTTTAAAAAAGACAACTAGCATCTGAGAACTTTTATGGAGCAAATTAATACTTCAGGAAACTAAGCAAAGCAGGCATTGCTCCTGTTCTTCTCCACAAGCAGTGTGTGCTGCCATTGACCCCTCCAACATCCCAAAGAGGCTAAAGCATAGATAACCATAAACTGGAGTGCTCCCATGATATTCTCTCTACACTTCACACAAACGCCAAGGCTTCAGCTCCAGTGTTGGCATTTTTTCCACTGACGCCGACGCAAGTAATGCAACTCCAGCAGATTCTGATGAGGACAAATTTGGTTTTTGGCTGTCATGCAACTTATAATGTTGGTAAAGTGTTGCAATCAGTGAAAAGCTGATCTTCTCCGTGTCAGAATCAGCTGATCCCTGATGATTGCCTAAACCAAGGAAAGATACTCAGACGTCCCGGTCCTCATCCACGTTCTCCAGCTCCTCTGGGGAGACTCTGAGGCATTCCTAGGTAACTAGGAGATGTTGACACTACAACATGTCCTCAGTCTCCTGGGGGGGGGGGCCATATTCCTGGCACACCTCCCCAAGGAGGCGTCCAGTAAGCATCTTAACCAGATGCCAAAGCCACAAAATAACGAAAACCGGTAATTAAATGTAAGAATAACAAAAAAAAACCTATTCTATGCCATACAAGAATAGAGATCTTTGACATGTTAGCCTCAAAAAGTGTTAGCTGTTTGACACAGGACTTCCGTACTGAACATAAGTTATATCATAGGTAGTTCAGGTATGTTTGATAATTTAAATGACATTCTGTTTGAGCGATTCGTGGCTGAACTGATCTAAAATGTTAAATTGCATTAATGACGGAAAAAATAAGTAGCTCAAAGCAGTTTAATTAAAAATTAAGTCTTCCTCTTCCTTACAAGGTAAATAAATATAACTTAGAACCTGCTTCAAGAGGTGTTTGTGAGATGTGGGAGGGGCTGAGTTACCATTCTAGCACTTGCTACTATTTTGAAAGGGGAATATGATACGTCCCATTGCTGTGTTAACAGTTACCACTGCCACAGACGTGCAGAGCAGATGTGGAGTATTGCATGGAAAGAATATAATTCTGGTTGGTCAAGAGAGAAGGTCAAAGGTTTGTTGGTTTGTTTTGAAATGCTGATGTGCAGCCCGTCAAACACCGCAGGCGTTTGTGGACCCTCAGACTTCAGCCTTGGAAACACAGGAGGCACAGCTCCTGCAACAAATTTTCCCAGTAGGGGTCTTTTTGCTTAATCAGGAATATTTAACAGGGTGTCAAATATAAGTAATTCTAATTTTGCAGTTTTGCAGCTGGTATGTGACCATCAGACATGCAGACTTTGTCTTACAGCCCTGCTATTTTAGTTAAACAACAATAATGGATGGTCTGATATAAATAATTTTAAAAATTGGTCACAGTGGCATAAGCAGACCTCTATCTGCAGTTAATTGAAAAACAAAATATGATGATTTACCCAGATTACTGCACAGGATTGTAAAACTACTGTGTGCATGGAAGCAAAAGGATTCAGAAACACCAAAGACAATTGAGTTGCATGAAAAAAGGATGACAGGTATGTGTTTATGAAGCTGCGTTCTGCTGAACAAGCGTTATGCTGCTCAAACTACTTTCTATTCTGCTGTTTCTGACTCCAGACGTGAGGCTGCTGGTGTTGAGTGCATGCACACGGGCATGTTTGGTCCTCGCCGAGTTTCTCCCTGGTTTGCTGTGCACGAAAGCTCACCACACCACCTAGTTCTCACTTGACCTGGGTTTTGTTCAGTTCTTAAATAAATTGTATTTAGTTTTCATTCCATCAGTTACCAAAATGATTTTCATCCCAGAAAAACTTCAACATGGTTTTAGGGATTTTAAGGCAGATTGTTTGGACGTTTTTCTTTTTTTTTTTTTTGCATACAATGTTATTGTTCTAGATCAGTGGTCCCCAATCCCCGGGCCACGGACCAGTACCGGTCCCGGTCCATGGGTCATTTGGTACCTGGCCGCACAGAATGAATAAATAACTTGCATTCCGTTTTATTTATTTCGGAATCTGAAAGATGTTTTATTTTTAAAAAATTGCCCAATTCTCTGTTACATCATTCTATGTCAGGAGTGCTCATCACGTCGATCGCGATCAACCGGTAGATCTTCAAGGACATGAGGGTAGATCGCAGGCGGCATAGATAAATGAAAAAAAAAAAGTACTTCTAAACAATCCTGGACCGAATGAGTGTGAGGCATCTATAAAAAATGATTTACTTCAAGCTCCAACCAAATGCAGTGAATTCTGTCGCCATTTTTCTGCAATACGGATGCCACCAGCCAGACATCGTCAGTGAGCAGAGATCATTCCTATAACAACCACTCTGGCCAATCAGGAATGAGCTTGTTGAAAGTCTAACCACCACTTGAAAGCGGGCTTTTCGAATGGTTGACATTAGGCGACATACTTTTATTGAGGCATCTGATTGGTCTGTTTATAAGATGAGTAACTTGCACTCCAGCATAGTATGGTATAAAGGTATCAAAGCAAGAATGGTCATTCTGACAAACAGAAAGACTGAGTAATAATAGGTAATTTTTTCCAGTAAAGTCTGTGGTATTTTGCCAGGTACTTTCTGTTTGGAACACAAGAGGAGACTCAGTCCAGTTCTCATTTACAGTCAATGGTTTAGATCTGTTAATGTGAGCCAACAGTTGCATTTTTTTTTTTTATAAGGAATTCATTTTTTAGTTGGGTTGATGAAAGTTGACCTCTGCTTTTTTTTTTTTTTGCTTTGCTCACTGTTTAGGAGACAGAACATTTTATTTGTTTTTCCAAACTTTATTTGTTTTATGCAGAAGAACATTTTAAAAGGTACATTTTAAAAACTCTGATGGGTGAAAACAGGCAGAAGATCATGTCAGGTTAAGTCTATGAAGACAGCCTCCTACTCTGGAGCAGTTAAAGCAACAGCTTGGAGATTGTCAAAAAAGACTTATACTTGGCAAAAAAATAAAAAGCACAGAAGGAGTCGAATCTCATTTTTATGTGGCAGTAAAAAGTTTGGCCGAGTCATCACTTGACGTGCAAGCTGAGGTGGCTCACAGCAAGAGCTTAGGATTTGGAAATGTCAGCAGGTGCAGGTCAGCACTTTGCTGTCCCACCTGAGAAGATCATCAGAGCTGAAACCTGACAGCCTTCAAAGATGTTATTTTGTTTGTTCTTTGAAGGAAACTAAAATGTTAATGTGATCCACATAAAATAGGAGGGCAATTGCATTTTATTTTTATCAATAAAGCCTTTCACAAACACTATAAAAGCAGCATCTCCAGCCGCTCAATTGAAATAAAAATCTAAGAATTCAGCAGTCCATTCTTTGTGTTTCTGCCAACAAAACACAGGCATAGCAAATGTGGAGGCGGATCCCAGAGGCCCGGCACTACAGACACCGATGTTTTTTAGATGCGTGAGCAATACTTCTGACGCCCACGCAGTCTGCTCCCATGTCCATCTCTGTGCGGCACTTTTCTTACCAGGGAAGATCATTGTACTATCACAGCACTTGGCCTCATAAACAGAGAACAAGAAGAGGGCAGAGTCTCAACAATGGAAAAGAGAAGGAAAAAAATCTGGTGAGAGTTTAGCTCAACAAAGGCCTCAACACTCCCAGGACACAAACCACTATCAACTCAGCCCATCAGTCTGCTGACAATGATTCCAGCGCTCTCTTTAACACAAAATTAGAAAAACCTGCTCTGCATTTTCCACCCAGTTGGACTTTTAAATTGTTAATGGTGCTTACAACAAATGTTCCCTTTTTATCACTTTCTATAGGTTAACATTTTATTTTTAAATTTTTGTTGTTGTGTATAATTGATTAAAATCCCACTCCATTTATCTTTTGATGTGTTGTAAAATCACTCCCAGTGGTCTTTTTATTATGATTATGCAGTCCTGGCTATACATGTGCACCCATTCACCTTCTGTCTATTCATTCCAAGCAACCAACCAGTATGTACCAATGCCGCAGTTCCTCAAAAGTTCACTGAATACAGGTTGCAAAAGTCCTTGTGTTTAAAAGTCCAACTTTAAATCTATATTATACCATGGTCTGGGTGAATACTTGGTTCTGATTGGCTGCAGGGTGTGGATTAAAAAGTGATACTCCTCAGTGATAGTGTACACCTAAAAGAGAAGTTCTGCTCACGTAGCTTAAATGTTCTATATCACTGCTCTGGCTTCTTTAAAAAATACTTTTGCTTCGTCATCTACACAAAAACAAGCAGTAAGACGTGAACTTTCTCTTTGAACTGATGCTTTATGTAACACATCGTGGCAATCAGCATAAATATTCCTTTCCTTTGCTGCTGCAGTCGAGGTCGGTGTCGGCTCACAACGCGCTGCACCACACCACACCACAAAACAAATAGTCCACGTTTTGTGAGAAAAAGCTATCTAAACCTCTGCTTTGCCAGAGACCATTCAGGCTTTCAACTTGTGCGTTATAATTTCTGATAAAGCACACTTTGGCCATTATCCCTTAAATAACTTATATTTGGTTTTAGACTTTTCTTTTTTTTAATTTCATATTTCTCGTGACATCCCAGAAAGAGATGATTTTTTCCCCCCAGCTGCTTTGATTTTATTAGAGCTCAATTTGGCACATTTCAATGGCAGCCTTTCTGACCAGCTGGTGGGTTGTCCAAAACCATTAATTCAACAGAACTTCAAACTCTACTGCATCTCAACCAAAACCCCGTTGGGTTGGGTGAAGTAATATCCTGTCCGTGTGTATCAGGAACTGGTGGTGTAAGACCCAAAGAGCAGGAGACCAGCCATGGTGACAGAAACTAAAACATTTTAATACAAAAATTGAAACATGACAAACATCTGTGAATAATGGCAAACCTGAAACTGGTGGGACTGAGGGACAATTCAAAACAGAACATGACCAAAAACCATCGAATAACTGACAAAACCCAAACTAAAGCACAGAATCCTTACCCTTTAGGCAATTGGAAAATATGTTTTTACTAGGTGCAACAATTTATTTTTTAACAAGAATATGATTCATATAATTTTTGGTTGCTGATACGATTCATAGTCGATTTTGATTCATTTTTAACGATCTGATTCACTGACTTATATGGATCCAGAATATCTTTAGCCAAAACTTCAACCAGTGTGACTTAGAGATGGTACTAAACAGTGCAGGTGAAGTTTTCCAGATTCCTTGTATTTCATGCAACATAATCAAGTGTAAATGAATTTTGTGTACAAACAAACAAGTAAACAAGAATTAATGGCAAATCCATTCACATTTTTAGTTTCCTAGAATTCAGTCCACTGCTGTTTTTCCACATCCAAATAATCCAAAGGGAACATTATTAGAACATTCTAGCACACTGGATGGTCACGTCTTTGCTAGATTCAAAGTGTTTCCACACATTGGACTGGAATGACACATTGCTGTCATCACATGAGTGTTGTCAGCAGTTTTGGTCATTTTTATAGTAAAATAAACCTACTGTGCCTCAATCCAAATGGTACTTTCCAAGAGTGATTATAATTCATTTATCTCATTTTGAAATGATTTTTTAATCAAATAGGTCAATTTGATTAGACTCAGACATACCGATCTGGTTGGATAAATTGATTCATCGATTAATCGTTACAACCTTGCATTGTACACCAAAACTAAACAAAAGCAATGTCTGGTTTAAAAGGGGAGGGTGGATTATTTGTAAACCAGATGTTTGGATTTTAGCAGAGCTGAATTGTCTGCATAATTAAGACTTATATCTCTGGTTGGCAGGTGGGTGGATTTAACAAAATGATGGGCTGAGTAAAGCCTGTGTCAATGCCTGTTCTACTTCAGACCTGAAGTTTGCTGTCCAAAATCCTTTGAGTGATGTTCTTGAACTCTTGAAAAATCTTACAATGTTAATATGTCTGAAGTGCATCAGTGATGATAAGCATTACAGACCAAATTCAACTTTTTTATGTGGAACAACTTGCAGTATCAGTGATTGACAAACATTTTTTAGTCCCACTTTAAAAGTCTCTTTTTTTTTGTACTAAAAAAAATATATATAAATATATATAAAATATATTGTATTAAATGTACTGTATATTTAAAAATGCTTCATAATGTAGAATTATTCCATTTGGAATCATTAGCTGCATTTCCATTACACATATGCTCAAAAATGTAATGAAATTCTATAAATGTGGAAAAGGCACAATTTCACAATTACAGTTTCCATTAAATCATAACTATGCGAATAAACACAAAGCAAATCACGCAATAAAACATTTTAAAACGAGGTGACAGATGTGAGCAATACTTTGATTTTCACCAGATACATTCAAAGTTCTGCCATGGCGCTTGCGTTCATCATCATCTAACAGCGGACATGTTGGTGTCTCATTCAGATCATGGAGCGGCTACAGATGAAGCCATTTTGGGAAATGGTGTTTGGTGATTTTACAGAGGAACTGTGGCTCCAACAATTCCGCATGACACCCTCTACTTTTGATGAGCTGTGTGACGCTGTGGGACCTCTTGTGGCGCCCGCTCCTACCAAGAACGGCATTGCCATCCAGTTGTTGGTCAGGTGACTCATTCAATTCAAAGAAAGTGTTTCTATTGCAGTTTTGCTAAATATGTTAATTTCTATACGACTTAAAAACCACCTTTTCCAAGTGCAAAAATGTTATTTCAATAAATGCGAGTATTTTCAAAATTGTCTTGTTTCAATTAGGCACTTTTTTTTTATTGCAAATCCAATTTGCACAATTTTATAGTTGATGGAAACACAGCTGCTGTCTAATTGAAATCACCACTAACAAATGAAATTAAAGAACATTGACAATTTTGTCCATTTTAGTAATAAAAATATTCAATTTGGATTTTTTTTATTGATAACGTTAAATAAGCTGTTATGTTGAATGTTAACATTGAGAAACATCCTATATTAAAACTCTCCTCTTTCCTTTCATTGAAAATTGAATGCCAACTCCTATTTCTGCACTAAAGCTTTTTAAAAAGAAAGCATCATTTTTATCCATTGCTCATTTTGCAAACAGCAAGTCTGCTTTCTGTCTTTGAAAACTTTGATGCAGCTCCACACAAGTGAGGTGTTGACGTTTTACTGAAACGACATTTTTGATTTGATTTACTGGTTTATTTCAAGCATTAGGTATGGAAAAATACCATACAAAAATTCAAAACAGATGTCAGAAAATAATACATTGATTAGAAAATAAAGAAAAATTAAGGAAGATGAAAGAAAGTGATGACATATTCTTGACAGCTTAATTACTCATAATCATACGTAGATGTTTAGCACTAATGCATACAGTACACACACAAAAGGGTGTTTATGCTTATAATAAAAAAATTTAGTATATCAGCAAGACTTCCAGGCAGAAATGTTTAAATTATTTATATTGATGATACCAATATTGCACTGAAATTTTTGGATGGTAGCAACACGTCAAATTGTCATGTCTTCATTAAAGTAAATTTAGAACAATGTGTGAAATATGATGCAGCTTGAATATTAATCAGGCAGCACCAAGACTACAAAGCTGGTACCTTTCAAGCATCAATGCCAGATGAGCGGAGAACAAAAGGAAGGAGCAGTTGTGAAGCAGAACGCCTGTCAGCTTCTGCTTCAAGTCAATGTAAAAATAGAAGTGGTTGATCAGCACAGCTCAGGTTAAAATCACTGAGAGCAGTAAGACTTAAGAGAAATCTAAAAATAAAGACAAACACCAGCAGCAGCAACAGCAGCACATTTCAAGTGAATCGAGCCCAAATTGCAGCATTGTGTGCAGTTTGATTGTGCACAGCTTGCATTCTGCAACACACGGTAAAAGCACAGGCCTCTAACGCCCGCTTCCAACATGCATTTAATCCAATCCTCCACAACATTTAGAAGAGGTGAACTCAGAGTATCAACAGCTTTTGTTAGAAGTTTCCTTTTTGTTCTAGAAAGGGAAAAATAAAAATGTCCACACAACCCTCTGGCAAAGTCAAACATTTCAACAAAGCAGTTTAATTACATGCTTGCAGGAGGCTTGTAAAGGTCCTGGAATCACCACTGGATGGAGATTATGTGCTTCTTCTAATTACAATACACTGCCGAAAAAAAATGGTCTGCAGGACAGATCCAAGGGCTTTTTACCATCTGCCATACACCATCACTGCAGTGGCTAATGATCGCTAAAGCAGCTCTGTTGATGTAACACCATCATTTAATCATCAGACAGAACACACACTTGTTTGTTTTGGGGATTTTCTCTGGACAAAAATAGACAAAAGCTGAAATCCCAAAAATAAAACAAATACAAAAACTCGAATGTATTTCTACGCACGTTTTTAAGTCCGTTTTCTGGCTCTATGTACAAAACGCGCGGCGATTGAACGCATGTTGAAAGTTAAACCAGGTTGAACTTTAAATGATCTGGGACACGGGACTCCTCACGCATCCTCCCTGCTCCATCAGTCACAGGACCACTGATGGCGCAGTTCAAAATGCTGTGGGCTTAGGGGGCTTTTGACACACTCACCTAGAAACCAACATGATCTAGAAATGACTTTTATTTTCCCATTTAATAATTAATAATCTATACTTAAATAGAGCATTAGATACCTAAATTGGTGATGTACAAGTGTCAATACTTTAATATCTTGGTATCGATATATGCTAAAAGCACGTTCAAGGAGGTGCTGAACGCGGGCTCTTGAACTCTTGTCAAATGTCTGATGTGTACGTAGCATAAGAGTTGTGGGTCTCTGCTTCTTCATGCATGCACCTTGGCAGCAAAAGTGCAAATACACATGTAATACTCGTTTACTTTGCTTGCGCTTCTGTGGGTCCATAGAACTCTGCATGAGCTGATGTGTGCTGAGTGGAGCAGCTGGAAATGTTTATTCAGATCAGATGGTGTAGAGTAACTCTGAGCCACTTTGGCACGAAATCCTCTGGAGCCTCTACCTGCTTTAACTGGCAGCAGCTCAACGTTTTGCATTCTGAAGATGGAGCAAACCCGCATTTACACTGAACGCCCATTTAGGAAGAAACATGAGCTCACTTACTATCAGCTCTGACTTGTTCTTACTGAGGAACGTCTATCTTTTTTGTTGGTTTCTTGTAGTGGCACAGAAAACCAATTAGTGAAACAAGTTTGGTGCATCAATAGACTGTCAGAGAAATAGAGGAAACAATTACTTAAACGTATTAGTCATTTTTAGGCAGCATTTCTGCATAACACTTCCCTCAAAAAAGGTTTCTAATTCAAAGGATAATATAAATTTATGATTGAATGGCCTAACATTTTTAGACTATTTTTCATAAAATGTTCCTGTTTTGATCTTTTATCAACCTACTTTTTATCAGGACATGAGTGATTGCATCAACAATCAGTTCTGAGCTCGAACACACATTTTCTTACTCCTAACAATCCTCGAGGGACTTCAGGGGGTCCCTCTGTGCACACTTAATGTTGACTGAATGTCAGGTTTGTCTGCTTTTGAATATTTTTTGCTTTTCAGGGTCACTGAGGTTCTGGTTTATTTAAACTCTTACTCCTTCTAAAATATTGACCAGTTTGTCTTTTGTCACATTTGAACAAAATCAAAATAAAACTTTTGACTATGCCTGGAATTTATTTAAATAATAAAAAGAGAACCGACCTTACCCTACATATGGTGGCGCTAACATAACATTTTTTTTGAAGCCATATAAAAATGTTTTTATGTTCTTACAATTTTTCTTATTGTTAAAAGACAGATTTTTCATGTTTCCTTTTGTTTATCTTTCAGGGCTCTGAAAGACTGTCTAGTTTGTCTGGACAGGTGTGACACAACTGCTTTATAGATATAAAACAACCAAAACCTATTTAGAAAATAAGTTAAATACTTGCAAAAATACTTGCAAGTGAATCCTGGTGCAGTACATACAGTATGAATGCACGTTTTAAAGCATCAGACTAGGGTCTTTTGCCAAAAATGGTTTTTATCACTTTTTGTGCTTTTCATATTTGCATTTGGCCAAGTTGTTTGCATTCTTCTTCTGTGATTACATCATATTTAGCAGTACTCTCCTGAAGATTTTAAGATTTCAGTGCTGCATTTAACGCAGTGAAATAAGGAGACGGTACACCTTACTAGCAACCACAGTGCGGTGTAAGGACACTGAACGACAGCATCACCTGATTCAAAGAGGTTCATTGTGTCTATAAAATTATACTGCGTATTTAAATTATTTTTTATCAGACACTGGTTTGTTTTGTAATGTAAAACATACCAAAATGTTTCTGTGCAATGTCTAGCAAAAAACACAAAAAACGGACATCAAGGGGCGGAGTCACTTGTCAAAGTTTGACAGGTGACTCCGCCTCAGTTACAATCATCTGTTTTTAAAGACGTCACACACCACCACCTGATGACAACCCTGATGAAGGTGGAAGACATTCCATCGAAACATGTCGGTACGTTTTACATTAGAAAACAAACCAGTGTCTGATAAAGAATAATTTAAATAGACAGCATCACCTGTATGTCATAAATGTGTGTAACTTATACTATCCTTACAAATACTTCTTGACACACCTACCACATGGTACATTCCATTTTCAAGGTGGTTGTACAAGTCTTGAGGAACTTCAAGGCACACCTGCGCTCCCCTGAAGATTCAGGCACTCCTGTTTATGACCCTTAATGGGCCCAGTCAACCCAAAACTCAGTAGCACCCGTATGGGTCCACCCTCATACGATTGCATGTGACCAATGTGACTAAGGCATAAACATGAAAATGGAACCAAAGCCTTTCTGCTGCTCTCACCTTAGCCCATACAAGACGGTGCCGTCAGGGTGCAGTCTGATCATACGGTTTTTGACCGTCACACCGTGAAGAAAGGACTTTTTGTCATTAAGGAAGTAGGTGTCTGGGAGCCACAGCTGGTCTGCTACACGGTTGTCAAGAGTCAGGTTCAGGTCCAGCTCTCCGTAGGCCAAACGCTTATCTCTCCAGCTCTGCTGAAAATACATTGTGATGGTGTAGTCCTGGAAAGAAAAAGGAAAAAAAAATCAAGTAACAACTAATATCAAATTGTTTTTTAGATAAATGATCTGTATTTATGTTAACTCTAAATGATACAAAAAGTACTAGAGGTTCAATAGATGAAACTAAGGCTCATTCAAAACATGTTTTAATATAAAAAATGTAGTGACTAAAGAAAGTTGGTCAAATCTTGCAAAATTATCCATTCTTACATTAAAAATTAGCTGTAATTACATTTTTGCATCAATAAAGCATTTATTTAAAAGAAAAATTCGTCAAGACGGACTGGTAAAGATTGATTTATAGATTTTTTTTTAAAAACCCTCCTTAGATGAAAGTGACATGAAATGTGTTTAATAGTTAAAATTTCATCTACTGCGGTTAAAGTCATTAAAAAAGTTAAATCTCTATTTAGCCAGACCCTAAAACAAAAAGTACTAAATGAGAAATAGCTAAACTTGCCATAAAACAAGTTTTTATAGTTCAGAAACTTTTTACGTTTATGATCGTATCAAAAAGCCCAACAGCTCAGCCTTTTAATCAATAATAAACTCCAGAATCTGGACGGAAGAACAAACCTCAGACATGCAGCTGTGGAAATATTTCTATATGTGATCGAGGACCCACCGAAAAATGCACTCAAGCTGGGCGCCTTAATGGGTCATTGCCCCTGAAGCTGGAGCTGCGCCGCTAATAGTGTCACATAAAAAAAAGTGAAGCGGCATTAGGTATTTATTGGGTAGCAGAATAACTACTGAGCACATTCAGAGAGAAAGAAGCAAAGAATGAAAGACTGTTGCATGTGGGAGGACTGAACTGGCACTGAGTCTATCACACTGAGTGAAATAAAGAGCCAGCAGACAGAGTGACGTCATTGCTCAGATTTCAGCCATATTGCATTTTTTCTATCTGCTGGAAAAACACATGAGTTGAATGTTTTGATTTGTTCTATCTTTGTTACCAGGCATAAAAAACAGGAATCAAAGTGGGCGTGAACATCTCATTCAGCAAAGCGTCTCACGATGGTATCTCTGCTGCCTCTCTATACTCTTCCTGCTCACATCCTTGCTCCATCGTGTCCCGAGACTAAAGCAGGGCGTCCAGGTCGAGGACCCCTTGTTGGCGGCTTTGTCTACTCCATGAGTCACCGCTGCAGAGGCTGCTCAGCGCAGCCGAATTTTGATCTAACACAAACACAAAAAACCTGGCCGAAAAAAGGAGAGTTTCACTCACCATGTTTACTTCTGAGATGGAATCGATGCTGGCTATGTTGATGCTCATTCCTACTATGACTGGAGGACCTGCGGAAACAAACCAAAAATTACAATCAATTCCACTGTAATGCGGAGTGAAGCTGAAGTTTTAATAGAAGGATCTTAAAAGTGGACTGTTGGGTTTTGCTGGGTTTAAAACCTCAAACACTATCAATTAATCTGAGCCTTTTTTTAAATAAAGAACCTGTTTAAGGATTTTGGTTGGCAAATACAATTAAATACATAATATATATAATATTTATAACGTACAAAGAAAGAAAAACAACACAACAAAGTGGTACGTTCCATTAAATACACTCCTAGTTGAATTGCTCATACTTGCTTAGAGGAAATAATTTGTCAGATTTTTCCTTATGAAAAAATGCTTTGTCCCCCTTTGTTTTTAGTGTTTTAACTGTTTTTGTTGTTGTCATTTGACATTTGTTGAAGCTGATTGCTTTATTTTGGATCATTTTTCTGTGTCAGAGATCAATCACCACGTCCCTAAAACACTCATAAACATTTATGATCATGGTTGAGGCTAAAATCTGTGAACTGTCCGAGGCCATAACATGGCAAAATGAGCCCAAATCATGAACCCCTAACCACTGTGGCTTCCTAGACTTAAAGTTGGGTTATTTTTCAGCTATCTGGCATGATTAGGCTTTAATTCTTTGGTTCCAACATTTTTCTATGCATTGTGAGGCTTGTAGAACCTAGTAATGCAGTTTTTTTCTGTTATTTGTGATGTTGGGCCAGAACTTGTAGGAAATTACAAGGAGTTTATTGTATTGAATACAAGAAGGAGTAAATCAGCTGATTTCCAAAAAGTTTTGAAGAGCTTCTTTGCCTTGTAGATTAGAAATAATACATAAATTACCTTAGTTTGGAGTCGTTGTCTAAATATAATCTTTAGTATGTTTTCATGTGAAATAAAATCATCTTCTAAAACATACAAACTTCACACAGAAAGGTCCCCCACTGGTGTTCTGTTTCAGGTCCACCCAGCCGGGACTTGAACCGGGGGCCTTCTTGCTGTGAGGCAAGAGCGCTAACCACAAATAAAAAAAAATATATATATATATCATCCGACAAAAGTTTAGCCCAAAAAGTTGGGGAAAATGACATTGTGTTCTTTTTATAGGCCACAGATGTTTGATGCATTATAACAAATCAGCTACTGCTGACAAAGAAATTTCAACAGATACACACAGCTTTCATACATGCAAGCCATGCAGCCAGCATAAACCAGGAAGTTCCATAAACATTTGTTTTGAATGGTTCTGGTAAAATGCATATCTCAGCAGGTTGCAACACTATAGTTATCAGAGCAATTAATTACCACAAAGGGGGCAAATGAGTAAACTAAGGATGTTTAGCATCATATGATTTTGACTAAAACTTCATGTTTCTCTGGTTGCTGCTGAAATGTGTTTGCCCCCCCCCCCCCCTCCCCCTCCCTATTCCCAGTCCTCTGCATTTCCACTGGTACCTTTAATTTGCTTGATCAGGCCACAAAAAACGGAAGTGCTGATGCAGAGAACTGAAATTGCACGAGTGATTTGTTGTTGAGTCTGCATATTCTGACAATGCTCCTTGATTTTATAGTAGAAATTGCACTTTCATTCGAGTCATCAACAACATAAGAACAGCTTAACTGCACTATAGAGTGCCACATTTGTCATTCCTTGCAAAAACTCAAAGCTTTGAACTTCATCTTAAATGAAGAGCTGTAATCGGCTGAATTTGCATTGTTGGGCATTTTTTGTTACTAACTTTCCTCATTTTTCTCCCTGGGCACTAAAGTAATATCCTATTCCGAGGCACGGTGTACAAATAAATAAATACCATTTGATCAGAAATGTGTACACTTTTTAACTTTATTCCTTTCTTTAATGAAAACTCTGCTTACGAAAGTAAGTTTACAAAAATTCTACACGCCAGTGGATGTTGAATTACCTACGCATATTTGAATAAAAGCAAGCATCAGCAAATAATGCAGGCAGAAGCCTTCTGTCTATTTAAAAGTCTTTTATTTATTTAAAAATCAGAAAATGTTCAGTTCAAACTGGTTGCTGGATCTCTCAGGCTTCTGAAAAATGACAACTTCGGTTTTAAAAAGGACTTTGAAAGTTAATTTGTAAATGTGAAGTTAGTGCAAGAAATCAAGGCAGCTCTAAAACAGTAATTTTAGGGCTCACCGACACGGATTACAATGAGAGGGATTTTTGATGGAATTTAAAAATGCCAAATCTGACCAGAATCTGACCCTGAATTTTCAGCCCTCTGGAGTAAAGACAGGAATAGGAGTTAATAAACACCTAATGACTAATTATAGAGACTGGATTAATATGGTTTCATAATAAAGCTTTGTTTTCAGACCTATGCATGTAATTTATTGCACAAACCATAAAAACGACTAAAGATATGCCAAAATTAAAAATCAGTTTCTACTTCTTTAGTTTTTACCACTAAAGTGCACCTCAGTAGATTCTTGTTCTTCGGAACAAATAAAAAGTGGACTAAAAAAAGAAAAGAAAACTTGGTCTCGAAGTCCTAAGCAATGAAGGAGTGAGGGCTCAATGACCCAGAGCGATCAGGAAGCCAAGAACGCCACTGAATATGGCTTAACACACAATTGTTTGCACGCCTCAGACAGCCTCCTGCAGGGCAAACTGCCAGGCCCAAATACAGCTATGAACTGCAACCACTGTGGCACTAAAACCATTCCAGATGAGTTGTTAGGTGTCTCGCTTGATGAGTTGAGTGTTTCTATAGAACTGCTCGCACCAGTAATTTCTTTTACTTCCTGCTTTGTATTAGTCCAGCAGCAGTATGGGTGCTGCAACCTGAAAGTGCTTAAACAACTCTACAATAAAACTCTTTGGATTTCAAATGCAAATATCACAAATTAATTGACAAATTATTTTCCTGTTGAATTATTATTGTAATCTCTACTTCTGAAAACAAAAGTATAATTTAAAGATTCATAGAAATTGTTAAAATCCTTGATAACATTGTTGATCAATGTGTCTGTCTACATGTAAGCCCTTAATCCTGATTAATAAAACAGATGCTTTAAGATTCTAGTTTACATTCTGTCCTGCTAAAAGCTATTATGGTCGTGATTCTAACTGTTTCTGGGATTTTATATTTCCATGACAACATACACGTTTTGTGAAGCTGCACTGATTTTGCTCTTGAAAACCGATTATTATGTTCTGACATTTAGACAGACTGAGGAGGAACAGTAACAAAACAAAAAAGCAAAAGAAGTCCAGACACATCTATTCTTAATCCCTGTTAATAATTTAAGATATATATTGTAATGATGATATTGTAATGAAACAAACAAACAAAAAACCAAAAAAGACATTCAACAATCCACTACTTCATGTTTTACCAAAGTGTGGTTCAGAGAAAATCTGCAGAGAAAAGATGCAGACAAGAGAACTGAAGAAAGTTGTCCAGGACGCGGTACTGTGAAGAACCATCTCTGCACCCCAACTAAAAAACACATTTCTTTGCATTTGTATCCCTTGTGCTATCCTAGGCACTTTAACATTGGGATTTGGGTCATCTAGACCCACTAGACAGTGCGCTGAACCTTTTTTCTTCAATGATTTGTGATCTTCACTGGTGTCCATGGATTACATGAAATCCTCTCCACCTTTATCCACTTTTGTCATGGTAGGGAGAACACGTCAATGGAAGGGTGGGGCACAAGGGTTAAGCATTGACTTCCAGATTGAAGCTTTGTTTAAACCAAAAATAATAAGAGAGCTAGTTGGGTTTCACTAAATAACCACTATGGGGGACGTTAGTTTCTTTATACTTTAATCCTAAATCATAAAACGTACAAACAATTTTTTCTTGTGATCAAACTTTTTCCTTTTATTTATTTATTTGTATTTCTGTTTGTCTATTTATTGCAGATCTTTCCTCTTGTCAGTTTTTACACTGTACGATACCTCACAGACAATGGACAATAATTATTGTTGTTATTTTTTAGGCGTTTTTCAGTGTTATTTATCTACCTGCTGTTTTTAAGAAAGCAGTGTTTACAAGGTAATTTATATTTTGTGGGATTAATAAAATTTTATTCTATAGTATTCTAAATTGTACTAAAGGTGAATTTTATTGGACCCTCAATAGTTTAAAAACATTTTTTATTTCGGTACAGATGTTTAAAATTTGCCTCAATGGTTCCTGTGAGATTCCAATGTCAATTTTCAGAAAGGCCAAGATTCACTAATGGTTTCGTTTATGAAATCAATTTCACAAATTTCGTTCTTGAATTAGCTGCAAACACAGAATTACCAAAAGTTGCATTTTCTCAATAGACCACTGGGGGCAGGTTACAAACATGACCAATTGTCCTTTTTCTGTCATGTTAAAGTGTTAGATTTTATAGCAATAATACACATACATTTGATTTAAAATATTTTTCTAATGGCATTACTTTATCTTTACATTAAAAACAACCGTAAATAAAGTGAAATATTTTAATCCCTTTGTGCCTTATGTCGCTAGTTTGCAACGCACCATATAATCCAGGACTTCACTTAATTTAGCTCCACCTTAAATGGCAAAAATCATGAAGAATTTATTTTTTATAATTTGAAATAAATTCAGGGATAAAAGAGTTAAATCAGGCATTTGGATTTTTATCAAACCTTAAAGATGTGCATCACTAGGAGCCTATTGCTTTGATTGGCAGGTGGGTAGACCCGAGAGAACTTAACAAAACCTGTCACTTCACTTTGTCCCGTCCAATTTGCCCTCTTCCCAACATTCATGAGCTGGGCGGGCGGAGGGAACTCTAGCCAATGTGCCACTTGATGAAATAATTATTTTTGCTGAATGACATGACCTTCTGCATTTCCATCAGAGAATCCAGAAATTCTCCCCGTTTTGTTGGGTAACATCAGTACAATTCTAGATACAAGTCTTTAATGAAGACACAAGAATGAAATACGAGATGAGATGGTTTGTTGTCATATTTTCTTTCTTAGTAAAAAAAAAGCATCAAATTCCCCCAGAAATCTCAAAGTACGTATGTACCCGTCTTGTGTTTGTGCGTCTTGATCCAACGTCTGCAAAATAAGACTAAAAAATAAACAAGTAGATCTTTAAATAACCTTTTTTTTCTGAAAGTTTCCAAGCATTTGCTATAAAATAGCTGCTGCGTCTTCTGTTCCATCATATTCTTTTGATGCGAAGTCAAGTGAAAAACACAATTCAGGGTCAGATTTTAATCTAAAAGAAAAAAAGTATTTTATTTACCACAGCAGTGCATACTGTATGTGAGCAATAACCAAGGCTGTAGAAATGCTTTTTTGTTCGACATTTCAGAAGCAGACAGGAACTGTGTTATCCTGCCCCGGTTTTCCATGGAATGTTAGCCAACGTCACAGCAGGAGCAGCTTCCCGCAGATGTCGGATGAAGAGTTGGATAAAGATGTGGTGCGACCAAACGGAGCAGAAAAAGGAAACAGCATTGAGCTTGTCTTTGATTGCATACTATTTCTGCCTTATTCAACTTGGAGCAAAACTGGGCACGGAAACATCCCTCATGGGCATTTCAATTGAACCAAATTGTGTTTTTTTATGCCTCCAAACATGGAGGTGTCACAGTTTCCTGTTGAAGCAGCATGGACACTCATGGTTACTTTGAGCATCAACAGACTGCAACTAAAGTTAACACCTGTTACTGTTGTCTTTTCAGTTAAGGAAAAGAAAGAATAATGAAAACAAAGACTTCTGATTTACATTCAAGGTCATGTGGTTTTTTTCGTCTATTTTTTCAGAAAAAAGGCCCGTATGATCAGATTCAGTAGCTTTATCAAGCTTCCCTTACACTTTGCTTTAAACAAATATTCCAATAAGTTAGAACATTCGAGAACTAATACTGGTATTTTCAGGTGCTACGAGTTTAATATTTTTGCTAGTGTTCTATATTTACAATAGAAATGGTGGAAAGGTCTCAATCTGAGTTTGCCTCGACTTTGAGAATGACTTTAGAACCGTCTGGCCCAATCTCACCCTACCACCCTCTTGAAAGGATCTTATTTGGACACTTTTCTTCTGGTGAAGATTTAGAGCCTCTGATATTAGGAAATTGCAAATCCATTGACCTTGTCTAAAAACAAGTTAACCGTTTTTAACTGTTTTTAACCACTCTGTAGTGAGATTCTATGGCTCTTACTCGGTTTTGACAGTAATAAATTGGACCAAATGGACCAAAAGTTGCAACCCCAGCACACAGTTTCTGGATGCCGCACACCTGACCCTCATGTGCAACCAATAACAGTTTGCTGAAATTTTGCACTGAGCCTCACTCAGTGCCAAGTGTTGTTTGTGCATTACCAAGCGTTATACTCAGACCTGATCTTCTGTTTTGTCTCTGACTCAGTTTGCTTGCCACTTGGGTTCTTCCGGTTCCGGGTTACAGCACAGACGCGTGTGTGGCTCACTGCGGCTATACAACTATCTTCAATTGACTTAAAAAGTTGATTTTCTCCAAAAAAGAGAGCTGACCATGGCCCCCAAGAAAAACCCTAACTACGAAGACCTTAGAAAGTCTCTTGATAATCTAAGCTGCGCTGTATCCTTTTATGGAACAAGTGAATGCTAAGTTACCTCCGATCTTGGAGCTAATGGAAGACTTCCGAAGATTCCGAGCTCAAAACGAGCAACGAGAAAACCGGGTCGACATTTTGGAGAAAAGACTGGCTGATGTGGAACAACAAGTAAGGATGAATAATGTCATTCTCACTGGAGTACCGATCAAACCTCAGGCAAAGCTAAATGCAGCTGGAGTTAGCATTGCTAATGCTAATAGCGCTAGCAGTCCCTCTCAAACGGAGAGCGGTGGAGAGTCTCTGAAACACCAAGTGAAATCATTTCTCACGTCTAAAGGGATTTCCCTGGATCTCAACACCATTGAGACCTGCCACCCGCTCCCTGGAAGAAAGGAGACGGATAAACCAGCGATCCTCATCAGGTTTGTGAATCAAAAACACAAGCTAGCTCTGATGAATCAAAGAAGAAATCTGAAAGGATCTACTGCTTATCTGAACGACCATCTGACCAGAAGGAATGCTGAAATTGCCAAACATGCACGGCTTCTCAGGAAGCACAAGCAGATTGAGAACACTTGGGTTAAAAGCTGCAGGATTTACGTCAAACCACTCGGTCCACCGGACCGGTCCAAGGTTCTGGTTGTGAACACCATGAAAGACTTTGAGAAGTGTTTGATCACGGACATCTGAAACAACATGGAGTAATAAATCAAAGAGCCAAATAATTTCAAGAAATATGACGCCTAGATTCATCATTTTCTCCTAAAGTCTGAAGTGACCTGATTATCAGCAGAGAGTTCCGACCTGCAGACAACTTGACCTCAACTCTTAGGTGCCGCTGATATCAGCTTAAGAAGGATATGGACCTGAATCTAATGTCTGCAGACATAACATGGAAGAGAACTAAAAACTGTTTAAATCCAGAAGAACGGCTGTTAATCAGCAGAAGAAGAAATGCCAACCCTGGTCATTTGACAAAATATGGACCCTTTTTATTTTACTTCACAGCATTACTTTATCATAAAAAAAATAATAAAACAAATGATTAATCAATTATTGAAAATGGTTAAATTGATTGACTTTTAATGATATTACTTCACTTGCTCCAAAAAAATTTACAGTGTATTTTTTATGTAACAAACAAGCTCTTTTTCTAAAGCCTTTTTTAATCTGCTCCTGATTCACAACAATTTAATTAAAGAAACACTGAGAAATGCAATTTTAAAATTTTATTTTTTTATTAACGTCCACCATCAGAAAAAGGCCGAAAGAACATGTTAAAAACACCACAAAACACCATTTTAATTGGAGTGGGTCTTTAACTTTTCTCCCAGACCCTATTCTGAACCCTAACCCTAACTCTACCCTGACCCTAGAGTAAAGGAAGCATAACATGTTTGTAAATAACTAGCAATAAGAATAAAAATAAGAAAAAAAAGTGAAGCAAAGACACTGAATCTGTGATGTTAGCTGACATTCCCAATGGCGTTATCATGGTAATGGCTGTACCTGGATGCTCATTTGTGTTATACCCAGTCAGTACCGGTAGGAGTGAAGTTGAGTTAGTGCTGAATGAAAGGAAGCCTCTTCATGAAAACAGCAAATACAGCCAATGCTAACGTTTTTAGCAGACAGAAAAGAGAATGAACTCTTTTGTCCTTGTGTTGTGTTTACACTTCCATGCGTGTGCCTTACCGTCCTCTAAGACCATACGCATCATGTCACTGTAACCTGTATTCTTCTAAACTGCAGCGAGCTGGGATTAGAAAGCCTATCCAGTGGATCATAAACAGGTTCAGTGTTGAATAATTTTGGGCTGTAGCAGTGATTATGTCAGGCTTCCTTGAGTTTATTGAGAACAGAATGTTTATCACCATAAAAGTGCTTCTCAGGATTGTTGAAAGTCATCGACCCTGTTTATTACAAACATATCTGAAATATATAAGCCTATTTGCTGTCTTGAAAACAGAAGGGATTGTTAGTATCATTGTTGGTCATGCATCCTTCTTCTTTGCTGTCACTTTGTCTTTTTATAGCCCTGCTGCCCGCTCATTTGCTTATTATCTATGTATTACTGTCCTTTAACTGCAACAACGTGTCGCCGCGTTTCGCTTCCAGTCTGACAGCCTTATCTCACTGCAGGCCAAACAAGCTCAACTGATGCAGCGGCCAGCGAGGCTGCCCTATTTAATGTTTTCTATGATAATGGCAGCTCATTTCAAGACGGTGCGAGTTTGCTAGTGGGAAGCAGTAGGAAGAACCAAAGCAGCTGATCTTGATTCGAACTGACGGCAGTGCTGAAAGTCTCAGAGAAAAAAAAATTCTACCTGGTAACCTAGTTTGATATTTTTTCTCTCTCACAAAAACAGAGCCAAGGCACCAATAATCTTTGAAACAGTCAAGGATTATTAGGAGTGAGAAAGGACCTGACATAAGCGCATGAATGAGGCACAATGAAAAACGGGACAATCGACCAAAACAGGAGGCTGCAGTGTAACAGTACACAAAAAAGATGGAACTGAATTCAGGGGTTGAACATGTGCATCTTTGTAGATGTAAAAAAAACTATCAACATAAACATAGGCTTTAAGATTTAAAGAACACATAACTCATTTTAAAGTAAAAGCCCTCAACAATGACAAACAGTGTTTTAGTTTTAGTTTTTGAAGAGTTGATGTTGATGCAATTCCTTGACTGACCAGCAGAACACAAGATCAAGAACTTTATGCCCCCCTGGGGGTGTTGGGTTAGACCATTGTCAATCTAGCATCACAATATAGCAGATACTTTTAATAGTGTTTAAATGTCTTAACGGTCTTGCGTCTTCTAACTAGTGAAATATGAGCCCTCGTGGATCCTGAGATCCTCTGGCACTAGTCTAATAACCATTCAGACTGTAAAAACCAAAACGGAGAGGCATCTTTTCAGTATCATGCCCCTTGTTTATGGAGCAGTTTGCCGGAGGACCTGAGGACTGCAGAGAGCATTCTTGTTTTTAAGGAAAGGCTCAAGACTCCTCTTTTTAACCTGGCTTTTAGGTTTTCTATTTTTATTGATTTTGTTTTTAGTCATTGATCCACTTTATTATGTTTTATGATTTTATACTGGATCAATGATACATTTTAATATTTCTTATTTTTATGTTTTCTTGTTCAATGCTTTTACCAGTTATGTTAACCTGGGACCTGCATCCCCACTTAGCTGTGGTGTTGCTGGTTCCCCGCCTACCGTGCTGCACTTCGCTGGGTATGCATCTATCCATAGGGAGGGAGGTTCCAACTTTGTATGGGTCAGGGGGCTTCTATTTTTATATTGATTTGCTCAGGTTGTTTTTTTTTTAATTTTTTTTGGGAAATAAATTTATTTCACAAAAGTGTGACTTTAATATGACTTTTTTCTTTTTATTATGCATTTCTTAGCATCTGCAACTTCTACTCTGAAGCAACTTACTTTTTTACAACTTTTAAACTAATCTTTGTTAGAGAAGCTAGATTTAATTTAACATTCTAGTTTGTTTATTTTTTACCTGCATATACTTGTAAAAAACAGTTTTTGGGAATGTCTGTTTCACACACAAAAAAAGCTTTAAATTTAGGTGGAAAAAAAATGTAATCATGTGTCTGGTGTGTTTAATTTGACGGATATTTCTATGACTTAATCGAAAAGGAACAAGTTTTTTCTTTTTTTTGACCACAAAAAAAAAAATCAGTTCCCTCTCCCAGCAGTGAGTACCTGTCTATCCAATCACAATGGACGCCTATTTGGTCTTGATGTTTCAATATTGAATTAGGCTCATTTCAAATTAAAATAATTTAATTTAAGCAAAAATAAAGTGTTATTTTGTAGACTGCCAGTTGTAAAGCTGTATGAAAACAAATTTGCTGGACAGCAAAGAAAACACCACCTCTGTATGAAAAAGTCTGATAATCAAGCCATTGCTTAGCAACAGTGGGCTCCATAGCAACAGTGCAGCACGTTCTCCACGGCGCTGCAAGAGAAGCATGATGATTTATCCAGTCAAATCTGTGTTTGCTTTTGTTTTCAATGGCTACTGCTCTCATGAAGCCCCTTTCCCCAGAAATTAACAAACGCAACATGGAACTCTGCACCAAGCTGCTTCTGCATTCAGTACAGCTGTCCAATTACACTGATCACAACAAGAGGAGCAGAACAGTCACCTTTGCTCACGAAAACAATTCTCACAAAAAAAAGGTATACCTTTGTGAAGCATTAACTGCATCCAAAGACACATCCAAAAGATGTCCTCCAATTTTTTGTGGAATTTACCGAGAGAAGTTTTTCCATGAATTCTGGTTGTACAGACGGTTCTTCTTTTTTGCTCCCTCCATTTTATTTTGTAAGGATAAACAGAGGTACTGAGGAGAGATTTTCCTCTCAAGAATGGTCTTGGTTCCTAAAAAAAATATCCACTTATATATAGATGTTTGTATTAAGAAAAATTTTTCAGGAACTCATCCAAAATTCATCCTCAACTGTGGATTTAAACCCAAATTCACTGAGTTTGGTTTGCCTTATACTGAAAAAAACTTAATGTGTCAAGAAAACCTGGTACAATGAGAAAAGTGGCACAAAGTGACACCAAATCCATGATGTCGATGTGTTTCCAGGTAAAAACAGATTTCTGATTGAGATACAGTTATATTCTAAAGTGCCATTAAAACTCCCAAAGACCTGTGGGTAGTGTCTTGCTGGTGAATGACCAGCACAAATCTCTCCCGCACTCTTATCAGCCACTTACTTTGGACTTCACATGAATATCAGGGATTCTGCTGTAAAAATGCCTTTTGACTTCTGGAAAAAGCAATTAAATCCTTTTGTAATTTTTGAATTCTTAAAATGTAAGCTGTTGAAATTAGATCTGTCTCAAAAATATGCTGCCATTTTAAGCGTTGATCACTTGCACCCATATGGGAGGGTTAATCTGTATGGGTGCTGTGTGTATTTGGGTTGTCTGAACCTGTGAAGGGTCGAAAGCAGGATTGGAGGAATTTTAAAGGGCCTGTAGGTGTGTCTTGCAGTTCCCTTGAGGCTCCTTAAGGGATATCATGAAAACTCAATCCCCTGTTGTCATGAGTGTAGTTTTCGTAAGGCTAATGTAAGTCACAAGCACTTATGGTGTACAGTGTCGAACTAGCGTCCTTACGCCACACTCCAGCTACTAGTGAAATGCGTGCAATGGCTCTTTAATGCTAATGCTTTACGCACAGGGTGTGCAGGTGATATGTGTTCATGAGATTTCTGTAGGAGGCCCACAGAAACTACATTCGGGTTGTCTAATTTACTCATTTCTAATAGACAGGGCTGCATGGCATCAACTGGCTCCTTGTGCAGTCTGCAGGATTTGGCAGGGCTTGAAAAAATGACTAATCTGTACGACACGCCGGCATCTCACCTACTTTACCCTTTTGTATTGTACTAGTGTTTGCTGCCAGTAGCGGTTTTAGGCACGGGCCATACGGGCAATTGCAGGGGCTCTCTGTCTGCTAGCCAGCCGATGCCGGCATGACAATCAAAAGAGGTCCGGGGCCGGAGATTCGAAGCTCACCCTAGCTGGAAATAGCTTACTCCGCTGGGGGGGTGGGGGGGTGGGTGTGTCACTCACCCGGTTTGGCCTACTGTAAGGGCAGTTGTGATTAAAGCTTTAGGAGAAAACATCATACTCAATAAAAATCCTTTCATCTGTGTGTTCTGAAGAGCTCAATATATAGTAATTATGTAAAGATCCTCCTAATTTGTATTCCAACTGTTCGATGACCACTATCCAACGACGCCACATTCTTCGCCCTGTCAGGTGTGTGCAGTGCTTTCTGCACGGTTTCATTTAACGGTAAATGCTGAAAATGTCAGATTCTTGTTGTCTGATTTGCCTTCACATTGTACTTTTGACAGCAAACCAAACCACCTACACAACTTGGTGGGCAGCTCATTTTAGGGTATTGCCTACAACTAATAAGCAAGAAAACTTGGCAGGTGTTTGCTCAAAGTCCTATGACCAAAGGTGGACAAGTGCTTGCACCTTCTCACAACTAACATTTTTAGAAAGAGCTACAGTAAGAATTTCAACATCAAAGTGGTTCACCCAGACAGAACAATCCTGGTACAAGACGGAGGGAAGCTGAAACTCACCAAGACTGGAGAAACGAAAAGATTGAATGTTTCATACAGAGGAATGATTTTCATGGGACAAGAGAGCTTGTTCGGTAGTTTACATCCGTGGGTTCACGTGGTTGTAAATATTAATCTGTCTCCATGCTTGAAGTTATCTGGTTAACCACAGAAATGTGTAGCTGCCTGGATGAATTAATCCGTTTTGCGCTCTTCATGCTTTATGCATACTCACAAAGTGGAAGCGTATAAATTAATCACATTCTGGCAATAATAAGAAGTTTGGTAAGAACGATCGGGAGATTTTTATTTATTTTACAAACAAACAAACAAGCAAACAAACATTGTTGTATTATGTTTCAGGAAGCTGAAAACTACAACTAGGCACGAGGAGACGAGAGGGTAAACCTTTGAGCGGACACCAGTCTATCACACGGTGAACACACATGGAGGATGACATACGTGTTTGCACCTGCGGGCAACTTTCCAGCTGACTTTTCATCTGGCGATGATGAAAGAGGGGGCACTCATTTGGAAATCAGCACAGACACAAAGAAAGGATGCAAACTCTACACAGAAAAGTCTTCTATCAAAAGGGATCTGACGAGTGAAGAGCAATGAACAATGAAAACCCACTTACTTACCACAAAAGATGCATAAATATATTCCTTAATGATACTGGGTTTTTGAAACCATCTACCTTTACATCCTGAAGAAAGCATTAGCAAATAGAGCTGCCTTCTGTTTGACTAATGCCGGTTATACTACATCCATTTTATTTCTATTGACGACTTCATCATTCGATTCAGTGCTCAATTCAACTAGATTTGATTAAATATGGATTTAATTGTCAAATTCTGCTCTAAAGTTGCTTTCTGTTGCTCATGTGAAATAGTTTTGACATAGCTAATGATTTAAACAGAAAAAATGCATTCATTTGCTCAAAAACCAAACAAAAAAAGGTTTAATGGATTGATCTTAATTTCTAACGGCGATGAATTTGATTTTAATCAACATTTGACTTCATGTCTAAATAAAATGTGGCCTCCTGGATTAAATAAAGCAATATGGAAATTTTTTTATTTTTGTTTTCCAGAGGTTTCACTCTTACTTTGGTACATTCCAAGATGGCTACATTCTCATTCACAGTTTCATACATGCATACTTTTATAATTCATAAAGAAAAAAATAATGTTAAGATGTTACAGTTGGTGATGTCTTGCATTAAATTTGATTTAAACCTAATTTTTTTCTGACCTATTTGCAATAATCAGCCAAATATTTAATTAGTAGTGGTAAGTGAAGACTTTGGTTCCTCTGGAAGAATCTCTTCTGGAATGTCTGCCTCACACCAGGCTAATTTATAAAGATGTTATTTGTGTTAAAATGGATTCTCTTTTCCCATAGGTGTTGTTTTTAATTGAAGCTCCTGTGTGGTTCTGCAGGAATCTCATAGTCTAGAGCGCTGACACACATTCGATAGTTAAATAAAAGAAACAGCAACATCACCAAAGCGACTGTGCCGCTTGAATTAAGGGAAATCATTAAACCCGCTCAAGCCAAGGACTTCAAAAGGGCAGAGAAGACAAAAACTGTGAAAAAGATGAGGCAGAACAGGAGAGCAGAGGTAGTACATCACAAGGAAGTCAGGGAGACAGGAAAAGTAGAGGTGGCTCTTCTTATCGTACTATCCTGTGACAGAGTTTGTAGCTGACACATAAAACCTATTTATGATTCCACACTTAAAGTGGGTATAAATGTAGCTTCCTATTTGCATAAACAGATTTCTCTCAAAGAATTATGACCTGCTGGATGTGGTTTACACTCAATTCTCATTCCTTGAATTACGGACCAGTCAGAAGTTCGACTCGTTTCCTGATTCTCTTTCATTAATTCTGATGTTTTGCTGGTTCGCTTTGCATCTGCATCCTGATGAATGATCTGCGTTTAAGACAGTTTTAACTTTTAGATGGTTCCACATTTAACTGTGCAGAAGAACTCCTGATTAGTTTAGAAACTGAGACCAGTTGAGGGGCTATCAAGCACACAGGAAAAAACCCACACCCTGTTGTGTTTAAAGTCCCACTCCCATCCACTTTGAAAGCATTCCCAGTGGTCTTTTAATCACAATTGTGTTGTTTTTAGCCAAAACAAACAATACCTGTGTTGTTTTCTAGGATATGGTTTCTGCAGAGCTGCAGTAGTTTGTGCACTCGACCATTACAGCAGAGCAACTTTGCCCTTCATTCCCCTCCTTGTTGCTGAGAGGTCTCTGTTTACATGGTTTCCCGCAAACTCACAGCCCCTCACACCACCAACCTAACATTACCCGTGCAACAAAAATGTTTAGCAATATTGGAGAGTTATCCAGTCGTACAGTTTTGATACCAGCTTGGATGAGTATGAAAAGACGTGTGATACCCACATTTTCATTGGACTTGGTTACTAAAAGAGGATTTTGGTGTGAATGTGAAAATATTTACAGTTTTTTACGGTATTCATTTTTAATAAGCTATGTGAACAGGAGGATTACCTAAAACTCATCCATAAAAGATAAATAGATATAAATCTAAAATAAGGAAGAAGATGCACACAGCAATGACCTGCTGGATGGGAGAAATCAATTCATCGTATCAAGTTCTTCAAATTTAACATTTAAGAGTCAATTTTAAAATATTCTAACATGTAAAACTTGGTAACAATAAAAAACTTTTGCTTAAAATAGTGATTTTTGTCTCTGTTCATGTGATGATGTCTCACTGTTGTTCCATATGATCAGTATATGTGCACTAAATCCCTGTCACTACAACAGCCTGGAATGAGTCAGTAACCTCAACCTGTTTAATGACATTAACCTTCTGTAATTATGAGTTGAGCTTCCTCCATCATCACGTGTCTTAAGAGAACGGGGATTGTGAATTCATATTTTATTAATACATTCATTTGCAACCCAAGAGTCATATTAACTCTGGCGAACATGGGTGAATTCACAGGCGAATGAACCATTTTACAAAAATGTATGTTTCTTAAATAGAAGTGTTGTCTAAGAATGCTTGACATTTAAAGAGCAGAAAAAGATGTGAAAGCAGGAGTTTCTTATAACACAAAATGTCACACATTTTCAGTTTTTATAAACTTGCTTTTAGGCTTTTCTAAAATTGCATGTCTTTGGACTTTATAGATATTTTTTATGTTGTCAGTCCAACTTAATGGGTCTACAGCGTGGATTTCTCATTTACACCTTGTTTTTATTTAATTCAGTACAGCCCAACTGCACATTTTCATTCTCATTTGGACCCCATAGGAAATCTTTGGAGGGAGTTGAAAGTAAGTGTTGCCCGATGACATCATCATCGCTGCTCTAGAGGAGATCTGCATGGGGAAATGGGCCAAAATACCAGCAACAGTTTGTGAAAACCTTGTGAAGACTTACACACTTAAAATGTGTGACTGCTGTCATTGCCAACAAAGGGCATATAACAAAGTATTGTGTTGAAGTTTTGCTACCTATTTTCCACCATAATTTACAAATAAATTCTGTAAAAATCAGACAGTGTCATTTTCTTCTATTTTTTTTCTCTCATAATTGAGGTATACCTATGATGAAAATTACAGGCCTCTCTCATCTTCATAAGTGTGAGAACTTGCCCAGTTGGTGGCTGACTAAATACTTTTTTGCCCCACTGTGCATTTATTAAGGCATCTGATTGGCCAGTTTATAACTTGAATAACATGCACTAAAGAAAAACTATTGTTAAAAAATAGTGTTAGCAAGAGCATATTTGAAAAAAGGCAGCAGATGAAGAGTGGTTATTCTGACAAAATGAATGATTAATAGCTGTTTGTTTCTCAAGAGAAGTCTCTGGGTACTTCCTGTTTGGAACGCAACAGAGATTGGGGTCACTCAGTCCAGTTCTCCTATACAGTCAATAGACATTACTGAGGTAAAAATCTAAAGTGGTCCCTTTCTCATGTTTTTCATGACTGGGATGGCATTACTTTTACCCCCCCCCCCCCCCTTATCCTGGAACCCACAAGTGTGTGTGAGCGTGTGTGAGTGTGCACCTGGAGTCTCATCAACTTCACCGAGAACACCTGTGGGTCTGCAGACTCAGAAGTCCTGGAAACCCCATCCCACCCCGTTTTCCCACCACCAGCTGTTGCCAGATTAACTTTTCCAGCTGGCGTTCTTTACAATTCTATGTCTCTCAGCACTTTTGCCAGATATTTCAACATATACATTTTCTCTTTACATAAACTTTTAGTTGACAAGAAGTAGCTAAAATATTGATTTTTGGTGGAAACAAAGGACAGAGAACCAAGAACCAGAGTCCAAATCTGTGCATTTCTGGATTCTTAGTGTTTCATTATCCAAAAATCCATCCACATTTTAGCTTGTAAATGTGACTGTTTGCTGGTAAATTTTGCATTATTATTCCTACTAAGACCAATTAGTCTATTATCTATCAATCACACAAAGACAAATAAATGAAGTTAAAGACTCACCAAATCAGGTTTTTGTCTCGAAACAGTTGATTTATTTATAAAGAAAACGGAAAATGGCTCCATGTCTATACTGTTTCGGCAGAATTAGGTAAAAAATTTGTGCTAAGAAAGAGGAGGAAAGACATGCCAATTTTAGAGGGTTATTTCTCAGAAAACTTAAATCTGAATAAAATACCAAAACTTACGTTACAGGTTAAGAGTCACTCCAATGAAAATTGGGTTTTTGGTGTTTTTAACATGTTCTTGTAGCTTTTTTTTAATGATGGAGGACATACATATATATATGTATTTTATATATATATATATATATACATATATAAAATAACACATTCCTGAGTAGGTCTCTATTCAAATCGTTGTGCATCAGGAGCAAACGCACAACAGAAGTTTGAAAAAACTCCCAGTTCTGACGCAGAAACTGTTGTGGGTTGGCCAAATCTCCTGCTCTGCTCCATCACGATACATCCGCTTACAGACAAATAGATCCATGTACATCTTAGTGTTCCTCATCTGAGATGGTATCTGCCCCAAAACTGTACAGCTAGTCTCAATATTACGTTCCCTTTTTGTTGAACTGGTGATGGTAGGTTGAGTTTTGAGAGGGTTGTAAGCTATTGGGAGTGTGAACAAAGGGATGATAGGAAGTCAGGGCAGACTTACTCTGCTCAAACAGTCCCAGCCACAACTCAGAGGTAAATTACTAATCAACTATCACTGCTCTGCAGAAACCATGTCCTAAAAATCATGATCATCAGAGTGGAACTTAAAACAGTACCTGCTTCTTTCTGCCTTCTCTGCTTAATTTTTCCTTGTATTCTCAGTGATGAATACAGTTGAAAAATGTTCTGTATGTCACCTTGAAAGATGGTGCTGACTAAAATTGATCTATATAGTCATTACACACGGCCTAAACCTTCATTTTCTTTGACCATATGGGTCGCGCCTGACTTCACAATACATGGAAAACGCAAACTCAAAACATCTGGGCTACATCTGGCTCAAACAACATGTGCCATAACCCTAATTATGCTTAGTTTATGACCTGTGCCTGGCCCACATGACACTTGGTTGTATGACTGAGTCTAAAGTGCCATAAGTGACTCAGATGAGGTCCATGAGAATCTGTAATCTGAGAAAAGTGACTTTTGCTATGTTTGGAATCTACATCTTTTCATACTATCCATCTGTCCACCTCATTTTTATCTGGAATATTGTGACAGATCTTTTTTTATTTTTTTTTTAGACTCATTTAAGTTTCCTATACGTGAATTGCCAAATGTTCTTTCCTCGTTTGTCCTCTTGAGAAATATGTTAGTTCCACATATTTAGTTTCATCACTGTCCAAAGATCATATTTATTTATTTATTCACACCTGAGCTTTTTTAGCCCCTGAACACATTTTTCCATTTATCTGTCATTTTTGCACAGACCCTATTGCAGCGAAATGACAAGTGCACAGTTTCCGCTTTACTGACCATTTAATGAAAGTAGAAGTACAACTAAACTTGATTCGAGCAAATTTACCCTGAAGTGTGAATATGGAAATAGGAGAAGATGAAAAAGAAGCAACACATTTAAGTGTAATATGAAGTAAATATAACTACCAAAATTGCAATGCAAAAAGAAAAGATTGTCTGTGCTAGGTGCAGTGCTCTGTAGTGTTTTTCAAAGGGTAATGTCTGGAAAAGGTGACCTCCAGGAATCAAAGGAAATGAGATCCCTTCTGTTTGTTTCCTCACACATCTAGATGGAGTGTTAAAACCTGTTACAGTTGGTTCTGATGTGACGTGTCCAAAGTCTGGCCCATGGGCCAAATGCAGCCTCCATTCAGATTTCCACAGGCTCCTGTCATAAATCAACAACGTGCAATCCCTTCACTTTCTAAGAACTGTGTGTGCGATTTATTGATTGATTGGTTAATTACGGCATAATGTGCGACAAAGTGTGCATTATCAGAAATTATGGATGACACGAAAGCCTAAACCGTGCAAGGCAAAATGGTAATTTACTTAGGCCAGCATAGTGATATCGAACATTTGGGCTATGAGGTTGGAACTTCCTTTTTAGGTATGCATTATCACTGTATTAAATCATATTTTAAGATGAAAAAAAAAAAAAAAGCTGCTGGATATCTCAGTTGGTTAAGTGCAGGACTGGTACATGGGAAATCTGGGTTCAATTGACCCTTTGCGCTACCGCCTAACTATGTAGTCACAAGTGAGTCCTAAGTCTAGGTCTCCCTGCGCAGGTCCCCAGCTCGGATTAAATATAGGGTTGTGTCAGGAAGGGCATCCTGCGTAAAAATCTCTACCAAACCAAATGTATGGATCACTTAAAGCTGCGGCGACTCCTGAAGGGATACGCCAAAAGATGAGCGAACATTAGTTTAAGATGAAAAAATATGACATGAGTGTTCAGGAAAAAAGCACTATCACAAATTTGATTCACACATTTTTAGCATGGTATGACTTTATTATAAAGAATTAATTATTAACAAATGTTGCATCATTTTAATATAGCAAGTAGTCATAAAGAACCAAAACAAATAACAATAGATGAGTAATTCTCACCATAAAGTTTTAAAAGCCAGAAAAAATTTTCCCACGAGAAGTGAAATGAGATTTTCCGGAAGCCGACATTTTAAATGACCAGAAAAAGTTCTTCTACTGCCTCCAGTGGAATGATGATGAACAACAGGGCAGAAAACATGGACCAAGTTATAAACAATGAGTTTTTAAGGAAAGTTTGGATGATGACAAGGGAGATAGGGGTCTCAGAAATGTGTGTATCAAATATGATACGAATGGCTATGTATGGTGAAGTTATATTACATTTTTAATTCCTTGAGCTAAAATTTGATTTTAAAGCAAAATATAAAAAATGACAACAGAAAGAAAATTACAGCACCACTAATCAATTATGTCCTAAACTATCGTAAAAATATTTTTTACGTTCCTGTCATTCTGTGGATTATAAAATTCACCCTCCACTATCCTTTTCTTTCTTTTTTTTGCACTGGTCGAAACACCCATCATTTTTTTATGAGGAAACCCGTTTTATATGGCGGCTGTTGGGAGTTCAATAATGAGATGGGCTTTTAAGTGTGCTTCCTGTTAGTGCGGCTGACATCATCTGTCTTCAGATGCTGTAACTGACATTTTTTTCCACCTTGCTTATCTGTGTGGTATTAGTCAACAGCATCTTGCCCTTGGCTGGATCATCCCGTTCTCCTAAAGGACAAAACTGCTGGGAACCTCAGTGGAAGAATCAACTTTTCCCTGGATTCATTGAAGACTGATCCAGGATTTCTCCACTTCGCAGTCTTCTTTGATGGATCTGCAATTCTATCAGCAGTTTTCTCTATTTTAAAGTTGCTGAAAACAATATTTAAAACAGGAAGATGAAGTACATCCTTTATACGTGTGTTTTCCCCAGCCCTTCTTTGCCTGCCTAAATTATTGTTTAATTCAAATAGAAAAATACAAGCAATGGGGAAAAAGAAAAAGAAGTCCGCTTGAGCATTTTTTTCTGCATTTCTTCAGTAATAAATCACCCAGTATTCTCTTCTCATCAGAATAGATATCACTTGTGCAAACTCCTGCATCCATCCTGAAAATCTGACAACACACTCCTGTTTTTGTGCTGAGTAGGCACTCCTCTGAGACTGAATTACCGTAGCCTCTGCTAGCAGCTCACATGCAAAACAGCCCGCCTTTTGACACAAAGCAGCGCGCAGACTAAGAGATTGTCCTCAGTATTGCAAAAGTGTCCACTGGCCTTGATAGAACCGCCTCCATTCATCATTTAATGGCTGCAGCTGCCAACACGCGGGCTGCAACGGCGCACATCAATCAGCAGTCATGATCACAGAGAGCAAAAAGACGGCTCAGGGATGGGATCTCTGTAAATAGCAGCACACATGCGCCCAACACTTTCCCAGATACTTGACGAGATAGAAATGATCGCTTCAGATCAACGCTTACTTTACAGCAGAGTACATTAGCCCCGGAATGTAAAGAGCCACAGCCCCTGCTCTTAGCCTCACGTCCTGGCTGTCTTTCATACTCAGTCAATTAAGCATTTATTCTACTCACTGCCACTGAGCTGCACTTTGATGGCTACATTTACTGCTTTTCCATTACAAACAAGATAAAACTGCAACTTCATTTCATTTGGGTCAATGGGAAATAAGATCAGCAACCCCAGTCTGGATATGGCAGACAGGGATGGGCAGACTGGCAGCTGCTTGTTTGAATGAAGCACTCAAAGTGCTTAAAGTTTGGGACATAATCAAAGTTTGGTCTGGAGAAAGTTTAGGTTTCTAGGAAAATTCAAAGTTTACATTATTTCTTTTTTTTTTTTTTTTTTTTTTTTTTAGCCTTTTCAGTATTTTGTACTCAACCATTTTAATAGAAATTCTCAGATTCAATCATGAATAGCACATTTTTTCAGACCTGCACTCAGCGGGCATTTATAAATGAAAATTTTTTAAAAAAAAGGGCTTATGTTTAGTATTTATGAGAAGCTTTAAGGAGCAACACCAGTCGAATAAATCATAAAAACAAACAAACAAACAAACAAACAACTAATTGGAAATGATCATGAACTTTCCTATCTTTTAGCAACATCACAAAAACTGTTACATAAAAAATAAAATGACCTAAATCTTACTGGACTGTGACAGCAGAAACTTATTATCTTTGTTTCAGGTTAGAACCATCAAGTTTTGGGAAACTTTATAAATTTAGCAACAATTTTCACTTGGAGTCACATTGGCAAAGGAATAAGGGTTTCATGGATAGCACAAATCCTGTGCGGAATAACTCTAGGTGCTGTACAGAAACAGATGAAGTAAAGCTCAAACACAGTTACAGTTAGGACATGGACATCACATTTAATATAACTTAAATAACTGTTCATGTAAAACAAATAGGAGTTGTATACAGCTGGTTGAATGTAAATGAGAACTGGACCAAGTAAGTGTGATGTCACCCATGGAAAATGAATAACTTCTGACTCCAACTAAATAAAATCAACTCAGTTGCAATTTGTTTGAGATGTAAAAGCCACCATGTTGTAGCCAGAAGACGTCAGTAAGCAGTAATTGGTCCCAGTTGATCTGAGTCAAAATTTATATGGCAACAAATCTGACCAATCAGGAGTGAGCTTGCTGGAAGGCCACACAATTGAAGGCGGGCTCGGAAATGTTTGGAATGTTTGACCCGAGACCACACACTTTTATTGAGGTATTTGTACTATGGTTATATGGTTATTTTGTAATAGCTGTTAATTTTCAGTAGAACTCTATAGGGTTTTGGATTCTTGGAGTCATCAGTTATTTCCCGTTTGGAAGACAATGATACACTGAGCTACAAAGAGGTGGAAGCTTGATTCTCTTAACTGTTCCTGGTGAAAAGTTCTTGTCACAGGTTTCTAATGTTACTGTACTTTTTAAAAATCATTTCTTACTGTTTAACTACAGAAAACAAGTGAAGACCCGATTTGATGTTTTATTTCAAAATAAGAAGATTTTTTCCTCCTTAGTCCATCTCCTTCAGTACCCTACAAAGGATTTGATCTGCTTGATCATATTTCAGTAAAATGGCAGCGTTCAAATGCACTCCACCTTTAGCTGTATTGCAGGACCGCACAATTCTGCAGTTTGTGACTGGTGCCACCACCCTTTCGGAACAAAATGAGTCACATTTATTTAACTGCTTATGCAACTCACCACAACAAAAGATGTCAAAATAATATGCACTAAAAAGAGCTACTGCACACTACAACACACTTTGTTTGCTTTTGTTTTTCAAGGAGAAAATTTACTGCATTCATAAATTTAAGGTAAAAAAAAAGGTAAGAACTTTATAGCATGAGCTCAAAAATATCAGCAGGATTGGAAAAAAATACACACTGCAGCTGAAACATACTGATATTTATCTTTTTATTTATTTTTCTATGTTTTTCACACAAAGCAAACATGTTTTATGAACCTTGAAAAACACTCTAAAACCCTGGGACCATCAGAGTCACCTTCTTCTTTTTTTTAATGTTTTCTGTTTTATTCTCAGGGAGGCAATATGTTGGTGTGACAGTCCCGTCCCAGGTCAGGCTGTATTCTGTCTGTCCTTTCCCTCCGAAAGGAGCACAAGTCAGCTTTAGTTCATACATCACAGGCAAAGATGTTTCCCTCCTAAACTACTAAAGTACTTTACTTCAAGTACTGAAATAATCACCAAGGAGATCATTACTTGCAATTTTCATCTATCAAACAGAAATCCAAAAGCTGCAGGGATATCTACACCAACGTAAAAACACTTTATAAATCACACCAGTGCAGCACCTGCTGTTAGATATTTACAGGCTCCCCAGGTTCTCTGTCATCATCCTTATGCATGCTATTTGCTGTGAATTTCATTTTCTCTCTGCTGTACACAAAACAAAATATCACAAAAGACAAACTGAGCCACTCCCTTTGTTTAGTACAGCAGAGAAGGACAGGATGAGGAAAGAGAGAAGCTTAGGGAAGCATCACAGGACTGTGTTTGTGCTGATAATCCAAATTATTTTCCATGTTCAGTGTAGAAAGGGCAGAAAGACAATATGAAACGCTGACCTAAACAACACAGCCTGTGCAAAGAAGCTGAATTGTATGAAAGCCCCTCACTGCAAACACGTAAACTACAAACACGCCTCTCACAGCAGGACTCTTGTCTCAAGTGAATTCCTTTCAAGTGTTGACTTTATTCTTTTATTTAAAGAAAACAACAGAAACTGTGTATCTCTTTTGCTATCATCACTGTAATGAGCCATTATGCTGATGCATGTATGTGGAAAAAAATAGCAACAATGGAGACAAAGAAACACACACACCCAGTATTTTCCCTGCTCATCAATGGCCATGGCCGTGTTTCCATTACACAAATGCGCAAAACTTTATCGAAAGTCTAGAAAATGCTGAAAAAACAATTTTGCTGTTACACCGTTTGCAATTATTTATAATTATGCGAATAAACGTAATAATAAAAACACACAGTCATTCACATACATGGTGGCAGATGTGAGCAATACTTTAAATTTACAGCCCATGCATATAACTTTTCTGCCAAAGCACCAGTGTTCATCATCATCATCTATCAAAGGAAACGCCAGTGTCTTATTCAGGCTGTGAAGTGGCGAGCTCCTTACACGAGGGAGCGGCTACAGATGAAGTGATTTTGGGAAATGGTGAATGGTGATTTCACAGAGGAGCTGTGGATCCAACAATTCCGCATGACACGCTGAACTTTTGATGAGCTGTGTGACGCTGTGGGACCTTTTGTGTTACCCACTGTGCAGTGCCCAAGGCAGCCAGTTCCTACCCAGAAGTCCATTGCCATTGGTATCTACAAACTGGCAATCTGTGGTCATGTGACTCATTTAATTTGAAAAGTGTTATAACAGACTATTTTCATTCATCTTTGTTGTTTTGTGTTAAAATGGGGACGTATGTAACACTATTTTCATTCCCATTTGTTCCTTGTGCGGATGACACATGTCATGACACACGTGTTACATGACATAAGGTGACAAATGAACTTCAGGGAATGTGAATGAAAAGGGAGAATAAAGTTGCAGTTCTCTACACCCAAACGTGTGTTTGAGCTCCTTATTTTACTTATGAAACTCTGCTTTACCGACACTGAACCCTAGAAAGCCGGCTATATTGACAATAATCTGATTTTGAGTCGCCAAAAGGTTCAGAATTTCTTTGTTTTTTAAATCTATTAGGAAATAAAACTTCACAACATGCTCCACATCTTTCATCTTCAGGCAAAGCTCCGATAAACAGACAACTTTGGTGTTTTTGCTCGTTAATTTGACTCTTTTTTTTCCGTAAATTTACAAATTTAAAGCCGTTCTTAAAAAAAAAAACTGATTGTAACTGGCACTAAAACTCCATTGCATGACTACAATTTATCAAGCATGCTGTGATTAAATATCTGTTCAAAATGTATCTTGCACAACATATAAAAAAAAAGAAAAAACAAATTACTGGTTAGAAAAATTTCATCTTATTTGTTTTTTGTGAGGTTACATAAAATTGCATTTTGATAAACTGGAGGGAAAAACAACTACCTGAGTAAATTTTCAACCAATTTAGTTGAAAGTTATTGAAAACTATCGCAACGTTTAGGAAAAACAGCAGCACCTTCAAATGTTTTGTGCTTCAATTATTACAAAAAATGCATGTGAGATCATGGAGGGACTGTACATCAATAGAATACAGAGTTTCTCTTTTTTCTAAATTTTTTGATGTTTGTCGAAGAAAAAGTATACCCTGGCTCAAAAAAGGTTGAAAAATACTGAAATAGACAATAGACTGTGAGAAAGGTCTCCTCGTCCAACACCAGTGTCTGAACTTACAAATGGCCTTCTGGAGAAACGTCCTAATATTTTACTAAATGGATGGAAGTTTCTTTTTGCAAACTTAAAGATCCTATGAGAACCAGAAAACCTCTGAAAGTGAATCCACTCTCTTCTTTTTCACATGAAAAGTATTCCATCTTCTAGACAACATCTTTCTAGGGACATCTATGCATTTTTTAACATGACCATGCAAAAACACATTAAAAAAGCATGGCTGCAGGGAAAAACAGGGTGTGGGCACCGGACTGTAGCGCCTGCAGCACTGACCTGCCCCCGATAGAGAATATGTCGACGATTTGGAAGGAAAAAAAAAATGTGACAAATATAACAATCTGGCCTTGCTTTATATTTTTTGACCAATTTAAAAACTGAATGGAGCTTAAAGTCAAGATGTCCTTTACTGCTACCTAAGTGATTAGAGCAGAGGTGTCCAAACCCAGCTCTTTTGCTCGGACAGTTTAACTGAAAATGGGATGGAATCTTGAGAACACAGCCAGAGACACTAACAAAAGTGATCACTAGTTGCAAGTTTTGCTTCACCACCATGTTAAAAAAAAAAACAGATTTTACACTTATGACTAGTCTAATTTCAAAAATCTTTTTTTTTTTTTTTAAGTTTATTGTTTTGTCCTCTCTTCATGACAACTATAAGATTAGGGTCAGGTACTTTTATGATATTCAAATTCTACAGGACAAGGTCAATGTTCATGGGTGTACTCAACAAAATTATCCTTTCACTCTGTCCCGATGAATCAACCATTTTTAAACCATCATTTACTGGGCTGGAAAGAAAAAAGATACTATTGGCTCAATCCATTTTAGACTTCTTTTTCTAACCAAAATGCAGTGGGTTACATCTGGGATTAATGGGTTAGTATGTACATATCAATGTATGAGAGACACACACCAGCACAATGCAAATAGAATAAATCAGGTTTTCAAGAGAACAAATAAAATGTCCTTTGTAAAACAAAAAAAAGAAACATCCATTACTGGATTAGATTGCAGCTGGAAGAAAGGCATATTTAAAGCATTTGTGGTGTGTCACCCTTCATGGTGGAAGTGGAGATCATGCAACTCATTCCTGTTATGACAGTTTTATTTCAAAAATGACCTCCAAAAGGACAAATGTGGGACTCGGGCAAGCCTCTGAGCCTGTTGTTCTTGCAAAATCTCTTGTTGTATTTTTTTTTAATTTTCTTTAGTGTTTTTTCTTTTGTGTTATCAGCCTTTGTCTCAATATCATAATTAGTCACAGTTAATTAAATAAACACTAAACTTGTTGTCTAATTTCCCTCTTTTCGTCTATAGAATGACAGTTAAAAAAGCATGTCAAATTGATCTTTTTTAACCGGCTATACTAACTTTCTTAACACTAAAAATGGATGGGCAAGAGACTTCATATACTAATTTGTGTTTGCTAATCAGGCTAAAGTAACAATTACTGCTGCCGTGATTGATTAATGTTTCTCTTCAAGGCCATATGTGGACGTTTTCTTAAACCTGTTTTAATAATGATTTTTTTAACTCTGGAAACAAGGCCAGCTACATGGGATGAGCAATCCAAGTTTTCCTTTCTTCCATCCAAATGCTAATGAGGACAGGCAGAGAAAATGGCTTAGAACTACAAGGAGGGAACATACGATTTATCAAAAAATTAGACCAGCTGCACGTCCCACGGAGCATGTTTTAAATTTGATTATTGAACAGGGACATGCCTGGGACATCCGACTTTAAACTCTAAAAATCAAAAGTTTCCAATATTTTTTAAATTTTCAGTAATCATGAGGCTGTAACTATGTACCTCAAACCTCTTAATTTAATATTTTTTCTTCTGTCCACACATAAACAAAGTCCATGAGCACGTCTACATCTATGTCCTGAGTCTACGTCCACACTCAAACAAAGAAGCCGCTTTAAGATAAGAGCATATTTGTAAATGTATTGAGAGACTGGTTAATAATTAAACAGGGCTCTTATGAAACAGATTTAGCTAGGTCATGTATTTCATTACTCTACTTTATAAATGTATTCAAAACATTTTATGGATCAACGCTTTTATAAAAACCTCTCCATGGTACTGCATGCTGAGGCCATGTGATGGAGAAAAGGTGTTGGACGCACTATGAAGGCCTATGTTTGCTTGCATTGTTGTTTTTTTTATGTTTTATTTATTCTTTTAGTCAAGTTTATTAAAAGGGCAGACTACTTGACAGAGAAATAATAATCATTTAATGCAGAAACGTGCAAGGTCTCAAGCACTCTCATGAGTATGCATGCATGCTGAGCTGAGCAAATGAGCGAAGCATAATGGACAAGATGGATGAACAACAGCATGAACTAATCAACATTATAACAACACATTATACGGGGGCTTTTGATTTGCATTCGTGAGTTCCTGAGTCTACGTTTAAAAACCTCCATAGGAAACGTGCCACATGTTCTCCCACTTGGAATCAGGTGATTGTTTGGTAAATGTTCAACTTAAAATAAATGAATGCTGTAATTTGGAGCATTAAGTACAGTTTAAGAGATGGAATATGGATTTCACATATTTAAACTAAATAAGTACATTTGTCTTGTAGGTGCCCCCATGGGTCTCCCCACAATAGTGGGGAGTATTTTGCAGTATATTTCAATTTAAATGCCCTCCTTTTTTTATGGGTATATGTTCTTAACTGCCAAATAACAAGCCATTCAAGCCACAAAAGGACTATATAGTAGTAATGTCTACTATCTCTACTTTTACTCAGTGAATTTCAACATGTGTTTACTGTGCTGCTTAGGAGTAACAACTTCTTGATTTATTTGGGTATTTATGTTTTCTTTCAGGCCAGTAGAAATGTTTCTTATTTACAAGAGGCACCTCTACCAGATAGCAATGGATGCAGTTTTTTTTTTTTTTAAAGAAACCTCATTGCTGAAGCTTTTTTTCACCTTTATATTAACAAACAAAACCCACTACAAAGCTAAGTTTGCAACAAAGCTGATTTTTAACCCAGGGAATATTTTAACTAGCCAGGAATTTGGTGAGCAAAAAGCTGCAAGTCTGCAAATGCACCAGAGAACCCTAACCCAGTTTAATGTTTGTTTTAGAATCAGTGTAAACTCAGAGCACTTTATAGTGATGACACCGGGACAAACTGAGTCGCCAGAAATTCATTCCAAGTTGTTCATGTGTTCATGTGCCTTCAAAGAGTGAGCCAATAAAAGTACAGTCACCAAACGTTACTCTGAGACATTTGTTGAATTAGGCGTCAACCATACTGTCACAGAATGATGTAGTATATAAGGGAAAACACAGTTCAGATCTAAGGGTTGGTCATGGTGCTGAGGTAGAATGATCAACCTTTAATAGAAGGATTCCAGGTTCAATTGCCACCTTGCCCGCCCATATGTCAAAGTGTCTTTGGGCAAGACACTAAACCCAACATTGCTCCTGGTGATTAAAAGTTAGTGCCAGCGTTCAGCAGCGGAGCCACCATCAGTGTGTGTGGATGGGTAAATGGGTCTATGACTGCAGAGAGCTTTGGTTCTTAAGTCACGGTAGAAAAACGATATATAGTGTGCGACATTTACCATATTTTCAAAACACTGAAACAGTACCTAAATTATTTGCAATTTACAATGATGATGATTAGTATTAGACAGCATGATGCACTCATAATGTTGTTGGAGCTGATATTCTGGGGATGTTGTGCGTGTGAACGATATTAGTTTTTTTAGCAATACAACACTGATGACCACCATAGAGAAAAGCAGGGTGGGTCTAAGAGGGCTTGTTTTATGGTAAACTTGATCTTTGTTCAGAGAGGTCTATTTAAGGCCTGGCTCCAACGTTGTTGCTGCTCTGTCAACCATAAAGAACACAGCAAACTAGAAGAGCAGCCAAAACCTTGCATGGCAGTCCAATGAATGTGACTTTCAAAGTCTCGTTGAATGTTTATTATACCTTAAAAAAAGACGCATTACATGCCTATTCTAGGTATGTATTAAATGTCAATTGGGACACAGTATTTATATATTTTATTTGTAATGAATTGAGTCTGGGTAATCATATATATAGGACCGAGCCCCTGCACTTTACCCAAATGAAAAAATATCTTTGAGTCACTGTCCTGTGCAGTATGTTCTGAGCATTTCTAGCAAAGCTATAGCAACATTTGGATTTATAACCCAGCACCAGCCCTCAAGATTTGATGATTGGCCATAAATCCAATAGACCACTATAGACAGAATTCACCTTAACCCCCTCGGGACACACTGTATCTGCACTGTGTAGCTTAAACCAAACCCTAACATATAGAGTTGGGTGCATGATGATTTAGCATTGAAGCAGTCATTGAACTGATAGATGCATATAGGAAGACAAACATGTCACTGGGGTTGGATTGATTCAATTTTAATTCAATGGTTCACAACTGCATTTAAAATTTGAAGTATTTAAACATGCATTTGTTCTTGAATTTTCTTTAGAAAATATGTTTAATTTGGTTATGACAAACAATTTTCTTACAACTAGTGACACAAAATAAAATAAGTAGAACTTTTCATAATCAATCAGATGCTAAATTCTTCCATTTTATATGGGGGGTGGGGGCAAACGACTTTAAAAGTGTGGCACATGAGAACACCAGAGTGAAAGGCCAATACAAATGAAATAATCCAAAATATGTATAACAAAAGAAAAATATGTTAAATATGGAATTAAAGGAGCTCAAGGTTTAATTAAAAAATATTGTATTTATTTTTGCAATGCTTAATGAAGGTTGTATTGACGATTTCTTTAATCTTTGTCAATAAAATACTCTAACCCCCTGTCTTCTCGTAGCTCCACCTCTGTTAGTACATTGGGGTTTTTCATTCCTCAGCCTTTATAGTTATTATGTTCTTCGTAACCCCACATTGAAATAAACCACCTTTGGACAAACGTGTCAGCTAAAAGTAAATATAAAGCATCACAATTTCTGCAGCCTTCATTTCCCTTTAATTCATTCCCAGTACCCTCATTAGTGTTAACCTCCGTTCACACCACCCTCAATAAACGCATATTCAAGCAACTAATTCCAGTGAAAAGTCAATGTAAATTTCGCGTAAAACTCGCATTCATGCAAAGCTACACAACTGTTTTCAGGCTCTGTGTACAAAATGTGTGTCTATTAAACACACATTGAAAGTTAAACCAGGTCAAACTCAGACCAATCAGGGACACGGTTATGGTAGCATTATATGGATGGCGTCCCTTTTAATTCACTGAAGTGCCAACTGTTTGAAAACTGATCATGAAGGAGAAATTTATAACTATGATTGTGCCCAGCTGGGATTATATGAAACTAAGTCTTTCATATATTGTACCACTTTGACATTGTGCACCATGCCTCTTCCAAATGTAGGAGGCGGACATGCACTAGTAAATAGTAGAAAAAGAAGAAGAACCCTCTTCTTGCTCGTCCAGTGTGAACACCTTGGTGCTATATGCTCACTCAAGAGCGTGTATTTAGTGAATGCGCATTGCGTGGCTGGTGTGTCCATAGCTCTAGACAACATCCGACCAGTACAGCTGCGAATTCTTCTATTCTATGAAACAAGAATTCCTGCTGTTCTCCTGCATTTGTGTTCTAGCTGGCTCACTGGACCAAAACACACCTTTCGATTGTAGTCATGCAGATGATTCTTGAGCAACTATGATTTGTTATGAGTTCTACTCCCCTTGGGTAACATCCATCTTTCACACATTGTTTGTACCAACACATATAGCGTGCAGGACAACTTGAGATCTTTTCGCATTCAGCTTCACTGGTTTTCAGCAAGAAACTCTGTCTGTGGGGCAGAAGCACTGCAGCAAGTGTATATAGCAAGTGGCACTGAGCATTTGCTATGCCCTTAAACTCTTTGTGTAGAACATTGTACTCGTGTGCATGAAAATGAGGATCCCTTGAACAGGAGGCCACGCATGAAAAAGATGGAACACTCATCAGACAAGTTAGATTTGGTTTTGCACAGTGAGTTCACCTGAAAGCACCACAGTGATTTAGACGTTCTTGAGCATCTGCATTATACTTTACTGACTGAAGCTGGCCGGATATTTAGTGAGGTCCAGAACGGTGAAAGACATTTGAAAAAAATGGCAGAACTTCCGTGTTGGCCTTTGAAATTGTATTTCAAGGAGCTTGTATGACCTTAGCTCAAACAGGATGTTTGTTCAACAACTGTAATTCTTTGCACTAATGTACATTCATGTACATATTATACACATAATTCCTATACATATACAAATAATTCCTACACAGTTTCCTATATGTTTATGCATTTCTACAGCAGCTAATAGATTTTGTATTTTTTATTTTTTTTATTTTGAGAAACTCGTTGACTTTTCATCAGCTCTATCAAAGTGTCTAATAACATCAAAAGAAAGTGAAATTAAAAAAAAGTCCACAGACACAAATAAAAAACAGCAATAAAACTGGGCCAAAGCAGGCCAACTATATGCGACTTAGTCTGTTTCTGGTACTTTTACAGAGGTGTTCCTTCATAAAGAAGGTTGCTTTGGAAAACAAGCAAACTGCCAGTTTCCTGTGGTATGTAATTGACTGGATTGGCTGCCACCAAGAAAGATCCTTCTACCTTTGACATTCAAGTCACTTGTGATTTTTATAATGGATGTTAAACAGAGGAAATATCAATTTGGAAGTTGTTTTTATTTTTTTGAAAATACAAGAATACTATGAACTCAGTCAAATTTGTATATTAAAAAAAAGGATGTGCGTAAATTGTGTATTTTTATTTGTCATTTAAGTCTAATGAATGGCGGTCCTGGAGTGCAAATGATGATATCCAGTTTTGCTTCATGTAAAATAACTTTCAGTTGAAATGATGGACAAACGTCATCCTCCAGTCAGCGATGTCCCGTAGTATGTACCTTTTCCAATATGTCATTGTGTTTCGTTTTTTTTTATATTTTATTTTGCTTTCTGAAAGGTTTTTTGGTCTCTGTAATTATATTTTGTTTTCCAAAATGTAATGCTGTTTTTTTTAATATTTGTTTTGGTTTTTTGTTATCTTTAATTGTTTTTTTGTGTTAAGTGCCCTTTAGGGCCGCGTACAAATGTCTCACAAAACTCTTCCCAGTTTACTGAGTTTTGATCCGGTCCCAAAGAAGATGGATTTTAGCTTTGACTGGTGACTTCCATCTCTGTGATGGGTTCCCTCTCCCAGCTGAATCTCACCACCAACCCAAAGGTAGTTGGAGTAACTTTCAGCCTTAACCCTGTTTCCTTAAATAAGATGCATTATGTATTGATAACGGATAAAAAAGGAAAGCCCATACAAGTAGACTAAAAGAGTCAACGGTGAGTGAGAACAAGAAACTGTGAAAAACTGGAACTAAAATGGATTTCATTTCTATTTCATGATGGTTAATAATAAAAAAAAAAGGGATTGTAGACTTTGTACCATGAAAGTAGCAAGCTTGACTGAAGACAAGACCAACGGGGCATTCAGAATTTTAAGGAAGTCTTGCCTGCAAATGGGTTTTCACCAACATAAATTCCCAAAGTGAATCCCAAGTAATGCTGGGAGGTGGTGCCATTTGGGTCGCCTCATCTCCCGTTTGACTCAACGGTGAGATGATGGCAGCTTGTGGACTGACTGAATAGAGTGGGTTTTCATCCATAATGCATCTTTCATGTGGACCCTGTCTCAGTTAATGCTTTTAAACAAGTGTTTTCCATCAACATGCATAAGTGGACTAGTTTTATGCCAAAAATCAGCAATGGTCAGACTGTAAGGAGACGAAGTGTCCAAAAAAATAGAGAATAAAAGCATTTTTTGGTAAACTAAATAGACTCCTTGATGGATTTTTAACTGTATTTTAGAGACAATCACAATGATGTCATACAAGCAAAGACATCAATGAGGTCCAAACTCCAAATTAGGAAAAATTCTACATTTATTGGCATTATAGTACAAATATGAGCAAGGCATATGAAATGTAACTGATACAAAAACATACGCCGATATCTAAGTTTGGCCTAATTTGTTGCTCACAGCAATTTTGGTGATTTAGCAAGAAGAAGGCAGCATGAGTTGACTGCCGCGTTAAAATAATAGATCTTTCTTATCCTTTGTCTTCCTGATAATAAATGTTTGACACCCCACAGTGCTTTCAACCCCTTAGGCCTCCCAATTTTTAAGCAAATCCAAATCAAGGTGATCAATGTATTTTTCTTCTTATTGTAGAATATTCCCCTCCAGCAGATTAAGGCAAAGACAACAAGAGTGGACGCTTTTCAAGTCAACCATAGCAGCAGTCAGTGGTGGTATTAGAAACTAACCGATGGGCCATTTCAACAATTTGCACATCCTCATGTTTCACCTCAGAGTATCGGCTCCTCAAAAGTGGTTTCTCCTCTAGGCATTCAACCACTGAGGTTACTCTGGACTCTTACAAATTCCAGAAATAGTACAGCTGCCCACATCAAAAATTATTTCAATTTGTGGATTGAAAAGCTTAACTTTGAAAGTAATCAATGACACTCACAAAGATAAGTACAGTGGGGTAAATGAAGGCTCTTTATGTTCTTAATAGTAGAAAATATTTGGTAATATTTTTATAGCCAATCCTGACACTACAGTGGTTTATAATGAATGTACTGATTGTACAGTCCTCTAAAATTGTGATGTATGTACAGCATGTAGGAATCAGTTTATTAAACAGTTTTTTTTTATTTGTTTGTCATGTCTTTAAATACAAAGCTATGAACAAACCGATTAGCGTGTTTAAGAACGCGCTAAACTGCCGTTCTTGAAGGTGTGTTTAGCCTATGGTGTTCACACTGGACAGGCAGGGAAGGGCTTCTTTTTTTACTGTTTACTAGCGCATGTCTGGAAACTTGGTGTGAAGTTTTGAAGTGGTGCAAATATAGAGCTGTGAAAGTTTTTTTCACAGCTCTATTCCTGCAATATGACAGACTTGGTGTCTCATAATTCCACTGGGACACAAACTGCAAATATTGATTTTGCTTCAAATTTTCAAACGGTTGGTAATTCCATGATTTAAAAGGGATACCATCTATACGTCACCAAATCTATGCTCCTGATTGGTTAACATTTGATCTGGTTTAACGTTTAATGTGTGTTCAATAGCTGCATGTTCATAGCCGCACTTAAAAGTGTGTTTAAGTGCGTTGACATGGACTCTTCATTCACCTTGCTGAGGGCAGCATGAACATAGCTTAAAATGTGAGTTTTAAACTTCCTTTAAGAAGAGGAAATGCCAGATTTTTTTTCAGTTGGATAAGGTTTAGACTTTTCTAAAAGTGAGCAACAGTAACACTTTTTACATAAATTGTAAGAATTTTTTTGGCTAAAATTGAAATTATACAGTAGAGCTATTGCTTAGGACTATCAGATCAGGGACTTTAAACAAAGTAAGACAGTTTTAATCAGTGCATTTGATCAAATAGATGCTTCCTCTTTTTCTGAAGCAATTACTGATAGACCTCTGAAAAAAGACATTTTTATCAGCATATAATACATAATTTTTGAAGTGCATGGAAAGTCAGGGGACTGTGCGAGTGAAACTGGAGCCAAATATAAAATTAAATGGGTTATGTGTGAAACCTCCAATTGAGCATTAAAAGCTCGGTAAAACAAAGTGAACAATTCTAGTTTCCTTTCACCTAATATTTGAAATAAGCACAGCAGACCTCAGAACTAAGACATAACCTTGACTATAACATATTTTTACAATAGCTAATGTCAGGCTAACACATCTTGGCACATAAAGCTTCATCAGAGCATCTGCTTTTGGCAGAAGACCCAAACAGAGGAAGGTTATACGAGGAGGCACACCTGCTCTGTGTATTTTTCACTGCTTGATCTCATTATCATCAAGTATGTTGTCGTAGCCGGCCTGACAAGCTGCTGCTTTCAGCGGATTAAGAAAAGACTGATGAAATCTATATGAGATGCTTAAACTGATAACACATATTTATCACTGCATGCATTATCCATGCATCTGTTTAAATGTCAGATCCATTTTTTTAGGAGTGCAAAGATAAAGAAAATAGAAGGAAAATTCAAATTTAGAGAGGGGGACATCCTCAGTACATATTACTTTTCTATCGGCAAATTAAGCACTTTCATACATTTGCTATTAAGCATTTTTAGGGCTAATAAAGCAAAAAATGTCATCAACTGGCATTTTAAAAGTTTGTCTCTACTGTTTAATTAATTTAACTGTAAATATCCTGCATATGAAGTATTAAATGATGACAAGGTTTAAAAAAAAATATCAAAGCAAATTTTTAAGGTGGCTCTGAAGAGCAAATCACATCAACAAATCACTCAAAAACATATTAAAGTTCACAACGACAATTAAATACGCAAAATAAATGCCTTGTAAAAACATTACAATTTAGAAATCAACTCAAATTCCAGAAACCAAAATATTCAGAATATTTCAGAAAACAAAAGTAATTTCCAGAAATTTAAATGAAATGTTTAAAAAAATCAAACAAAATCACAAACCCAAAAAGGTAGGTACTATGGGACATAACTGATTGGATGATGGTGTTCTTAATATTTGACAGAAAGGGATAGAGGATTTGCCACTGATCATAAAACTTTTATAGATATGCACACATTGTACACTCATTTAAAAAATATCAAACATAAAAACTCAAACAACATCCAGGACTCCCTTGAAAAAGAGATTCTTAATCTCAATGGGACAATTCCTGGGTGAATAAAGGTTAAATAAAAAAAAATCATCCAATCAAAAAATTTTCTTGAAATGTCTTTGGTTTTCCACATTTCTTATTTATTTTAGGTTTCGGTTTCTGTCATTTAGTTTGGATTATTAAAATGTTATGTTAATTTTGTAATTATTTATTGTGCTTTTTTAATTGTGATCTTAAATATGTTTTTCCATTTAATAATTTGATTATGTGATTGGCACTTCAAAATCAACTATTTAAAGAACAAATCCAGAGTTTTTTTGTTGACACATCTGTTGTCGTGTAGTTATGCATCAGATTCTGTCACACCTTGTCACATTAGCTCTTACATTGCGTTCCCAGTGGTCTTTTAATTATAATTAAGTCGTTTTAAGGCAAAAGTAAAAGAAACTGTGTCGTTTCCTAGGACATAGTTTCTTCAGAGCAGCAGTTGTTTATTAGAAATGTAACTAACCATCTGTTTAGTTTTGAGCCAGACGTACCTGTACCTGTACCTGTACCTGTACGTACAAAGACGTACCTGGATAGGATGCATCAGAATGGAGCGGAGCAGGGAAATTACGACCTGCCAAGTCCAGTTTTTGCGTAACAATTACAAGATTTTTCAGACAACATTTTTTTGTCTGCTCCTGATTCACAATGATTTGAATAAAGACATATTTAGAAGTGCAAATTTAAGCTTAATTTTTGTATACATGTCCTCCATTATGAGAAAAATGCTAAGATGAGAAAAAAATGAAAAATGTTAAAAATACCAAAAATCATTATTTTCATAGGAGTCGGTCTTTGAATGGTGATAGTTATAAACACTATTTGCATTTAAAGCAATTTTAAACATCAGTTTCTTTGCTTTCCTCCACACATGGCCTGGTTTGTCAAACGGCAGTCATTTTCCCCTTTAGTCACTGCTAAAGACATGGTGGTTTTCTTTCCAACAGGCCAGCAGAACTCACACATACCAGCATGCTCGCAACTTGACCCGTTAACAACCTCCACCACAGAGCCCAAAAGAGCAGATGGAATCTCAACACGTACCTCCAAAGTCAGGCCTTAAACGGATGTCATATCCCTTCAGCAACTTGTCCACGGTAGTCTTGGCCACAGACATTCCGGTGTTTCCGGTGGAGGAGCTGTGGGGAGGGGGGCAGAAACCAGAAGTGTGATGACCATTTTCAAACAAGGAAAGTTAGCATCTCAAGTGTATGCTTTGAGGGGGGAAAAGGAGCTTCTTAAAAAGTCATGCACACTTTTAAAAAAAAATGCTTCATTGTCAATCGCTGTGCAGAAAAGCGGCTACTTTCTGCAGCTTATCATGAACCTTTGCTTTAAGCTGTTGCCTTTATCCCCCACCTGCCCTGCAAAAACACCCTGAGCCTGGAGACCGAACTCTAACAGGTATTTTATACTCTGCTCAGGTCTAAGTGACGCCTACAGCATTGATGCCATGACCTGCATCGCCCTGGCTGAACCTGCTCTCCAGCTGAGGCTCCTTGTTAATCGGAAGCCAAGTTTGAGGGAAAAAAGGGGGCAAAAAGCTTCTCTTGACAGCCCCACTATGAGGCTCCTCAATTAGCTGAGAGCCGGTGCAGGTGCTCAGTGCAGGACTTGTGGCTTTTGACACCTGAGAAGCAACCTTGCGGCGGCAAAAAAAAAAAAAAAAAAAAAAAAAAAAAAAAAAAATCAGCCTAGCAGGCATGAAAGATTCATTGTCTTCTCTTCCTTTGGTCAGGTATAATGGAATCAAATCTCTCTGAGCACTTAAATCTCTTAACTGAGGCTGCTGGTTGCTGCAGACAAGGAAACAGAGTATGGGCCACAAGGGATGTACATCAGTGTCTTCCAACATCAAAACAATAACAGAAGTGAAGAGGGAATTCTGGGCTGTGATGGTGTTCAGGCAGCCTTTTGCAGAAATGTGCGCTGTAAACACTGAAAAGCTTTGACACCAGCTTATTTATTAAACGGGGGGGGGGGGGGGGGGTCGACACTGCCTCGTTTCTGAGCAACAAGATGTTCTCAGATTATGTTCCACTGATCTGATTCTGCAGGGGGGTGGAAGTGGTGGTGGTGAGATCACAAGAGGTTTGAATAGAACTTTCTCCACAGCTCCCCAACACCTAATCAATGGTGATCAGTTGATTGATCTCATCACCCAATCAGGGGTTTCCACCTGCTGAGACATTTTCTTACCAATCATGCACGTTTGAACTATTATGTTTTATATATATATATATATATATATATATATATATATATATATATATATATATATATATATATATATATATATATATATATTGCTCCATCAACGTGCACGCGCATGTCTTTACGCTCGCGCTTGAAGAAGAGAGAAGGGGGGTGTATCATAAGCAGGCCTGGGTACCCCGTTAATGCGATTTGCCACATCTAAGGCTATGACTGATCGGCATTTTCACCCCCCCCCCCCCTCACACACACACACACGCACACACACACACTCACAAAAACAACAACAACATTTTCTTACCTTTGCACAAAGCAGACGAAGGACAAGGCCGCCAGAGCAGAGAAAATTCCACATAATTTATCTTCTTGACGACCCAACATCTCCACAAATCCTTAGGTATTGTTTTTATAATCCAACCAGTCCAGCGGTCCTCCCCCCCAAAATAAATGCACAAAGTAAAGTCTGGCAATTAACAAAGAAAAGGAATAATAAGAATAATATATATATATATATATATAGAGAGAGAGAATAATAAGAACTGCCTAATAAAGATGATGGGTAAACTGGTCTACATCGACGCATGCGGTGTCTTCATCATCCTGGGCTTCTCAATCTTCAAAAATGTGCTTCTTGGCCCCCGCTGTTTTCCCCAGCTATGGAAATCCGTGCAGGTCACATAGCCCCTCGACCAACACCAGGAGATCAGACATCTCAGAAATAAGAGAGGTGGTGGTGGTGAGGGGGGAAAACAGCATGCACAATACTTTTAAAAGTGATGACAAGTGCTCTCGGGAATGGCTGAGCTCCTCCTGACAGTCAAATTGGTGGATGAAATTTCCCAGTCCAAATCTGCAGGAGAGGCATGGTTCCAGCGGGGCTCGAGCGCCAGTCTCCTCCAATGCGCGATGCCGCTCAAAGAAGCTTCTTTACGCAGGAAATGCTGCTCGGCTGAAGGGGAGCGGTGGCTTTCAAAAAAAGGAAAATTGTCATTCCTGTTTTTTTCTTCTTTTTCTTCTTCTTCTTTTCTCTCCCCCCCCCCCCTCCTCCTCCTCGTTGCTGCTGCTGCTGATGTAGATCAGCGCAAAGCCACTGAGGGGAAAATGCACATTGGAAAAAAAGCACTGGGCAATATCTGATGCAGACGTCAGAGCAGGCTATATCACTTCTCTGCTGGATAAAGAAATAAAATGAAAAATAGATGCTGAGAAATATGGATGCCCCCTCACACGCAGATGGATCACCACGTCGGATTACATGTCAGAGATGCTGTTTGGAAAAGTAATCCTGCGCGCGCTGCCCTGCGTTAAATGGCTGTTGGAGACGTTCATATGCTCGGTCGTCTTCTCTACAAAACGCACGACCAGTGTCCAAGGAGACATGACGGAAGGAGGAGGGGGGGGGGGGGGGGTCGGAGGCTGGGAGGAAGGGGGATCTCTAGCTTTCTTCCCTCCCCCTTTTCTATCTTACTTTAAATTACAATAATGTCCCACTGAGGGGGGAGTGGGGGGACACCTAAGGTGAATTCTCTGGCGACAGGCTGTTCTTGCGCTAAAATCCCATTATCCCGCAAATGGTTGCTCCGTTGTCACTCGATTCGCACCACTTTGTCATATTTTTTTAATAATCACCTACATAAACACAACTTAAAAAAAGATTTCAAAAACATAAACATCCTCTGAAGAATCACAAGATTCACACAAGCTTATGTTTCATACAGAGGAGGCGGTTTTCTTCAGGGATCTCTGTGCTGTCCAGTTGCTTAGCAACCCAGCCAGCACTGATGCAGTTGTGATGATTCGAAGGTTATGCGCAAAGGCTCATTTGAAGGAGTAGACCCAGCGCTGCCACCACTGTGGTGTCAGTGGGACAAAAGCAGACAGCAACTGATGTGCCATGCAAGCCTGCCGTAAGGATGCAGGGAACACAGCTGTTCCGTGCACTAAAACAACTGAGCACAACATGGATCAGAATTCATCTTCAAACATTTCTGCTGAATTTGTCACCAACTTCCCATTTTCTTTAAGATTCTTGAATACCATGAAGGAAATTTTTTGATCATCTGCAAAAAAAAAAAAAAAAAAGGAACGTGGTCCCAAACTTTACAAACAAACTTGTTACTTGTGGATTTTTGTGTTTTATTTGGATATGAAGGAGGAGCCTCTTGAAATCATTCTGGAGTCATTAGAGATGTGCCATAGACTGGCATTGCAATTACACGTCAAAGGTTTACACCATGACTGACTGCGACTCGACACCCAAAGTACTTAACAAAACATGATCTGCCACCAAGTCAGCCTGATTATCACAGTTGTCACTTGTAGCATCACAAGATTTTGCAGTCTGGCGAAACAAAGCAGGTTTGATGGCAGAGATAAACTTCAGTTAAACATAAATAAACACAAATGTTTTTTATGTTTAAATACAAAATATAAGGATTTTTACAATGAAAATTGTTAAAAAGTATTACCCTTTAAAATGGATAAACAGAAATGTAAGATAAATTTAAAGAATTTGTTTTAAAAAAGTACTTTTTTACAACTTTAGGTTTGGTTTCCAGGCAGCTTGACTTCAGGTGTAATCAGACGAAAAAAATAATTTGGTTCGGCTGAGTCTGCTTAATTTGGTCCGGATTGAGGATTAAACTTTGCACGTGGTCTGCACTCAAACTGCCCTCAAGTGGACTTTCCTGTTTTGAACCAAAGCTTGTAAACAAAACCTTGTAACTAAAGATCCTTTCAGTCAATGACCCAGAATTACGAGGGTAGGGCAAATCAACAAGAGGCAGAAATTATGGAAGTCCTGCACTTTGCAGTTTTTGCCGGGATAGTTCACTGATTCATATTTTATATTTCGCTCACCAATTTTGAATGTCTCTATCAACGTCAGGTACAACACTTTTTACTGCTGCTTTGGTACGGCGGAGGCATGCTACAAGGCAGTAACTGAGGAAACGTTGAAGGTACACTGTCGGGAAAACTGCATGGCGCAGAGTTTATCACGTTAAAAGTTGTTTTAATCAGCCTGCATTCATCAAACCACATTTCAATGAGTTATTGTGTTACTCATCTTCGTGGTGTCATAACATTGTTTTTAAGAGAATCATATTAAGGAACTACAAGGGAGGTTTTAGGATGACGTCATAGGAGCCCCAGGTGCTTGCTGCGTAACTAGTCACAGAGAAGCATTTATGAAGCATTTTCAGTTGTGTTAAAATAAATGTTTTTACAAGTAAACAGTTTGAACTTTTTTTCTGTTTGCTAACACGACAATCGTTGCTTTATGTTTGTCTGCAGCTCATCTGTTGCTTCATACCTACTTTGTTTACATCATGTGACGACCGACTACGGTGGCCGTTTTGTTCCAGTTGTTCTGCTCCGAGCACAAAGCCTATTCAGACTGAGGAATTTCAGAGCAAACCGAAACTTAGTCAGATTTTCCCTAAAAGCAACAATTGTGTGCAAAAGCATGTCATTTCTTTTGTTACTAACCTGTTAACTCCTGGCAAGAAAGCCTCATGAGATTTAATAGGGAGTAGCACAGAGCACAGACACACTCTACCCAACATGAATTTCCTCCTATATTTGTATGGACCTTTAGTTGTCCTCTTTTTCAACCTATGCTTGCGCCACTTAAGTTTTACAGAGACATTACAAAACCAGACTGAGACATAGATTGAATTGCACAATGGTAGTGGCCAACCAACTGGACAAAGTAAATGGTAAATGGCATATACTTATATAGCACTTTTCTACCTTCCTTAAAGGCCCAAGTGCTTTACAGTCACAGTCCCATTCACCCACACATTCACACACTGGTGGGGGCTCTGCTGCTGGACACTGGCACCTACCTACCTGTAACCACCAGAGGCAGTGTCTTGCCCAAGGACACTTGGACACGTGGGTGGGCAAGGCAGAAACTTAACCTACGATCTTCTGATTAGAGGACAGCAGCCCTACCTTTGCACCACGGCTGCCCCGGTGACATCATAGTAATGGTGAAAAAAGAACAAACAAAAGCCAAAGTTATAAATTTGGAGGTCCAAAGCTATAGCAGTTACTAGAACAAAGCAAAGCTTAAGGATTGACCTATAAGTAGTGTGAAGAGTAAATGTAAGAGTCTACTCACAGAACAACAGTTGAACCCTGCCAGATTCCTTTGAGCTCCAAACTGTGGCTCTTTTGGTAGCTGTGACCACCGTGGTGCAGTCTTCAGGCAATGAGCACAGCATGGGCCCCTGGACACCACAATGGGAAAGTAGTATCCAAAAGATCTACTTAAAGCACACCAGCTGGATTGTGCCATGCCAACAGTGCTGCAGCAGGATATTCGCCATCCCTGGGTTCACTCAAAAACCTTTTTACGTGCCCAGGCACTGCTAACAAGTGCTAGTAGAGTGCAGAGGCTGGTGCTGTGGCACACCTCTGCAAGGTAGAGGTCTGGGGGATGACACAGCTACCAATATACCCGTACTTTAGGGCTAGGGGAACTCTGGCATGGCCCAATTGGTGTGCTTTGAGTAGTTTATAAGGATGGTCCCTTGTGTGTTAAAAACATCTAACATTGTGACCCCCAGATTGAGAGGTTGGCTCTAGCAGATATCTGGGGCCACCATGCCTAAGGGATTTGGGAAATATATGTTTCCCTGGTATGCTATAGGTCCTACATTTAATCTAGAAATACAATTTTAATAGGTTTTTGACCAAGGGCTGCACATCATATAATCTCAATGTCTCAAAATGAAGGATTTGTGGTGAAATTTGCAGCCTTGCATTAAACATGAATGACATTTCTCTTCTTTTGCTACCAAATCTGACAGTGGTTCTCTGGTTTAGGGCCATGTCATACAGCCAATACGTACATTTTTCACATGAAATCTCAGTCTTTTTCTTGGTACATGTGTGATATATGTAATTCATAAATGTTTCTTGCATTCACATTCATCGATATGCACAGATGTGCATTGAGGGTTTCGGCTAAAGTGTCTTTACGAGAATTCAATTTTGACCTGTTCAAAATTCTTGGTTGGTTCAGTCGGTTGAATTATGTATTTTACGTAGTTTATACGCAATTATTATGCATGATTTTTGCAAGATGCGTATGCAAATTTTTGGCTTTTAATCACCATTCCATGTGCAACCAACTTTTCATTTATGTACCACCAATGTATTACTATTATATCACGCATATGACGTTAAAATGATACAAAATCATTAATAATTTACATATAAACAGCGTGATAATCACACATGTTCATATTCTACATTGATTTGCAAGTTCTTGCATGGTTAATTCGTACTTCTTCTGTGGTTTTAACATGATTAATTTCTGAAACATTTGTGAAAATTTCACATAAAGACCACAACATTTCTAACTCTTTCTGAGTATATTGACTAATAACCAACTTTCTTTTGTGCAACATGCGCAACATGTGGCTGTGTGACACGACCCTAAGGCATTTGGGAATTAGGTGTTGCCATAGGTATGTAATCGGTCTGACATTTCATCTTGAAATACTGTTTTAACATGTTTGTAACCAAGGGCTTCCCCCTTCTCAACATAATATGATCTCAATTTCTCAAATTATAGGATTTGTGGTGAAACTTGCAGCCTTGCAATAAACATGAATGATATTTCTCTTCTTTTGCTACCAAGTTATTCTACCAGTCCAGGATCTTACAATGGTTCTCTGGTGTAGATGTGTGTAAAACTACATTCACACTTCCCTCATTTTGAGATTTTTTTCCAAATATATTATTTTTCCTGCTTATCAAGAAAAGATGCTGACTTGTTTTTTGCTGACAATACAAACATCTGCTCCGGTTTCTAACATTCCAATAACTGCTAGCAGCTGTTGGGTTCACCAGTCTTCATGTCTTCGGTTTGGCAGCCGTTGTGCAGAGCAGTTGTGCTCTCTTCTGAAGACGTGTTTTATCTCAATGGAACTTGAGAAGCATGAAGGAGATGGTGCTCTCACTGTCCTGAAGAAGCCAACACAAGAGTAGCCAATTCAATTCCTGATTTGATATTAGTTTGCATTGTAGGCCACATTTTCTGTTTTATATCACAAAATCCTATTTGTATGCATGTGTGTGTACTTGTATGTACATATATGCATTTCAAAGGCAGTCACAATCCAGCAGCATCATGGGTAGCCATATGTCGGGACCTGGTTAACCGCATGCTCCGAATGCTGTCCATCTCCTGGCACTCTGACTCTACACTCCACTAAAACGCACACTTACTGACAGCACTGATGCCATCCACGACTTCACCCGATTACTAAAAGTAACTATAATTGGCCTTTATGTCAAGGATGTCCACATCTTTGGAATGTTCACATGTCCATGCATCTTTTTTCCCCTTATATCCACATGTTGTATAACATGTGAGTTACTGGGTCACCCTTGCTCCTCTGATATAAATAGCATCACATGGTTAATGCATTGGTGCCTTCCAGTCACTTGCTTTTTTCCTCCTGCTGTTTATATCTGTCAAACAGCCTAATCGACTCTAAGTAACAAACGATGCATTTAACAGATGTGTTTAGTGATGTCCCTACATGGTTCATCCGCTTTTCCCACAGCTTCTCCATCGGTCTGTGACACAAGTAAATATTTGTGTGACTTAATGAGAGTGTATTTAACATCCACGTGTTGAGGGAATTCATGAACTGGGTCTCCCTAATAAAACAATATATTAACAGATATCCCTTTGTTGACTAGGCTTGGATTACTGCTGTGTGGCACTATGGACATCACTTCAATCCAGCACTCATTCCTTGTTGGTATTAATTTACTGTAATGCTACGTTCACTATGGGCTTGGAAATACTCATTCAAGCGGTCACTTACAATGAAAAGTCTATGTGAATGTATGTAAATGCAGCTTCCACGTTCAAAACGTTTGTGTCCATGTATCGCTATGCACATTTTTGGATCAGTTTTCAGGCTCTACATACAAAACGTCAAAAGTTGAAACAGTTAACTTTGACCAATTAGAGACTCAGATTTGGTAGTGATGTATGGATGGCATCCTTTTCAAAACATGAAACTACCAACTGTTTGAAAATTGATCATGGAGGATAAATTAATAATTGCAGTTTGTTCCCAGCTAGAATTCTATGACACCAAGTCTTTCATATATCAGAATAAAGCTGTGAAAGAAAAAGCCTGGAGAGAGATTCACAAGATTTACACCACTTTAACATTTTACACCAAGCCTGTTGCAACTCTAGGTACATGTGCTAGTATCGGCAGTGACAGTCCAGTATGAACACCGTATGATAAACGCACGTACAAAAACCCATGTTCAGCACGTTGTTAAACATACCAGATGTGCCTGGTGTGTACACAGCTTAATAGTTAAAACTAAACAATTTTTATAAATGTTGAATTTGATTATTTATGCTAGCTTTTGAGTTGACAGAAACAGGACAAACATGTTCGTTCTGTCTTTGGCAGCTGAGGACAATATAGGATACATTTTCAATGGTAACTGAAAACCTACTTCTATAAAAAATTAAATAAAATAGTTTTTCTTAAATATGTTTTTAGTTTGTGGAAAAAACCTCATAACTCAGAGAAAACTCATAATCAAAATTTAAGGACAAGTCACCAAGAAAGAGATTTCACAAAAGTTGTGTTTTCTTATTTGAACTTAAAAAAAGTATTTACCGTATTTGTCAGAAGTCTTAATTTCCTACTATCAATTGGCTTAGAACACTTGAGACTCGTCTGGAACATCCTTCCAACTTGTTCTACAATTGAGGAGGTTTGTGGCTGGTGGTGAGGCACTGACAGTCAAATTTACAAACCCAATGTATTTGCCAGCCACTGCTTGTGATGCATGTCTCATATCAGCATTCTTCCTAAAATCATAGCAGATACACATTGGGCCAATGAAGACTGTTTAATGTATAGTAGCTCAATATGACTCCCAAAAAACACCAAGGTGAATGCTATAAACAAACTTTAATTTTAGTACCGACTACTTTATTGAAGTATTAATTAGTAATTATTAAATGAGAAAATAAAGGTACATGTGTCATTGCAAGATATTTTTGATTATTAGGTGAGTGTTTTGTGTTGAAACGTTCCCCCAAGCCAGGCAGCATAGCATTAGTAGAGGATTTGAAAAAGAACAGTTTTGTATTTTAACATTGCAATGTAAAGTTGTTACCTGATAGTATTCTCACAGTATTTGTTTAAGCATAACATATAATGTGCTTGAGGAAAAAAAAAAAAAAAAAACAATAAGAAATTACCAGTAATTGGTATTGAATATTTTATTCAAATGTAATCCCAAAAGTTTAGTTTTGGCCTTCTCGCCAAATAAAGTCCATGCATTTCTCCTGGACAAAAATTGCAGTGACTTTAGTGTGAAAATCCTTTTAGTTTTAAAAGTCTCCCGGTCTCAATCAAGAACTGTTGGTTGGGCATTGATCATCCACTAATTATAACCTCACATTTTAATTGGAAATACAAATTTTAGACATTTTAAATGATATTACACAATTTTTTGTTGTCACCCAGAGCAGAACTTTAAATAACAGACTCCTACTGAACTTTATTAGCAGCCACCAAAGAACAAACATGAGCTCACGTGCGTCCTCTATATTGAGGCAGAGTTACTGTCTCTCAATGCCTAATGTGTAAAAAAATGCTTAGAATGTTTCATTTTTCTAAAATAAAGCATTACATTATTAGCCTACATTGATTGAACTAACTTCATGCATTTAGTCCAGTTTTTCCTAGGATTGTGGCATCTACTGCAGGGGTTCAACACCTCACAGCCTATATTGTCAATGAACAGGAAAATATGCAAAATACACACATTTCAGAATAAAAATGATTAAAATGATTAAAATCATACATATAAATTACATTTATAGATCACATTAGTGAAAATTATACATCTCACACTGTCAGGTGAGGGTGATGACAAGTCCTTCACCTGCCCTCCCTGACTGTACGTCCCTGGTCTCCAACCTTTTTTAGTTAAGTTTCTGTGAGATTTAAGACAGATGAGACGGACAAAAATTCATGAATCCCCTATAGACTGGTCAAACTAATGCTGTGGCCATTGTCTTGTACTGTAAAGTCAAGATGAACATTTCTATGTACTTGTTGCTTTGACGATTACATTGGAGAAAAAAAAAAACATTTGAATCTACCTTTAGTTTTCAGGAAAGTAGATGCAACTAAAATAGTAAAACATTCATTTGAATTAAATCTACTTCTTTTTGGAAACTGAAAAGTGTTCTTTGGACAGAGACTGGATTTATTGCCACTTTGTTCTGACTTCACTGAGACTCTTAGGTTCCCATAGACAATACTAACCGTGTATGCGTTCCACAGAAATAGAAGTCAATTGCTAAATAATATACATCATTTTAAAAAGAACTTTTTTTGTTGCTTTTAATAGTTTTTTAGGACAATTTGGAGATGCAGTAATAAAATTGTGACGGAAAAGATAAAAATAAAAAAGCATAAGAGAAGATTCTGATGGAAGATTGATGTAATGCTAGATCAGACACGTGTTTCATGGTGAATACATTTGCTGAGGTTCAGCTCCGATATCTATTGCTTTGATTTCACAGGCGGTCAAATCAGCAATGAGAGCGCTCATCCTATACAGAGCCCACGTGATGCTCAGAAAATATGAAGGCTTTACTTCAGCATACATCACAGCACTCGTTGACTACAATGATGAGTTTTGAGGCTTTTAAAACGCACAGGTCTGGAGCACTACTTTGACGCATGCTACCAGGCAATTGTTGCTATGGTAGCGCAGTAAGCCCAATGAAAGTGCAGCGTGCTGCCCATTGAGGCTGAACTGCACCACAATGTTCCAAACACTTTTGAGGATCTCTGTTTACACTCAAATTGGACATTGAACGGGAGCGTGTTCATCCGGATGTTCCAGTCTGTGCAGGAAGCACAAAGAGGGAAAACTTCACAGAATTCCTGCACTTTCTACTCCATCTGCCCATTCTTCTAACCCAAAATGCTCATATGCCCTTGCAGCCAAGGAGCAAACATGCCAAAGAGCAACTGGTCTCCAGAATTAGCATGGGTGAGATGCAATACCTGATGCTAAACAGCTATTGATGGTGGGCAAACGCTAAAATGAATCTAAAATTCTGTCCCCCGCCTCACCCACGCTGCTTTGCAACTCTCAAGGCTTTTCATTTATAGGACGTGGTGCATATTTAACCAGACCTCTGCGACCTTTTATTGATGCAATCAAATTAATAATTAAGTGTTTGTAAGGGTTCGGCATCGGGTTAATCTTCTCAATGGGTTTTCAATATCGCAGCAGCAAGTCTGCGGAGATATTACGTCATCTGACAAAGTCTTCAGTCGATTATAGCTTCTACTGTTTTTTTTCTTGAGAGAAAACAGATGTGCTCTTTTGCTGCTTCCATTTTTATCACAATTAAATCCTTTCATTTGAGCTTATTTCGAATAAGCTTCCCATTAGTGTTTTTGCAAACAAAGCTATTATCTGCTATCTTCCTGAAAACTCAAAATCTTTTATATGTTTTTAATCAAAGCTTTAATTAAAGCTGGATGAAGCAACCAGCAGTTGCCTTTGTGAGACAGCGACAATGGTGGAGAACACCAACGCAAACACGGATTCCCCTCATAGATTCCAAAAATATGTAACACTGCTGAAATAGAAGCTTTTCAACAGAAATAGCTGCGTAGTATCCCTTCCTCTCTTCCCATACGTGGGATTTCTGCATGGAACTCCTACGAGAAAGGGTTAATAAATTCTTCACACAGATAGATATTGCCATGGAAACAGCTGCCTGACTTTTTGCAGCTTGTATACACACAGGAGGGGGAGAAAAAAACAATGGTGCCAAAGGTATTTTAAAATTCTGAGAGCAGATGCTTTCCAGCACACATTTATAAAAAAAAAAAAAAAAAATTACAAGTAGAGTCGAAGCACAAAGAGTGAGGAGTAGCCTAAATGCAACCCTCCCCCTCCCTTCTGCACTGTCCTCCTTCCCTTTTCTCCGTCGTTCAAATTATAAGGGGATGTGATTGACATTGGAGATAGATTTTTACTCACTGTGGAGTTGATGCATTAAGAATTTTGAGGTCTGGATGTGGCAGATGAGAAAAATGCTCTTCTATTTCTTTTGCAGTGACAAAGTACAAGCACTCGACTCTAAAACACACACACACACACACAAACTCAACAGAGAATATTTAATCCACATTATGAGAGCGGCAATGTGCCTGGCAGTTTATCCGACAAAAAAGGAATAGATGGAGAGCTGATCAAAACCAGGCATTGCTGCACACATGCAAGAACGCACACACTGCTAACTAATGGATACTTTCAAACATTTCAGACCTAGTTTTTAAACATTCATTATGATTAACCAGATTTGAAGTAGTTTATATCTTTCCAGGTTTTTCTCAAAATCAACACAGTTGATAATTTTTTTTGTCACATAATGGATCTAAAAAGAAAATTATAATTAAAATCAATCACAATTCTTTTTCTCCATACACTTGACAGTAGAAAAAAAAAATGCAATGCAAAATGCAATTTTGGTTAAATTTTAAGGACATTAAGTTAAAGTTAGAGTGGCATTCATTTATATGATTTGAGAAATTACAAATTCATATTTGTGTTCTACGAATAAGATTGTTGTAGATTTTCTGAGAATATATTAAGATGGACCGATTTGTACTGAGATCATCTTCTTATTTTATTAATTTTCTCTTATTACAGTAGTTCCATTTTAAGGCTACCTCTTTTCGCAGTGCACACTTTCAGCAAACCTTAAAAAACATATTTGTCTGTTAGAAATGACAGAATCTACTTGTCATTTTCAAAATCGGTGGAATATCATACTATATGTTGCTGGAATCATCTCTCATCTTCATCTCAGCACCAAAACGTGCTCCATTAGCCATCCTCCCAACAGTGTCAGGAGTCTCAGCCCAAATGGACTTTCATGCCTGAAACTGCAAATATGACCTGAAATAAATCGGTTTCTGTGCTGTTTTCAAGCTGGAAGCCCGTGGTTGAAGCAAAATGACTATCTTTAGATTCCTAAATGTTTTGCTGGAAAAAAAAAAAAAGCTTTTTATGATTGTGGTACAGAGAAGAACAGCAAATGTGTAAACAAACAAATAAATCAGAAGATGAAGGAAAAAAGTGACGTAAAAAACACAGCAGAGCTTTCTGCTGCAAAAATCTGCAGTGTGTGACTTTCTGTTTCATTGCGGACTAAAAGGTTTTCAAGCACTTGATGTGTTTTTTTTTCCTACTCCCGCAGTCAAAAACAAGAGCAGGGAATTCTCCCAGGAACAGAACCATATTCCATCAGCATGTGTATTGTCCATTACTCTGGGTGTTGAGTTTGCAGAATGTTCCATTTTTTATTTCTGAGGAGGAAAAAACATAACAAATTGATGTGTAAATGATTTAGTTGTGTTTATAAGTTTGAGGTAAAAAGATAAGAAATGTGGCTGAAACCGTTTTTAGAATCCAGCGTTTGAACAGCTGTTACTCAAATTCCTCCAAGTTAATAAAAGGAGGGAAAATGACAAAAAGCGGTTGGATGGCTGTGCAAATGCAAGCAGATCGTAGCCAGTGGAGTGTGGAATCCAAAATACTGCTGTGCATTCTTAATTGATGAGACAGCTCACAGCTGCTACAAGTTACAAGATTAGATGACTATCGGAGCTTATCTGACAGACACAGAAGTCCGTCCTAAATTAGAGGGAGGTTCTCTGACTTTGCTTGGCAGGTACGCCAAGATATCATCACTTCTGCTAAATGACCCGTGCATGGACATTCATTTATCAGTGGCTACGTATTAAATAAATGAATGTCCATACACTATGAGTGGATCACAGACAGAGTGGAGGTCTGTGTCCTTAATGGAAAACTTTCATAATTGTTGAAAATAATGTTGGAGTGTGGAGGAAGCTGAGCAGGGTGGAACCCTAGCGGTTATCCCTAGCCCTTCTACTTGAAGCATGTAAAAAAAAAAAATTAAATAAAATAAAAAGCAAAAACAGTTGTTGCTAGGTCAATTCACACAGTAACCGCTAGTTGGTTCATTAAGGAAGCAGTTACGATGTGGAAGAGCCCAATTTTCCAAACAAAATATATATGCTTACAGTCTTTTTTACAGTGCATACCATAAGTGCATACTGTACTTTGTGTGAAGTTTTACTTGGAGGTCCTGATCCGATCACGTGATTGAAAATTGGGCCTAATCAGATAGTTTCAGACTCTATCAGTATCAAATATTGTGTCCCGACCAGGGATGGCATATTCATTTCCTATTCCTATTATGATCGGTGCTATACATTTAGAGCTTATTATTAAGGATAAATATTCTACATTTTAATGTCGTAAAGCGCAGCAGAATACAACACCAGTTTGAGCAGGATGCTCACAAAAACAGTTATCAAGATATTCTCAGATTTATACTTCTGGTCTCAATAACTCTTGAAAAACACTTAAAACTTACAGCAAAGGTCTCTTGCGTTTTGTCTTAACGCAAACGACGTACAAAGGCATTTAATTAAAAAAAATCCGTTTTTTTGCTTTTAATGAGAACATCTCTCTCCGTACTGCTGACAGACTGCAGAGAGAAGGCTGCCAAGGGGCCGTCTACAAAGTGCAAGATCTGGGAAAAGAAAAGAAAATCAATACCGTCTCATTGTTGTGGTTCACCTTTTGGCATATCCCTTCAGGGGTTGCCACAGCGAATCAGCTTTCACTAAATGGTTCACTGATATCAGCTACTCATGAATACGCATCATCATAATTATGCAACAATTTTGTAAGAAAGTAATTGTTTTAATTTTTAGGATTTTCTAATGGAAATATGAATAACATCTGATCAAAACTGTTCGATAGCTCTGAAGAAACTAAAGCTAAAGTCTCCAAACTTTCCAACATGATTATCACTTTTTTTTACTAGATAATATTTAAATATTTTTTCGAAGTTGATAGTGACATTATCTTTACTTGATAGATGAAGGTACTTCAGAGAAGTGCTATGTTTAACTGTTAAATGATATAAGAAGGTTAAAAAATAAATAAAATAGGGGACAATCTAGATGTGTTTATTTTGCATTTGGTTTTTTTTCTTTTGTTACAAAGTACCGGATTGGGACTCTGTATCAACAGATTCTTAAAATCAAGTGACTCAGAATTGGATTGGGGCCAAAAAATCAAACTGGGACATCACCAGTTTTACTCTTACTTCATTTTATAATTGACATCCAATTCACACAGAGAAGGGTGTGGTCTTTCGATTGACAAGAGATTGTTGAATGCTTGAGTCTGGTTTGACCACTGACTATATATAGAGAACTGGACTGGGTGACCCCTCCCCCCACGTGTTCCAAACTGGAAGTTCCCCCTGGTCCCAAAAAGCCAAAATCCAACAGACTTCTATTTAGAAATAAATAGCTGTTAGTAGAATGACTGACTGGATCCTGAGTTGGAGGTCAAACAGGCCAAACAATGTTTCATCAATGCACACAAAGCCCAGAGATTCCACAGCACAATTTGAGTGTCGACTACTTGTCATAATGGGTAACAGAGAAAAGAAAGTCGGCAGTTGCAGATGCAGCTCCTGCAGTAGACGGTGAACCTTACCATATTGGGAGATTCTCTGAATGTTCTCACGATACCAAACACAGTTATGTGCTTGCCAGTTCCTTTGTAATCAGAGCTCTCCAAAATAAATGAACCCAAGCTCAATAGCATCCAAGTAATGTAGCCATGAGCTATATGGGTTAGCTCCTCCCGCATGTGAATTTGTATCAGATTTATGAACAAACTTTTAAATAAATATTTAGGAGAACATTTGAAGTGAGAATTGCATGCAGCATAAAAGCAGTGTTAGATTAACTGCAGCATATTAGCATCTTGTGTATAAAATACTTCAGATTTTACATTTTATTCATCTTAAAAAGTTTGTACTTTTCCTAGTTTTCATATTTTACTCCATATACTCTCACAAAGCAACAAATATCAGTTATTCACACAACCCGATGACCAAACACCAGGACATTTGTAATCAAATGTCACTGTCAGAATTCAATATGTTTCACTCACTTAAGTCATTTCTTGTCGAATAAACATTTTTTGCTGTGCAGCAAAAAATGTTTAGTAATAGCATTTTGTTCAAAATTCTAGAAGGAAGGCTGGAAATCAAATCAGCGAGAACAGAAAGCTTTAGTTCTGCACACAGCAGAAACCTCTGCTTCAAGTGAGTTGAGTTGAATCACTGGAGCTGATCAATAATTCTATCAACTCACCCCAAATTGATTATGATCATTTTGAGCATCGGGGTAGTAAAATCCCACTTATTACCCAAGAACGGTAATGTGAAAATGTTATTTATTGCCCACATTATTTTTGCTGATCTTGGGTTTGAATCAATTTCAGTGTCACACTGAACTTGGATTTCTCTCTGCAGATATCAATAAAAAATGTGTCTTATTTACAAATAAACATAAAAGTGTCCTATAATTTAAAAAGAAAAGCTTAGCAAGCTTTTAGCAAAATATGTTTTTATGTTAGGTTGACAGATAATAAATCACTTTGAGTGATGGTTTCACTCAAAGCCACTGACACTTGAACAACAACAATCTGTGTTTATTATAAATGATTTACCTACCTGTCTACGGCAGGTTTAATTTGGAGCATTGTTTTTTCTGTGTTTGTATGCTCTTTTAATCAGAAGTGAAAGTCCATCTAAATGTTTGTGCTAAAGAAGAACCCCGATCAACCTGAAACCTGGGTTTGGATTCACGTACAAATAAATACTTAAGTACTTAAAGCCTCTATGTACATTTTGCCTAAATTGCACAGATGAATATAACATGTCATATGGGAAAAGAGTGAGAAAAGTTGCTGTGTTTACGTTAAATTTTTTACAAAATGTGTCACGAATTAACCACGTTGAAACCATAAAATAAGTACGAATGAACCACACAAAGTACCACACATGTAATTCAACATAAAACATGAACCGTGCGTGATTATTCCGATGCAATTCATTAGTGAGTCATGCGTTATTTACATAATTTGAACCTGGTATGTGCACCATATGCAAGGGGTGCGACTTATACTCCGCAGTGACATATATTAGAAATAAATTGAAACAAATACAGTGTTAACCCTCCTGTTATCTTCATTTGTGAGGAACAGAGATGATGTTCCTGGGTCAATTTGATGTATGAGGTATGTTAAGTGTTAAGAGTATGTTAAGTGACTCAGAGAATCAGCAAACTTTATTTTACAGTAAGATCTTGAAGGCTAACAACATAATATTCTATTTTCCAATGATTTCATAGATTCAGAAATACAATAAAAATGACAACTGTTTCTACAAATACAGGATGAAAGCAGACTATTAGTTGGCCAATGATGCTTCATGAAAGGAATAAATAAATAAGTATGAGAAAGAATTACTGTGAAATTATGAGATAAATAGTCTGCTATTATTGTGTCATATGAGGTTGTGCAAGTTATTAGTTCTTGGTCTCAGATTTTGTCAAATAAATTTCCCGTCAAAATGCGACTTATAGTCCAGTGCGACTTATCTGTGTTTTTTTCTACTTTATAATGCATTTTTGGGCTGGTGTAACTTATACTCCGCAGAGACTTATAGTAACGCTAAAACACGATAGGTGGTACATGTGTGAAAGGTCCGTTGGATATATGTTGACATACAGTACATAAAAGGGTCGTGGAAAGTCACAAATAAAAACTCAATAAGAACATCATAAAATCTGTTTCTTTGCAGCAGAAGAGGTTGTCCTTCTCTTCATGATCATTGGCTGATCAGCTGTCAGTCTTTTCTTGTTCATTATCTTTTTGTGACGTATTGTGTCAGGTGGTCAACCCCACAACCTCCCCAAGAAACACTGCTACATACGTGTATTTAGCATGTATGTATACATATATGTATCTAATGCTTTACTGTATGCTTCATACAGCAGGTGTAGAGGCTCCCATCAGTAGCAACACATTCACAAAAGAAACTCTGCACTACAAAAAAAAAACAAGCTCAGAATGAAGCAATTAAACAGAGAACAAAACTTGAAATAAAAAGTCTTCTTAGTGCAAAATGCTGAATGACATGCTTGGAAGTAAATTGGAGACTGTCACCAAAAATTCTCATGTGCATCAATCATTATAGGTGTAAATGAACAAATATGCATCGTTATACTGTATAACTGGGCTGCACGGTTGCACAGTAGGATAACAATGAGAAGACCCTGGTACGTATCCCCTCTGGGATCTTTCTCTGTGGAGTTTGCATGTTCTCCTCATGCTTGTATGGCTTTTCTCCGGGCATTCCGTCTTCCTCCTAAAGTCCAAAAACCTGTTTCATGGGTTAAGTGGTTACTCTGAATTGTCTCTAGGTAAGACTGTGTCAGTGATCGTGTGCCCTAAAACAAACTGGCGACCTGTCCAGGGTGTACCACGCCTTCGCCCAACATCCTTGTAGACGTTAACATCTAAAAATACTACTTGGTATACTATTCCCAGCTATCATGGAGGAAACTGCAAACACAAGTTTCCCCTGAATTGCCCATCATAGGCAGCATATACATCTGATCATTAAACATCCAGTATACTGATAGGTTTTGCCTGTTTCATCTCTTCATTAAATCTGTCAATGTATCATCGCATGGAAACAAAAACATATAGTTGAGTTTGTCCATAGATTCCAGATGGCCAATAATACAATCTTCTACAGACATCATTAAACCTTAGCAAACCGCTCAAGTGTCAGTGAGATTCAGATCACACCACTGAGGTGCATCATCTGGGTCATCAAATCACAATCCAAGAGTCTTGATACTACTGAATCTATAGCAGTATAATTGGATGAAAGATCCCCAGAAAAGCAATTGAGTCAGCACTATCTGGCCATTTGACACTATGTTAAAATGCATAGCTTTCCAATAGCTTTTATGCTTGACAACCACAGCCACAGTGGATCTTTGTTACTCCCTGAACTTCATCCGTTTATTTCTGCTTCTGTGTTCTGTCTCTACACAGATGGCGCTTAGGGTGCTATCAATCTGTTAGCTAACAAAAGACATTTGACATCCATAAAGTAGAAGTTGTTTTTACATTTTTTAATGAAATGTTCATTATTCAAGAACATTTTCTTTTCTGATTTATAACGTATTTTTTTTTTGTCATATGCTGACAATATGTCACTTTGAAAATACAAAGCTTATATGTTCGCTGATTTATCACAGCCTTTAAAAATGCCTATTGACTTTTTGTTGAGTGGACCTACCCTTGCAGTGACACCAACCCTCTGCTTTAGCTGCACTAATATGGAAATTATTTGTACCTCAATGTACCTCAATCACAGATAAAACTTTATTGTAACTCAATATTGTTAGTTTCTTTTTGCTACACATGCGGGCCTTAAAATGAGCACTCCTCTCTTGAATTTCCATTTTTTGGATTAATTAAATATTTAGGGTAAATATAAATTGTTAGAAACTGGTGGTGTAGGACCTAAAGTGCAGGAACTGGGATTTGAGGCAGAAACATAAAATTTTGCTAAAGAACATTACACATGACCAAAACCACGGAGAAAGAAAAATGTGACAAAACAGATGACCTTGCCCATGAGCAACTGAAAACCACAGAGTCTCCTCCTCCAATTGTGTTAGGGCATCTGGGATCTGCAATTTTTGGTAGGGGTACTGTGAGGATTCTGGGTTTTAGCTTTTTTTTTTTAAGTGCTGTTTATTGGTAGTGTTTTGTGTTGTCTCCTGCCAGTCACTAAAATATGTCTAACACAAGAGGCCTTCAGCTCTCATCTGTTTGCCCAGCTGTTGGACAAGTTAAAATAAATAAATTAATTAATTAATTAATTAAAAGCGAAAAATATGCAAAAACGGGCAAAGAAATCAAAACAGGGAGCAAATACATTTTCACAGCACTGTGGCTAATTATCAAAACCCAGTTACCCACTGCTGCAGTCTAGTTATGAATCACTGTTGGTAATTAGGAATTACACATGAGCAGGTCATCAGACAGACTTATGCTCAATCATGTCCTTCTTATATGCTTGAGAAATTGTTCTCGGAATCTGATCGTTTCATCAGAGATGTTTTTACTTTCACTATTTCAAAGAAATGTAAGTTTTAAGAGGTCAAATATCATCACATGTGGACGTTTCAACAAAACAAAACCTATGAGATCAAAACTGGCTGAACCTTTGTTGTGTCATTGCTTTCTTGCAGATATTGGCATTTAAAAAAAATAAAAACCAAACTAATGCATCTCATAATTTAAATGCATCTAGAATTGGGGCAATTTTCAGAGTGGAGGAAAGGAAGGTTAATCACTCTTAGGATTTTGTCAATGTTGCTGAATGAGAAAATACATCATGAACAAGTGTGAAAATAAATAATATATACAGTTGAGTAAAAGAGCTTTAAACTGCAGTCAACTTGACTGCAACATGATAATATCTAAATTCTAAACTTTACGGAAGATGTTGAATTACAGCATTTCTTTTTTAATTTTTCTTTCAGTTTAGGATTGCTTAGTCTAGACATACTTTGCCTGTTCTGTTATTACTATTTGTTTCAAAAAATTTGAATTCTTTCTGAATGTGAATGATCCTTTCTGGGGCATGCAGAGGCATTTTTCCCCAAGTTCCATATTTTCCACAATACAGGGCACACTGGATTATATGACACCATCAATGAATGATGTATTTTTGTATTTTGGAAACTTTGTCATATTTAAGGCACAGCAAACTGTGAAACTATGGACACACTGTGCATGTGATCCATGTTTAAGAACACATTAAAAGTGGGTTCTTGAATGCACCCCTACCCTGGACAAGCAGGGAGGGGCTTCTTTTTCTAATGTTTACTAGTGCAAGCACTTACAGTCGGAAGACGCTTGGTGGGAAATGTCAAAGTAGTGTCAAATCTTCACAGGGAGCCGGTTTGGCTCGTGCTGGTTTGCGGCGCCTTCTGTGTGTGTAACCAGGGTTCAAATCCGGGCTGCTCCCTGTTCCCTTCTCTACCTCTGTGCCGGTCCCAAGCCCGGTTGCTTTGGGAAGGTTGCGTCAGGAAGGGCATCCGGCGTAAAACATTGCCAAGTTTCCCTTGCGACTCATTCGCTGTGGCGACCCCTGATGGGAAAAGCCCAAAGTGAAACAACAGTGTCAAATCTTCACAGCTCTATTCTGATATAAAAAAGAATTCATGTCATATAATTCCAGCAGGGCACAAATCACAATTTTCAATTCCTGCTCCATGATCAATTTTCAACTGATTGGCACTTCTGTGAATTCAAAAGTTGCCATTTAGTCTGTTACTACCAAATCCAAGTCCTTGATGGGTCAAAGTTCTTAGTTTTACTTGCAACATGTATTTAGAGATCAAGCATTTCAGATGCTTGTAACAGAAATGTATGTGTGTGTACATTGACTTCTCACTACAAGTGGCCACTAATGCGCCCTGCTGAGGGCAGTGTGAACAAGGCACATCAAGTGAAACAAAAGTCAGAGACAAGTCAGTCAATCTGACTTAATTAACTGTGTTCACAGTAACTCTAGAAGTTGTTTGTAAAAAATCAGACTGATAACGCTAAAACAAGCCACAATGTGACTGTGACCCAGTCTGACACGTTAGCCATGTTGGCGTGATCACAAAAACACCCTGCCTTGTTTACAGCGGAAGCAATCCATATGTAAGGCCCTCCAGATTATAACACACGGTTTTCAAGGGCACCTTATAGTGAGGAAAATACATTATGTGTACAGTCAATGTTATATTTGTCGTTGGTGCAAACCAGCAGAAACAACATTATCCTAAATGCCTTAGCTTTGTTTATGCTTGAAAGTCTGTTGGAAGCAACGTTTTAGGAGCCAACTTTAGCCCTAATGGTTGAAACTAGTCCAGATGCTCTCAAATCATTATTTGGAATTCTTCCAAAAAGCTTGCATGTAAATACAGGGGCAAATGCAGTCGACGCCTTGACAACTTCTCTGGATTGGCACCTCAGTACTCTGAAAATGCATAGAGGATGCCTTCACCACCACCCCCACTGCGGGATAAAGGATGTACTCTTCAACATTAGTTGGCTTTGGCCCTAAATTTTCAGCATTGTCGTGCCAGGTGGTTGGCTTGCTCCCTGGTTTTCTCAGTTCGCATTCAGACTTGTCCTTGCAGCGGCACAATATATTCACTGGTGTTTGTGACTTGGTGTAAAAAATGCATAACTGGGCTCATTCCTGTAGCTTCTTGATGTTCAACACTTTTTTACACAGGAAAAAATAGATGTGGATGAACCTGTTCAGAGCTTTATCCCCCTGAAAAAGGTAAAAAAAATAAAATAAAAAATGTTGAACCGGCTGTAAGTTTTGAGCCCCTAAGACTCAAGGGGGTTTTGACCCCCCCTACAGACTCTAGTTTCCCCCCTCCCCATGTTGCAGTTTTGAGCATGTTGTTGATGTAGGTGACTGGGGACTGGAGAAATACTTCTATTTAGTAAACTCAGGCAGCAGCTGAAAAGAGAAAAACATTAAAACTATACAAAACTAAACAAAAAACAGGCCAAATTTGACCCCGTGTGTGCTCCAGGGTTACTCTGAAGTTTTGACAAAAGCGTTGCAAACCTTATCTGCTTGTTGAGCTGATCTTAAAGACCCACTCCAAAGAACATTTGTGTTTTTGTTGTTTTTAACATGTTCTTGTAGCATTTTTCCCACAATACAGGATGTACAGTATAATCATAGAAACAGGATTAAAATTGCATTTCTGAGTATTACTTGTATCAAATAGTGTTGAATCAGGAGCAGACAAAAAAGATGTTTAAAAAGGCCTGTAGCAGTGACATAGGTGCTAAAGTTGATAGGCCACAAGCTCCCTACTCCGCTCCATTCTGATGCATCTAAATGCAGACAACTAGATCCATGCATGTTTTCATTCATTCATATCTGGCCCAAAACTGTATGACCGGATAGCTCCAATGTTGCTTGCCATTTTTGATACACAGCTAATGTTAGGTTGGGGCTATGAGACTATAAGCTAGCAGAAATCTAAAAAGAGGGATGATGGGAATTGAAAGAAGGTTTATTCCGTGCCAATAATCGTGCTGGCAGAAACTGTTTTAGAAAACAACATAGGTTTATTGATTTAGCCTAAAAACAGGATAATCATAATTAAAAGACCACTGAGAATACTTTGAAAATAGACTAAAACATGATCAGAATGGGCATTTAAGCAAGTTATTAAAAAAGCAAGTCTTGTTTCTATATCATCTTGAGGTTAATGGAGGTACTGTAGGTAATGCAGCTAATTGAGAAGTTTATGTATTTTGATCAACCTCTGTGATGAAAAAGAACACAAAATAACTGACTATTTTCTGGTCATCTGTGACCACAGTTTACTCAGTGTGTTTCTGAATTAGCAGTGACTTTGGATGACTGAATTCATGCTTGAATGCACTGAACAGGATCTTTGCGAGAAGCCCCTTTTTGAAGTATTTTTAACCTGACTTAGTGAATTGTGAGGAATAGAGCATGAACACAGGGCACACATGGAAGGATCCTCTTCGCGTGTGAGTTTGGGAAAATATCAGAATTTCATTCACGATGATCCCCCAGAGGGAGGCTAATTTCTGGCCGCGTTCACGCAGACTTTGTTCTGGCCATTTAAAATCCAAATCACAGACTCTCAACAGGAACAGCTGCGTAGCCACACTTGGGGAACGGAGGTGTGGGCATGTATGTTTATTCCGTGTGCATGTGTGTGTTTGTGTGGTGGAAGCCAAGGGACTTGAGCCATCTCAAAGCAGATGGGCCACTCTTTTTTGAAAGGTGACCTCACGAAAGAGATCAAATGAATCAGGTCTGTATTAGTTTGATTAATTTGCATCATAATTGAGAAAAAAACACAGAAAATGTTGTTGTAAATGTATGAAATGATTTGGATCAGGTGTATTCAGAAACATTTTAGCCTAAATGCTATTAAAAGAATTGTGCAATAATTAGGTTCACAATGCGTATGCTACAACCATAGTTAGTAAACACATGACTTGACTTGTTGTCTCCCTCTCTGAGATGGCCAGTGCTGAATTAAGCGCACTTGAAGCCTGATTATGCAGTCTTCCGTAATGCAGCCTTCGTGGCCACTAATTTAGACACGGAATCTTCCCCAGAGCTTCTTTCTGCTTTGCTTGGTTTATGTGGTCTCCCGTGTAGATGATTCACCTTGTACTCCAAAGGCACAGGGCTGTGAACTCGCGCGCAGGTCGCGCTGGGTCACGTTTTGGACCTCCGCATTTCTCCTGGCAGGCCACACTTTCACAAAAAAACCGAGCGCAGAACGCAGCGGTCGTTCCTGCAGGCAAGTCGAGGCCTTCTCTCATGGTGTCAAACCAAATGTAAACTAATCTGTCAACCTAAATGTGCACAGCTCAGTATTCTGCAATACTGAGAGACCCGAGGGGAGAAACTCATATACTGTACAGTATCAAGCAGAGGCAAGGCCAAAGCCTTGGAAAGCAAATGTGCAGCACAAGAGGATGCAGCAGGAAGGACGAAGACATGAAGAGCAGGTAGTGGTTTGTCTATTGCAGTCTATGCTCAACAACAGTGCTTTATGTTTGGATAATATTTTTCCTCCATATCTGTTTCCCCCCCAAAAAAAGAGATACACATCAATAAAATGTGTCTGCAGTCTTGCATTTTAAGATGTGTAAAGTAGGGCCCACTTCACCTGTCCCTTGGGTATCCGTGGACATTTTGTGTAAAGATTCCGCGTAGGTGCGTAAAATATGGCACATTTGAGCTCACTGATCTCATCTGACAACGCTGAGAAAAAAAGGTGGTGACTAAACAGTGCTGATTTGTGCAGATGTGAACTGTCCTGGGGGAGCACTTTTGCACACGAGCTTCATTGATTTCCCAACTGACAGTAACTGTGAAAGCAGAGGTCTGACCTTGCACACAGATTCACCCTTTTTGGAGGTTGGGATGTGCACGGCAAGGAGTTAAGTGCAGATTCTGTCCGTTCATATACATCAGCACTCTTGCACATCACCGTCCTTTTTCCGCAAATGGACAGCAGTTTTCAGTTAGCGCAGGACATTTCTGAGCCTGATCAATGTGGAGGGATACAACATCTGGCTTCCTCTGGTTAGCTGCTGGTGAATAGAACATAAAGTGTGGAGCATCAGTCATCCTCCTCTGTCAGCAGAGAAACTGCATGTCCAACATTCTCATCCATCATCACTTTACAACTGAGGATTATGAGGCAAGGCCAGGTGACGACAGAGAAAAAACAGAGATTTTAATGGCATTTTATCAGTGTCAAGGTGTTAAGTACTGCTCAGTAGATCAGATTCGGAATTTAACATACTGACATGTTCCATCACTGTCATTTTCTTTCTGAACATTAAAATAAATCATTTTGACAAGTTATGTGACAAAATGTTCTAAAAATGCGAAAGAATAATGTTGCACCAACCTTTTTGTCAGTAAATAGTTTATTCAAATACTTAATGTTGTTGCAACATCATGTAATTTTTATGACTTATTTATACTTTTACAATCAATACTTTTGGTGTGACTCATACATGTAAATCCATCTATTATGAGAAATTACAGGTGATGCCTTGTCCTAATCAAGGCCAAGTCTTCTAAAGTGTTACAGTTACAACTTACGTCTCTTACTGTCTGCAGGTGGTTTCTAAATCCATCTCACTGTTTCAGTGAGACCTGCACAGAAACACAAACTGACGAGGGGAGATTAGAGTTTTCATTTAAAAATATGGTAATTCTGCTGCAGACTGGGTGTTTACTAAGTAATCTTTATTCTTGATGCATATTACTTTAAAGCTATGTGTCATCATTGGTTTAACCCTTCAACACCAAAGCTTAACCTTAAGTTTTTACATACTTAGGACTACTCATCAACAGCAGTTTATGCAATTAACATATTTCCAGCTGATTCTGAGGTAAAGAAACTGACCCTTGCACTGGTATGCAACCCTTTACAGTAGTGAAGTACTTACAGTTCTTGTAAATCAGCGGAATCTGTCATGGAGAAAAGTGGGTTAGCACTATAATGCTAGCATAAAATGTTAATAATAATATAATAATAAATTTTATTTTATACATATGTTCAAAGCTGATGCATCACTTTCCATTTGTAATGTGTTGCATCGGAAGTCCTAAAATTTCACAGAAAAACAAAACATCGACAATCCGTTTTTGTTGAGGGAAAGTAAACTGTATCCATGCTGTCTGGTATAAATATGGAAATATACAGGAAACAAGAAACAGTCCTACTCTCCTTCACACCCAAACCACTTCTTGATAATTCCAGGAAGTCAATCCTTCTAAGTAGCGCTCAAACATATTTTGGGAATTCCATACTATCAATGTTGAGACTAGGAACCTTGCTGAATCTTGTATCACCCCCATTTTTGACAGTCTATCAGAACCAAAGTCCCTTGAAATCTTTTAGGAAAAGAAAGTAAAAGTCAAATGAAGTCTGGTATGGGGGTTGGGAATAAACAGCTGTTGCAAAGGCCTTGCAAAGTTACACCAAAGCTGCAACCACCCAGTTTGTCAAATGAAAATGCACCGGGAAAAAAAGAAAATCAAAAATCATCAATGCCTGGAGTATTTTCTTGAAATGAGTTTTTATGACTCAACACATGGACCATAGAGGGCAAGAATTTGAGCACTGCTAGATACCAGATGACTGTTGAACTGCAGGTTCTTCTGGCAAAATCGGTTACATGTTGCTGCTTATTTGATTTGATGTTTGATTAATTCAGAAATGAACCCCAAATCTTTTTATTTTCAAACAAAACAATTTCATTTAAAAGAAAGGTTATCAGCCTTGTACACAAAAAAAAATGTTGGTGTGCATGTTAACGCAACCATACCTGCGTGAAATATTGCAGGTTTGCATGTCTGCTTGTGTTGGCATGCATGGCAGAGCTCTGGAAGTGTGGCATGTAAAGCCTCTGCCTGGGCCCGCTGGGTCCACCTGCTCCATCAGTGGCAGGTGACGTGTGGGAGGCCGACAGTTGCCATAGGAAACAAGTGAACAGGGGAAACAGTTCCTTTTAGGAGCAATCTGGAGAATCAGGGCGAGCACTTAGCTCCTTGGGGCTGCACGGTTCTGTCCACATTCACGGGCTGGCACTAAAAGAAAACACATAATTATCTCCATATTCTCACATGGCATTGTTAGCTAGGAGGGCAGCATTTTCTGGTTATTTAATGATGAGCAGGTGCTTCCAAAAAGTGCTTCAGTCTGCTCCGCGGTATATTTCTGTTTGTTCATCACAGTATATTTGAGCGCCTCTTTGGGAGCCCCCCACCCCCCAACACGATGGTACAATTATAGCTCCTATGACTGTCTGCACTTCTCTTTCTGTATTTATGTGCACCTTGTGCCAGCAAAAGCAGACTCTTCCACTGACAGCATATGCTGGAGCTGCTTGGTCCCGTGACAAGAAGAGAACCCCACAAGTGAAATGGAATGCATATATTGGTCTGTCTTCTTATGCAGTCCACTGTTACAAAGAATTGCTAATAAGGGATAGTTAAAGTCCACTCAGATCATCTTTTGATCTATTGTAAAAGCGTTTTCAGTGGAAAAATCAAAACACAAAGAAAAGCAGTTTCACTTAAATAACACAATTTAGAATCCAAAAAAATAAGATCAAGGCAATGGAATTAGACATTCACAAATCACAGATGTAGAGAGGGGATATTACTTTACTACTTTTTTTTTTTTACAATGATTTAATCATGAATATGTCATTTTTAGGCTAAATAAAAAGAAATCTGTGAAATAGTGTCTGCAGAGTGTCAGTAGTTCAAAACCCAACAGCTCTTTCCTTTCAACCATAATTGAGAGCTCTTTTTTACACTCCTGCTGGCTTACAGCCCCTCACACCCCCAATCTAACATTACTTGTGCAACAAAAATGGTGAGCAATATTGAAACTATCCAGCCGTACAGTTTAGATCCAGATACTAGCTCAGACGAGGAAAACAAAGACGTATGTGGATCTAGTCGTCTACAAGTAGATGCATCAGAATGGAGCAAAGCAGGGAGCTGGTGGTTCACCCAACTTATTTTCTACGTCACAACTTCGCTTTTTTTTTAACAGGATGATTCACAAGGATTAAATAAAGAGACACTCAGAAATAACGTTTTAAGTTTAATTTTTCTTTGTTCTCTATCATCAAAAAATGCCACAACTTGTATAAAACAACAAAAATATTTTTTTTATTAGAATGGGTCTTTAACTCCTTGATGCCTGAATTTATTTCCAGCTATGAAAAATAAGCCACTCACTTCAAGTAGATGCCAAATTAAAGTACATTTGAAACACAACAGATTAGATGCTCATTTGAGTCAATGGGCATTGGTGAGTGGTTTAAACAGACCAATGCTGGCCCAAGAAGACAATCCCACTTTATTCCCATACAAAAATCCTCTTAGGTTAATTTATAGAACCCTGAGTTTAGCTATTTGTATAAAAATCTACATTTGCATATTTATATGAGAAGTGCTGAACACTAGGAAATAAAGGTACACTGTAAGCAGTACAGCATGTGTTATTGACAGGAGAAGGTGCCAAAGCATTTGCATTTCTGAACAGGCGAAGAAAAAGGGGGGGAATGGGGAAACCCCCATGACAAAGCCCAGAGAGATTTTATAGGCTCACGAAAGTAGGCCGCACTGTGGCAGCAAGTCGAATGGCATCCGAACTCGGTCTCATAAGCGAGGCGTGGGCAAGAGCAGAATAATTCTCCAACAGCACGCCCATTGGTTCAGAAAGGAAAAGACAGCTCAATCCAGGAGAGGAAGGTGGGGAGGGGGCTGGTGAGAGGTGGACAAGCATGGAAAGATGAGGATCCAACAGAGGGAGCATGCAAGACACAAGGTCTCCATGAAAGATCTGGAGAGGAAGTCTGAAGAAAAGAAAAAAAAAAAAGATCAGAGGAAATCTGATAAGATGGTGAGGACAGCAAAGGTTTACAAAGCTGTACTTGACAATAAAGGCTTGCAATATAGTTGCCATGGAGATGAGCAAGTCTCCCCAGCCTCGTCATGTCTCTGACTCCTCCTGTGAACGCTGTGATAAAAATAGACATGGGCATAGAACAAAGAGCTATTAAAAAGAAAAAAAAAAGACAAGAGGAGTGAAAAAAAGGTTGTGGAAAGAGTGGGATGTGTTTACAAGTGCATGTGTTTCTGTTATCTATCTGTGAGTGTCTGAATGGTGGAAGGAAATGGTACGAAGCCCACGCGGCCAGTTTTCCAATGGTGGAACAGGGTGTCTGCCTGTCTCAGTGAGAAAATCCCATCATTACCATGTGACATTATAACAGCAGCAGAGTGAGAAGGACCACCAGAGCCTTCTTTATTTCAATTCCCTCTCAACCTTACGTTATTGCTATTGTTTTGGACATGACATAATTCAAAGAAAAGCTTTTGGCATGCTTCTAAAATAAAGAAATGTAAACAAAAAAAGCATTTTCAAGAATTCAATGCATCAAACATTTTTATTTAAAGGGCTAGGCTTCTAGAATTAATTTAATATGTTTTTTTAATTTAAATCTGATAATTCTATGAATTTTGAGATAATATTAATAGAAAAAGGTCAATTTTTGTAAACCAATTAACAATATTTCATGGCGTTTTTTTTTTATCAACTGCACCATGGGTGACAAGCAATGGCAAATGCATATTTTTGCTTATCGTGCACAAGTATTGATACAATTAAGATGGAAAATAATATGTAGAAAATTTAAATATAAAACATAGATCTATAGAGTATAGAATATCCTTACAGTGGCCTGTTGTTGGCCTTAGAAATGAAGGTACCAGACCACCAGTAAGAGATCCATAGTTAGAACTTACTAATAAATTACTTCATTCTTTTTCAGTCCACAGCTGTTTTGCTTCCTTACCTTGCAGCTGCGATGCAGCCATACCTCTGTTGCCATGACATCCGTCTTGTCTTCAGAGGAAAAAATCAAGCAAAATGTAATTTCCATTTTGTGAACCTGTTAGGTTTTCTGAGCCTGGTGTGCAGATGGAAAAATGGTTTACATCCTATGTTTAGACTTCTTTAATGTAACTTTTAAAGCATGCTACTAAAGTTCATTAATTGCTGTACTTTTGTTAACAGTAAATTGAGAGAAGAAAGCCTTAAATCTGTGGTGTCGGACATCTTTTCGAAGAGACTTTTAATCATCTGAAATTAGTAGACGTTAAATAAAATTATATGATCTATTTGGGAGAAGTTTGTTTTTTTTGAGCCAGATCTTTAGCCTAGGGATTATTTCCATATTGACCATATTTAACATTAACGTGGGATGACACAACCTGCATTGTGGCAATTACATTCACTGGTTTGTGTTTAAGCTTCTCTGCTCTGTAATTTCTCTGAAAAAAAATCATATTGAACAGATAAGCAGACCTGACCCATTCTATAGCTGATGATTTGATGGCAACGTGTCAATCAAAAAAACATACCGCCGGTGAAGCATAACTGTGATATAAAACATATATGTATATAATAACGGTTATAAAATATTTAGATTGACTCTATATGAGAACTGGACAAAGTGAGTGTAAAGTCATCAATAGAAAACGACTTACTTCCGCCTCCAACAAAATAAAGTCATAAAGTAGGCCTTTTTCGCAATACAGATCCCACCATGTTGGAGCCAGATGTAGTCAGCAGTAATTGGTCAGAATCTGTCTGAATCATTGTCTCTATGGCAACCACTCTCACCAATCAGGGGTGAGTTTGTTGGAAGGCCACACCCCTAGCATTTGAAACCGGGTTACACATAATCTGTAAATCAAATGTTTCGAATGTTCGATGTGGGGGCCATAGACTGTAAAAACAATGGACAAATTGAGGTGTGATGTCGCCCATAGAAAATGCCAGTCTATGGTGGGGGCCTGTGGGAAGAACATTCTGTGTGACATCTGATTGGTCAGTTTATAACTTGAATAACTTGCAGTAAAGAATAAATACCATCAAAAATTATTAGGATTAGCAAGAATATGTTAAAGAAAAGTATCAGATCAAGAATGGGTATTCTGACATATACAGTAGAATGACTGAGTACTAGCTGTTTATTTCTCTATAGACGTTTATGGGATTTCGGCTTCTTGAAGCCAGTGGGTACTTCCGATCTAAAAAGCGAGGGGGGAGGAGTTACTCAGTCCATTTCTCTCATACAGTCAATAGTTTTACACAAAAACCACTATGACTGGCTTGTTACCTAGTGGAAACCTGGTGAACTGAACTGGCTCCAGTAACATTTGCCAACATACCTTAGGGGTGCTCTAAAACTGATGATTTAACAGTTAAATATCAATTAAAAAACCACGGCCCTATTTTTTGTCATTTAGTATAAACTAATATAAGGATGTACATAAAGTCCTAACCACCGAGACAAAATGCTTTTTTTAAACCAGGCTATAGTGAAACCATGAAAGATATAAGGATCCCATTTTCTTGTAGAACAAACCCCTTAGTGCTTACCCAACCAACTGCATTCAATCTGGAAGTGTAAAAGTTACCTCTTGAATGCTTCTCTGTTTCATAGATACAAGAGCATAGCTCTGACTTTTCTTGTCCACTCATCTGCAATGTCCAAATGTTTGTGCACATCAACTGTATGCTAGGGAACCATCAAAACAACAAAGTGAAAATAGGTCTTGTTTGTTGGCTCAGGGGGAAGAAACAGGCCCACAGAGAGAGACCCTGATCATGGCAGCTGGCCTGTGCAAACAGGGCAACTGCTAATGGGACTTTCCATCTGCTGTTCTTTTTTTTTTCCTGCCTGCCACCCATTCCATTGGCAACAAGCGGGCCAGTGAAAAGCACCTCATCATATCATCACACTATTTACACCTAAATCAACAGGGCTGCAGATGTTTGACACTGTAAGGTTGTAGTGCATGAAATCAGGAAGCCGCTGATTACATCTGTGGGAGTGGAGGGAATCACTGTAAGACCTGAAGGAGTCTTAAAGAAATGATCTACTAACACTCAGATTAACATAGCAATACTTCTCAAAGTAATTGTTTTTATTTTTTATTTTGGTGTGACAGTGGTAATAAAAGTACTTAAAAGAATGTCATTTTTTCACTGCAGTTCAATCATTAAAGATTAATATGATAGTTTACTGAGAGTCTTGTCAGATTTCTACCCCTTTATGAAAAAAAGATAAACTTTTCATCATAAGTTTTAAAGAGGAGAAGAAGATTCTTTGGTTAATATTTAATGCCTTGGTCACATATGTGCGTTTGGGTTTCCGCATTCAAAACTCTCATGTTTACACATCACTAACGCAAGTTTTTACGTCTGTTTTCAGGCTCTGCGTACAACACCTGCAGCTGGTGAGCACGTGCTGATAGTTAAACCAGTTGATTAAACCAGTAAGGATTAAAATTTGGTAGTGACATTTGAGTAACATCCCTTTTGATTCACTGAAGTGCCGTTCTGCTGTTTGAAAATCAATCACGAAAGAGAATAATCAATTTGGATTGTGCCAGGATGGAATTAAATGACACAATAGAGCTGTGAAAGAAAAAGCCTGAGAAAGGTTTTCACCGTTTCGATATTTCACAGCTAGCCTATTTCAACTGTAGGTAGATAAGCTAGTATCGAGTAGCGACGTTCCAGCATGAACACTGTATGCTAAAAGTGAGTTCTTGAATGGGCATCATATGCCTGGTGTGAACTAAACTAACCTAAGTTAAACGCACTTATGAAATACAGGTGATGCTATTGCACGGTGTCTTTACACCACACCCCGGTTGTTAGTAAGGCGCAAGTACTGACTCCTTGCTAACCGCGCGAGAATACTGCACCCACATGATGTGTAAGTGATGGATAAGTACCCGTATGATGCCCACTCAAACTACATTCTGTGTAACTTGCTTACTATTGACAGTCGGGCTGCGTGCATGGAGCATGCATTTGAACAGCACCAACGGGTGCGCAGGGTTCAGGTGGTTGAAAGTATAAAAATCAGTACCATACGCCTGCTACAACCTGTTCCTCGCAGCATGCTTGTAGAAAGCAATGTGCATGAACATTTTCCCTCTTCAGGCTCACAGAGCGATCTACGATTGTGATAGTTTCTGAGGGGGGGGCACCTGTGTGCCCCATTCAGATTCGCCCATTTTCTGCCTGCTGACAGCCCATATCCACTCGAAAGGGCTGTTGTGACTAAGACCTAAACCAACCCCAACCCAAAGAGCAAGCAGACACTACCGCAGTATTTCCAAAACCACTAACAGCATCAAAATGGATGATTAAACAGCTAAAAGACCTATAAATAATTTCTACCGACGAGGAGCTGCAGCTTGCACAACAGCCCAATCATTTGGTGCTCCAGCACAGCATTGTCTGAGGTGATGATGTGACTTTTCCATTAAGAAACCCTGCTCCCTTCTAATTTCCAAAGTGCAACACATCACATCCTCCACAGCACATGTAACAGCCCCTTTTCTCCTGGGCTAGATTTACCGGCGCCATCAGTCAGCTGTCAGCACGCCAGACACCAGAGTTATGATGATTACGTCGATGCGAGGGTGCATGCACTTCCTCATTCCTTCATCCTCCTGCCTGTGTGAGCAAAACATGGATCAAACCTGCCTGTGCAGCACCATCTGGTGACCGCTACTGTGATTCAAGGAGTCTTTTCGCAGATGAACGAGGGGAGAAAAATATTCAGCACCCACTCATTTTCCTTCTGCCTGCAATACCGCCTGCATCCTCTGGATGGTGTCTCAATCCTATGTCCTTTCTGCCTGCTGCAGTCTGGGGAGCCTTCAATCATGCACACAGAGAGCCATCATTTGAGTTTGGATACTTTTCTGTTTCATCATCACCTACACGGCTGCTCTTTAACCCCACCACCACCCCTCTTACCATTGCAACTTCTCCTTGAGCAATCTGTATGGTCCAGTGCACAGCGCCTGTTATCTCACCTCCACACAGTTCTGATGAAAGGTGCTTCTCTCTGCCTGGAGACTAAAAGAGGGACAGGAAACTCTGAACTTTAAAGGAACAATAATTTTTGGTAAGCATTTTTTACCATTTGTTCTCTTGTGGTTCAAAGGTTTTGCTAATGGGATCAAACAAAAAGCAACATCAAAAAAGGAATCAAACTTTGAATATCATTAAAAAATAATTAAAGGATCTACATCATGCTTTTCTTAAGTCTTTCAGAGTGAACTATATCCATAAATACGATAATACAGCATATTACCTTGGGCACACTAAAGAACACATTTTTAGTTAAACATGAGTTATTTTTGCAGCTCGTTTTGCTACTTGGAAGTAAGACGACTTAATCTGTGAGGCCTTTTCTCTCCTTGTGGGTGCCACCCACTGCATGACATTAACCTAGAGCTGGACTCTGCAGCGTGTCTGCATTTTACCTAGAAAATAAAAAACATCCAATCTTATTTAAAGACGGATGTGCATATCGTGCATATAAAACGAAAGTGTTAAGCCGATCACTGCTAGCTCCGCGTAGAAAGTGTGTGTTTGTGTTAGCATGGGGGCTTTGGTGGCAGCACAAACTCTTTCTGGAAGGGGCTGTTCCTCACTTATCTACGTCACAATGTGAGCACCCGCTCATTTCCGTGGATTGGGAAGGGATGGTGCTCAGAGTGCAGGTTTTTTGTGTCAGGTAGGGAGGGCTGGGGAGCGTGAAGGACCCAAAAATAGAGAGATGGGAGGCACACGGTTCTAGAGCAAGGGGTTTAATAACTTAACAAAAGGCGCTGCAGAACAGGGAATCAAAACCAAACTTACTGTGGGTTAACATGAAAACATAGCAGAAGATAGTCAGAGACGGTAATGGACCAGCAAAAGAGGAAGGCAGATGCAAGACTTAAAAACAGACAGGACTGACAAGGCACGGGTGGCAACGATCAAGAGAGATTGGAACCAGGGAAGTAAAAAACCATGACATAACAGTAAACCTTTCAAAATAAAACAGAAAGGAAAGGAAACAAAATGGAAAGCAAAAACCAATACAAAGAAACTCAAACCATAACATTTAGAGGAATACTCAGAAATGCAGGAGTGAATCAAAATACTGCTTTAGGGTTGTTGTTGGTTTTTTTTTGTGTGTGTGAAGAATAACTATTATAGAGGTATTAGCAATATAGTACACTTAAAAGCTCAGAAAGTTGAGTTTGTATGAAACAGGCCCTTTAAAAAGACCACTTGAGGATCATAAAATGATCAAAATATCAACCTCTCTTTTCTCAGCTAAAGAAGGACATTGTTGATTGTATTATTTACAGTTTTCTGTTGATGTAAACTTGCATAACCTATTTCAACCTGTGCCAATGAAAGACAAACATAAAGTTGAAAAAGGTGCCTTTTTGTGCTCTATGGTTCTGTGGAGAAAACACATTTTTAAGTTTTACTTTCACATTGCTGAATATACAGTCTAAACCACAGCCCAGGGGTATGACTGATTTTAGGGAACACCACACTGGGATTATGGGGCACCTTAATGGGAGGAACTTTTATCTATTCTCTTGGAACCATTTTTTCTTCGTTCCTCAAAGTTACAAATATGATTGTCAGTCAACACAGAATTTGTGCAACATTGTCACTGTCACAGATTGTTATTTTTGTCCTCACAACTTTTGATTTACAAAAACTCAATAATGCTAATATCTTTTAAACGGTTCTTGTGGCACGAACTGATGGTGTCAAACCCAAACTTAAAAGCTTTAATAAGTAAACTTAAATATTAATAAAATGAGGGATAAGAGAGAAATGAAAAGCATGAAAAAGTTGATGACATGACCAGGATAAACTGACAACTTGACACTTTAATTTGTTGAGGATGATTAACTTTAACTCAGTGTGATTGTAACATAGAGAAACACACAACCTGTCAAAGAAAACTAACTGGGGAACAAACTGACTGTCACAGTCCTCACTTTTGTCTTGATTTTCTTTAAGCACAATTTTGTGCATAAATATTTTCATGATTGGCAGTTGGTTGGTACGGTGGCCCTGAAGTGCTAATCTAATCTAATCTAATCTAATCTAATCGCCAAACCCAGCCCAACCTCTACTCTACTCTACTCTACTCTACTCTACTCTACTCTACTCTACTCTAAATTGAAAACCACTTGAGACAAACTTTATTCATCTGCAATGGTTCCATTTTCTTTCTAACTGAATAAAGTTCTCCATGAAGATGGTTAGGTTTTCCAGTCTTGATCATAACAAAGGCTTATTTTCAGAGTTTCTAAGGGTAAAGGGTAAACCTTTGAATGCTCAAGTTATGTGTTTTACATTCTGTATCTCATCTATATTTTTTTTCAATCTACTTTAAATGCATTGAGTGTAAGCTACAAGAAAACGCATGCCGTATGACAAAGACATGCTTCATGAATAAAATATATCTAGTCACTCAAACATCTATGACAACAATGACTATTTTACCTCTACAAGTTACCTCCCCTGAATAGTTTTTACAAGGCTAAACTAAAAATGTTTAGCGGTACAATAAAAATACTTTCTTTTTTTTATTATTATTATTAAACCTTGATATTTTGTGGCCTTTGTGAGATGTTTTGATTAAAAATTCCAAAGATTAAAAATTCTAATCATTGTTTTCATGTGGGAACATTTGAACCACAGAACTTAGAAAAAAAGAAAAGTCTGGCGACTTTTTCCACACAAACGCTGATTGAACCAAAAAGAACAGAAAAAAAGACCACATTGAAATTCAACAACTTTGATTCAGTAGACAACTTTTGCAAGCTTAAAAAGAATCAAAGGGATTTGAATTACAGATTTTGGGTATCCAATGGCAGCAGACTTCGTCCATGCCGTCTGTGAACCCCTTTTCCTACTTAATTTGCAATTCTTTTAAAAGCAATAAAAAAAAAAGATTGTCCTTTATCTTTCTGGCTCAACGCCAGGAGTGAAAATCTGGCAAATGCAAAATTTAAAATGTTCCAATGGTTTTCTCAACAGCTTTTACAATTAAAAGGGAAAAGCTGTTTTCATTAAACAAATGTGCAAAACTTTATCAAAATTCCAGAATTTCGCTCTATTAAATCATAATTATCCCAATAAACACAAACCACACCAAAAATCAGATTTATTTATTTTAAAAAGCTCTACAGAAGCATCAGTTATCACATTCATGAGATCTTTCAGTCTCTTCCAGTATTAGCTCAAGTTCCGCTGCAAAAGCCGCTTTCCACTGCTACATTCGTGTCTCTGTGACCCACAGTAGTAGAGGATCTTTTTTATAATTGCCTTGACTGGCTGGCCCCAGACAGAGCCAAGCAGCTGTCCGGGTGATGGCATAGCTAGGAAACCTGCGTCGATGCTGGCAAGCTGCTAGGCCGGCATCCGGTGGAGCAACCGCAGGCTGGCGAACCTCTCCAGGCTATACCCCTCCTTTGCCCAATAGTATAGCCGGGATGGCCTTCAGCAACTCTGCGGCCACGCAGGTTAAGAAAATGGATGCAAACCGTCTACCTGTGTAGAGTTGTTGGTCATGTGACTCATTTAGTTTAAAAAAAACATGCGCAATATGTCGATGTCGATACGCCTGAAAAACCACCTCCTCCAAGCGCCAAAACTTTTTTTTTTGCTAAATGCAAGTGTTTTTCTAATTTGACGTGTTCTCATAGGTGAATTTGTTTTTGCAAATCAATTTTGCGCAATTTCACAGTTAATGGATACGCAGTGGTAAGAGGTAGATGGGTGGAAAGAGATGGGAACTCCTGTTTGGCGGTTCCATTGATACGACGACTCAGAGCAAAACGGTCCAATCACTGTCGACTTGTTTGAACATGGCTGCGCCGATAAGCAATGGTGAGGGATTTTGCCTGATTTTACGAGGAGGTAAGGCATTTTCTATGGGTGACATCGAAACGTCCTTTGTTTTTACAGTCTATGGTTTTAATCTAAAAATCAACAGCACATCTTTATTAGAAAAAACATGTCTCCTCTGGGCATGTGGTTGAGGCTACACTCCTCAACAGCTGTCCGATTTTTGAGAACCCCCTTCTCAGCTGTCCTACGTGCCTGATTAAATGCTGACTTGATTACACATCAAACTACAGAACAATAATGGCATCATATAAAAATTAATAAATTGATACTCAGAATGGGAAGGGAATTAAATGTACACCAGGGCTGCTCATTCCTGGTCCTCCAGGTCTACCTAGTCTAGTCTCTTTTTCTTTTGTCTTCTATTAAATGTCCTGTTTAGGGCACACAGATGGCCCACACAAAATATCAGGACCGTATGTAGAGCCTGTAGAGCAAATATCTTCATGAGCATTTTTTCTACAAGCATGGTGTGGGTGACAGGTTGTAGCAAAAACTTATACAAGAAGTAAGGTTAAGTAAGGGTAAAATGGGTGGGATGCAGATATGACATACAGGTTTTTAATTTTTTCAATCCCTGAAATCCTGTGCAAGTGACCCTGTGGGCAGCCTGTTAGAAATGAGGAAATTAGATAATCAGGTTGTAGTTTGTGCAGACGGCCAACGGGTGTCCCATGGGCGCTTACATATCACCTGCATGTAAGGAGTCAGAGATCTTTCTCCCCATCTGGTCACCTGCAGCCATCACCGAAATATTAACACACTACATCTCCCAGCCGACCCAACACACAGTTCCAGATGACTATCTTCGTCAATCGCCCACATCAAACTTAAGCAGGGCACCGAGGCTCACTAAGTGTGAAGTATTGTTTGTGCCACTCGACCTGCATACCGAGCGTTATCTCCTGGTTTGTCTTCTCGTGCTCCTGATTCTGCTCCTTATCCGACTCTGTCTGCCTGCCACTCACGCCTGAAGTACAACCATTCTAAGCCTGCTCCCTGATTTTGTGATGCATGTGTCTGACCTCTGCCTGCCTGAACCTGCTTTAGGTCTGTGGACTTTTGTGTTTGACATCTGTCATCCTGTCTATACTAATAAACCAGCCGTCTGCCTGTTTATGACACTGCTCACTCTGAGCTTGTAGCATTGGTCAGTTAGGGGCCAGTAGGTTACTCCCACACCAGTGTGGTGTTAGGGCACCGTACAACAGCATCAACTGTACGTCATTAGTGTTTGCAACTTACATTAAAATTTACCACATCCACAGCGATGGTATGTTCAGTTTTCATGATGTCTCTTGAGCTTACCATACAACCTCAAGGGAACTACAATTTATGATTATTAATTATTATAAGTATTATTTTTATTTATTTATTTACAAATGGTGTTTCTGAACTCAATAGATTAATGTTGAAAATTGCAATTGATTTTATTTTAAAAGATTTTTCACAGAAAAAAGGGAAACACTTGTAACAGATATGAATGAAAAAGATCAAATGTTGTTCTACGATTTTAGATCATTTTTGAGGAACAGGTGAACCAAACAAACTGCGAACGTCATGTGTACAATGAATGGCAATATGAAAGTAAAGGGTACATGTGCTGCTAGAAATCTTGTCAAAAATAAATATTAGTGTACAATCTACCGTATTTTAGGGCATTTTCCACAGAAAAAGAGAAACGTCACGTGACGCAAGTCGGAAGATATGAATTAAAAAAATGTTTGCTATTCTACGAATTCAGAGCCTATTTAAGGAAAGGTTGAACAAACACATTACAAACTGAATGTTTAAAATGAATGGATGTTATAAAAGTAAAGGGTATAGTTCTCCCTGGAAATGTTACCAAAATAAAGATTAGTCCACAAAATATTTTATTTTGTAGGATTTTCCACCCAAAAAAATAGTGAATATCTGCCATATTTCTGTTCATTATCGGCAGACAGGAAAATCCAAAGTCAAGTGATCCTGAGAAGGGTCGTAGAAAATGAATAAAAAAAAGAAATGTAGCCATCCCATAATTTAAAGCCCATTTAAAAATGACATGTTTTGGGATAAGACTGATTGGTCATAGGAGGAAAAAGCTCAACAATTGTTAGAACAGTTGAGTTTTATAATTTTTACTTTTCTAAAACAAATACAAGTGCAGAATGAAACCAGAAAAAATAAATGTTCTGATTGTTTTTTATCACTGGATTTGATATTGTATAATTATCCAGCATCAACATCAGTGTTGTACATATGGGTTCTGATCTCCTGCTATGCTGCCTTCTTCAATTGCTCAATAGCAAAAAGAAAAAAAAGCTGCCTCATTACCACACAGAAAATTACCTTTCATGGTGAACTGCTGCACTAAATAATTCCTTCAATACACTCAGTTTCACAAGAACTCCCTGATCCCAGACAACAAAACTTTCCCCTCCATCTATCCCTGAGCTTATACTGCAAACGGCTACCATGTATCTCATCTCATCATTCTCATTTCCCCAGGGCTGCAGTGGATGGGGACGTTTCCAAAAAATGAATAAAAGGTGCATGCACACATGGAAAAGCAAACAGGCCTGGTGTCATCTTTTGCTTTTTCATGTTTTTTGCTGCTTGTGTGATAAAAGCCTGTCCTCTTTACCATTCGGTATTCCCAGCTGCAGCATCAGTTTGTCTTATTGCTCATGATGGTAAGTGACTCAGAGTGCACTCTGCGCTTGCTCTCTTCTCAGAGGACGAACAGCATTTAAAATCAGTGCATAAACCTGTCAGTCTTTCTCAGATCTGCTCCTGGTGGACGCATTCATAATTTGTGGCACTGTTAGGTTGTAGGTGGGATTCTATATTTTGTCCACTTTTACTGCATATGGCACTCTAATCAGCTAAAGGGGAATGTGATTTACATTCCCTGTCAACTCCCCTTCCTTGTATCACAGCTGCAGACATATCCAAGGTCACTTTGCACGCAAATCCAATAGATGGCTTTTCCCGTCTTTCTTATGAGGCCTTGGCTGTTAACAAAGAACACTCCCTTACAAACACCAAAACAAATCTCTTTCAGGCCTGTGCACATCAAACAACGTTGCTCATCATAAAGGAATTATCTAGTTTAACCACTGATATCATTTTTAATACATGCATTTCTGATACTCATATGTCATTAAAATGATCAAAACATTCCTTAAAACCCATCGTGTATAACTGGGTCCATGTTTTTCGCCTTGTAGTTCCACATCATTTCACTAGGAGCATTGGGAGGGCTTTTCCCACTCGTTTCCATGAAATCTCAAAAACACTTTTGACAGAAGAGGTTTTTCTAATTTTCAAAACTTTATGGTTAGAATGTTATTCAATTTTGCAAATAACTAATTGCTGTATTAAAAGAATGAAATATTTGTTCTTAATGAATTAATTCTTTATATCCCAGTTACGCTATGTTGAAAATGTGTGGATCAAATTTGAGAAAGTGTGTATCAAAGGTGCTCTTTTTCAGAACACTTGTGCTAATAACCTAAAGGGTAACTAAATTGTAAATAAACTTTTTTTGGGCTGTTTAAATGGGACTTTAAAAGTACTCACTGTTGGTCCATGCCACATTTTTGACTGTTTAGTATCCCGGTAATAAACTATAAAATAAACATGTTTAATTCCTGAAGTTGCAGTCTAAAACGGTCTGTGTGTTGCCCCTCAGACGTTGAAATGAGGTAGTAAAGTTGAATTTCATGACTCAGCAACTGATGTAAGTCCGATGTAATTTCAGAAGTTAGGCAACAGTGTTTAAATACAATTGGCATTGAATCTAGTGAACTCAACACCAGCAGCCCTGCCGTCGGGCATTGCTGAGTTAGCATCTTGAACAAACGGCGTGAATTATGACCCCTACCCTGGAAGAAGGGGGAGGAGAAAAAAATCCTCAACCTCCACCGAAGGTTCTGTGGTGAAACTGGCATCACATTGCTCTGTATGTCCACTATTGAAGACGCAGCGTGACTATGTTACCCCAAGCTAACCTCACTGTCAATCAGAGATTCAGACCACACCTCACCCGCTCAGCTCACCCCCACTTGCCCCAACCTTTTTTTTTTTGCGTTATTCAAATCTTGGATGAGAGTGGAGGCAACCTCCAGCTGTGTTAAACTTACCAAATCGTCCAACGTATCAAAGTTAATTCCATCTATATCACATTAAAAAATTATGTTTTTTTTGTGTGGATTTCTCAAAGGGCATCAAAAAAATCTTAATACCAAAAAAACAAGTTTCCTGTCAGCTGGCCTTACAGTCTAAAGAGACGTTTTTTCTGCTTAAGTGAGCATCATCCACTTAATATTCTCTTATCATGCATTTCATCTCTGTTCAATGCAACACCAACATGTCTTAATGGCACAGCAAACAGTTGCAAATGTTTGCTGCAATCAAAAGCTGCAGTTACATCCTGGCCACAGCTGAGACGCATCTATAGAGGGAAGCCAGCCAGTAAGTGTCCTCCATTCAGGTTCAATGAGACGAGACCTGGAACTAAATTCTCTGCTGTGGTGCAAATCTAGTTATTGTTTTTCGTAGACAAAACTTATTTTCAAGTCCAGGTGTGTCCCGCACTTTAGACTGAAAGTTTAAGCCTCACGGCTGAAAGAACACAGCCAAGACTCCTTGCCTTTGCAGATGGGATTCCCGGTGAACGCACACGGTGAGGTTGACCTGTTAAAACGTGCCTTTGGTCTTTATTTTGTTCTCCATTTAACCACTTCAAAAGAAATCCTTTTAGTTTCCATGGCGGGTTTTATCACTGGAGGCTTTAGGAGAGCTGACTTGTGTGGAAAAAAAAAAGGGGGGGATTGGGTTTCAACCCACATAATTTCTTCAACTCAAATATATGTTTTTTAAGAAAAACTGCAGTTTTTCTAAAATACATGATGAAGGCTGCTAATTAGCCCGGCACCCTGTCAACCTGCTGCCAGCAAAGAATATCCATCCAATTATCAGTCTTGAAATTTCTTTTTAATTTCATCTGAAAAGGGGAAACATTACATGTGGCATGTCGAAATACATCAGAATTAATTACACAAATTGTACATGCAAATAAAGTGCACCAATGAATGTTTTATTTTCCAATGTGTGTGATGTGTTCATTTTTAATTAAAATGAAACTTCTATGTGTTTTTCATACCAGCTTTGTCCTTGGTGGGGGTCATCTCAGCTGCCTTTAGGCGGCTTGCCAGTTCATTACATTGATACATTCTCACAATCCCACCTAAGGCCAAATAACCTATCAGGCTTGTTTTGTTAGAAGGAGAGAAGAAGCTGACGCTTTTGAAGAAAACACAGTAAAACATGCAAACTCCACACGGAAAGCCCTGCAGCCAGGATTTAACCTAGGACCTGTGAGCTTTGAGGCACTAACCACCTCACCTCCATGCAGCCTGGATTTGAAACGAACATCCAGTTTATTATCTATGCATTCTTATTCCTGATTAGGGTTAGAAGGGTTACTTTGGGTGAAGGCAGGGAGTATTATGTAAAGTCACTATCTCTTAAAAACTACGGTTATCTTTTGATCTATTTTCAAATCTATGTCCCAGTGTTCTTTTGATTATGATTATGCAGTTTTTAGCCGAAATAAAAAAAATAAATAAAAACCTGGGTCATTTTCTACCATATAGTTTCTGCAGAGCAGCAGTTGTTCATAAGAGATTCACGTCTGAGTTCTGAGCTGTACTGTTGGCATGGAGTAAAACCATCCCTGCTTCCCATCATTCCTCTGTTTACACATTTTTCCACTAGCTTACAGCCCCTCACAACCCCAACCTAACATTACTGCTGCAACAAAAATGGGGAGCAATATTGGAGCTATCCAGTCGTACAGTTTTTAGGCAGATGCAAGCTACAGTGTAAAGGTTGTAGATAAAAAACAAAGGCGTACATGGATCATGAACTGGGATGGAGCGGAGCAGGGAGATTGTGGCTTGCCAGAGAAGTTTTATGTCACATCTGCAAGCTTTTTCAAATGACATTTTCTTTTTTTTGTCTGCTCCTGATTCAGAGCGATATGAGTAAAGAAATACTCAGAAATGTAATTTCAAGCTTTATTTTCTTTACAAATGTCCTCCATCATCTGAAAAAAATGCCACAAGAACATGTTAATAACCCCCAAAACACCAATTTCTTCTGTGTGGGTCTTAAAGCTGTGTTCACACCAAAGTTTCAATGTTAAGTCAATGTACAGATGTGATCAGAGGTAGTACAGTGAGTTTTGAGCATCGGCATGACACGTTGTAGGCACTGAGGCGCAATTTGGATGCAGCTCGAGAGTTCAAATATTGAAACTTTGTCAAAGATTTGCGTCGCATCAACATATCAGAGACTCTGTCAGTAGCTCGTGATGTGTGGATGATGTAATCAACGAGTCCTAAAACCAACAACAAGGAGAATCTAATCATTATCCTCCTGAACTTCATTTTATTCCTATTTTTGTGTTTTCCCTCCCCGGACTAATGCAGCGGGACAGCAAGTCATCAAACTCGGTCACAGAGAGATGGAAGTACTGCTAAAAGCAGCCAGCGTTCAGCTCAACCTTTAGTTAACCAGCATGTTTTTCAGAAAAACATTAAACTCCACAAAGCCTGTCTGAATCTACGATTACAAAAGGAAAGAAGGAAGGAACAAGTAAGTTTTAGGCTTTAATTAATGTAAATGAAACAGTAGGTGTTTCTGTAACTCAGGGGAAAACTCACTTTAAGTGTGTTACCTTTAACTACAGGCTCCCTGCTGGCTACTGCTTCAATCACAAACTCAGATTCCTGAGCATATGCTGCTACTGACAGATCCTAATGCAGATGGTAGCAGTATGCACTCTAAATTGGTTTACCATATGCTAACACCAATAAAGAAGTAAACTTGAGCCAACATTACTTTTGTTTTAACAAAATAAGTGTCAGGGTTGGGGGGACTGGTGAGCAGGAAGGACCCAAACGCAGAGGCAGGAGGCACACGGTTCCAGGGCAAGGGGTTTAATTACAAACAAAAGGCGCTGCAGAGCAGGATTACAAAACTAAACTAAACTTACTGTGGCGTGGCGTGGCGTGGCGTGGCGTGGCATGAAACATGGACATGACAGTCAGGGCCGAAGAGACATTAAGACATAAGAGACGTTAATGGACCAGTACAAGAGGAAGGCAGAGACGAGACGTAAATACAGACAGGGCAGACAAGACACAGGTGAACATGATCAGGACAGATTGGGACAAAGGAAGTAAAACCCAAGAACATGACAAAACAGAAAACCTTTCAAAATAAAACAGGAAACAGAACTCAACCATGACAGAACAAGACAGAAAGCAAAACCAATACAAAGAAACCCAAACCATGACAATAAGTGGTCCTATAAAGCTAAAACAGAGCTTTATATCTTAGTCTTAACAGTTTTTCATTGTGGCTTATGTTGAGCAAAAACGGGAAGAAAATGTTATCAAAACAAGTCTTTTCTGACCATGGTGTTGCTTTCAGCTCTGAACATCAATGTATCTGACATAATAACACCTTTTCTGTTTCCAACTTCAGAATATGGGTGCTTACTATCTTCGAAGCAGCCTTTTATCAGATCAGTTTGTCATTGACTGACTGCAGCAACAGAGTACTGTCTGTCTTAAGGGGGGAGGATGAAAACTATGGCTATGATTAGCTGAGTAAAAATTTATCTGAGGTGTTCATATACAAGGAACCAAACAACTCCCTGTTACTCACACCAATTTCTCTTATAGTGATGCTGAGTCTCGTGGTTTTATCTCCAAACTGTTTGTTCAGATATTACTTTGTGCTCTTTGAGACAAAGCAGACCATTAGACTGTTCATGGGAAATCTGGGTAAAGTTTATTTGTGATTCTAATCTCGTAGAGCAGGAGTGTCAAACTTCAGGGCCCGCTCGTTTTTCAGAAATCCTGCCTTATCTAATGCTGATTACCTGGATCAAGGGTGTTTAAGTCAATAAGGAGAACGACCCTCAACGGCAGGTTGGTAGGAAAACACGTAGGACACCAGGATGGATTCTGACACACCTGTCATAGAGTCTCTGGCATTGTTACTTACGCAGTTACTGTGAGCTCCTACAACAAAACCAGCAGCTAAATTCTGTGTACACACAGACAAATCTAAGACCTGAATTCGAGAACCACTGCTGTTGTGTCTTGCATCTGTTGTTTTTAGCTGTGCTTTGCTCTATAATTTTGTTGAAATGCTGAAATAGTTTCTGTGTGTGTGTAGTTTGATAGCTCTTTTCACCGCAGTGAGATAACACCAGGCAGGAAGCCGTCATCAGAGCCAACGACACGAGTAAAGCAGACCTCAGGTGGATCCAGGGAGTGCCAGGACATGGCAGACGGAAATGATAGTCCAGAACCCCTGCCCAGGAAATGGAAGTGGACCTTGCCAAATAGGTCTTTACCTTGACCAGCCGACCACGGTCTTTGTCGTGCCAGCAGAGACGCTTCAGTCGGTAGAGGATAGGCAACATCTTGAGCAGGTAAGCTGGGATCCCCGATAGCAGTGGTAGCAAAGGTTCTTGTCTACGGTGTTCAATTAGAAGATTATTTTTGCAATTTTGTTGAAGCTTCAGTAAAAACACCAGCAGAGACTCAGTTGTTTGGATGTCAATAATCAGTATAGACAAAAAATAACAGCCACAGACGAGCGGCCACATACATGGGCGCCATAGCTAATAATCCGTAAAGGGACAGGAAATTATTACGGAATATATATATATATATAGTTTTAGGGTCCTTGATGGGGGGGGTTGAACTCCTAACTATAGATTGCTGTGCATGAGAACTCTCTTAAACACACATAATGAAGTCATGTGGGGAAAACTGCAGCCCTTGTGAAAGTAGCTCTGTGACTTTTGCACACTGCTGCCCTAACCTGATTTCACAACCTTAAATATATTTTACCTTAACCTTTTCCAGCATGTGAAATGTGCAGCCATGGGGAAAAAAATGGCCTATTTGCTTACAAACGTCAGGTACACACACAGATTACATCCTAATCTGAGAGTCTGACTGAAATGCAATTACATGTACCTGTGCAAACACTGAAGCGGGAGCATTTACCAACAAAGGTAAATAAAGTGTGGCCACAGGAGGCTCTAGTAGCACTGCAGGGTTACTTTGAATGCACAGTGGGATACTTTCAAAGAAACATCTCAACGCGAGAGTAACTGATTTGTATTGTAGACATGCTGGGGCCGTGTGTTTACTGCCATAACTTTGTGTTTAGATAATGTTACTGTTTTAAAAGTGTATAAACATGTGCTAACTAAAAGCTGTAGTCTGGGGAGCTGTGCACACTGCTGAGAGCACACGGTGCCTGCAGTCTTCTGATGTGGAGGCTCTGCAGCACATTCAAAGACACTGAAGCAGAGTGAAAGAGGCAAAAATCACTGCAAGGAAACAGTTTGCTCATCACCTACAGCAACCTTTTACACGCAGATTGAGGCCAACTGTAATTGCAGGCACAGAGACATTTCTCATCTTTTTAACTTCTGCAGAAAAAAAACAGCATATTTTCCCAGGTTTATTTTTGGCAAACATTTTTAGCAGGTCTGAATCAATAGTTCCAAACAAATTAACTTGTCCTTTGAATGAAATTCATTCTGAGAACTGTATGTGTAATATACTCCACCTTAAATATTCAAACATCTTTTTACACTGCTGCACTGTTGAACAGTGGTTAGCACTTTCATCTTAGAGTGGAGTATGTGGAGTTTGCACGTTCTCCCTGTGCATGAATGGGTTTTGTCTGGAAGCTCTTGGTGAAATGTTGGTGACTCTAAATTGTCCTTAAGTATAAATATGAGTGTGCGTTGTTGTGTGTCCCTGCAACAGACTGGCGACGTGTTCAGGGTGTGCCCCGCCTTTGCCCAATGGTGGCTGGGATAGGCTCCAGCAACCCCATAACCCCAAAACGGTTTCAGGTTTATCAGGTAAGGTTTATTGTGAAATCAGCTCTCGCTTTGCTGATATAATATCATCAGTTCTGTAAAGGATTTCCACTGGTTTAGGACTGTTTATAAGAATTTTTGACACATTTGTTAGATAATACAAAAAACAATGTCTTTGCGCTAGTCCATCCCAAAGGTGTTCTTGGTCAGGATTCTGTGCAGGACAGTCAAGTTCCACACTAACCTGGCTTGTCCATGTCTTTGTACCTTTTTGTGTTTTGGTGGGCTGTAACATTGTAACAAGAAGGAGGTATACTTTAACCATTCAAATGAAATTGGGAGCATAGAATTGTTTTAAATCTCTTTGTGTTCTAAGTTCTTGATACAATGCAGCCAGAAAAGTACTGTTTGAGACATTTGCACATTCCACTCCTGGACATCTACTTGCCCTGGTCTGTCAATTAAGATCTTTGTCAAAACACCACCAACTGGTGATTGTAGAGTATTTGGAAGAGTTCATTTTTTAGGACAGGACTCATTGCCCGGTGTAGAATGCTATCATACTTCCAGGCTACAATTCTCTGAGTTCTTGAACAGCCTATTCTCAACACCTATGGAAATGAAAGTGAGTGAATCACCTGAAAGAAATTATCTGGGTTAGTGAGAGAATGCCTTTGGCTATATTGCGTAATTCAAGAGTTGACCAATGCTGTAAATATTAAAGCAAAGTCTTCAGGATTCAAATTACAATGTTAAAGTATTGTACTTTTTTTCACATATACACTTACCGTGGCTCTCATTTATTCTGTGGTGCAGTCTGCAAACAGTGGCTACAACCAATCAGACACTAAATGAGGTTTTTAAGTCAGTTCCAACCCACTAACCCAGGTTTAAGTACTGTTAATAAACATCACCCAGTGCGACCAAATCACGAGTCATTGGTATTTTTCTGTGACCTCAACATAAGCAACAGCAACATTTCCACACCGTCACCATCTGTCTCTTTCACAGCTGCACATGAGCTCCTCTGTTCACCTGAGGCTCTCTGGGGACAAAGCTGGGGACAATGAGACTCAATACATAAAGGAATCATTGCAAATATTTACGCTTTCACTGAAAAAAGTAGGGGAGCTGTCCTTAGCTATACTCTATTTCCCACAGACAATTTTCCTCAGATCAATGAACACAAACAGATGAGCTGCACTCAATCGCTGACCCAGAGAAAAAAAGACATTTCATAGAGAAATAAGTTTCTGTCAAGCAGCATTTTGCTTGATGGTTTAGACAGAACAACAGGTGAACTAGTGTTTGTATGTAAATGATTGTTACTGCTGTCTCTTTGAGCTGCTTTGGGAAGATGTGTTAGTCCCCAATCCTGCTCTCTATGGACCTGAGGCCTGAAAAATGCAGTGGCACGAAATTCCACAAATAAGCACCTCCTGAAATCAAACTGGGGCTTACAAAAGAAGAATGCAGAAGAAAAATGAATGTTAATCATTGAATTGAAACTTAGGAAAAGTAAACACTTTATTATAATAAGTGTCAGCCTGATATGGTTAGTAAATGTGGAAAAACAACTTGCTCTCAAAAATTTGCTCTTTAGTTATTATATGATTTTTAGGAGATCGGGATGTTCTTCCACTTTTTATGACAGCTTCAGATAAAGTGATATGTCATCTGGAAAACATAAACAAGACTAAGAGACTTGGTGATAGACTGAAGTTCAGGAGTGTGTTATGAAAAAAAGGTTTATAAAGAAAGAGTGGGACACTGAAAGACAGAAAAGACAAGACAGAACATAAAAAAGATGCAGCACAAAGTGAAAGACAAGGAGGCACAGGCCAAGTGGTAAGGAGTGGTATAATAAGTTGTTAAGGCAGTGGCTATATTAATTTGATTTTGCTTTTTATCCTGTGTGCCTTATTTCTATCTGAAAGGGAACTTGCTGTATTTTTTGGATCTTTGTATAGCTTTCTGTGTTGATTGGTTTCAGGTGTGGTGATGAAGAGGTGTGCCAGCTGATTGGAACAGAGTCAGCCACAGAAGAAATCCTTGAAATCTCCATGCGGACCTTTCTGGAGAAGGGAGTTCTGGGGCCTATTTCAGAAAGGAGGTTCAACCAACTCTGAGGTTGAACTTGAACTCTGAGTTGGTCTACCGAGAGATTAACAACTCTGAGTTTTCTGTTTCAGAGTTAGGCCAATCAAGTCTGACTGGACTGATTCGGAGTTAAGCGTGCGCACCGCGACTATAAGAAGCCATTATCAATGGAGCGCAGATATTACAAGTCACCATGGCAACCGTGGAAACAAAGAGGTCTGCATTTTTTTCGCCAGCTGAACTTGACGTGCTGCTGCAGAGTTACAGTGAATATGAGCACATATTCCAGAAGAAAAGCAACACCGCTGCATCTGCAAAACAGAGACAGTTAGCGTGGGAAAATGTAGCTGCTCAAGTTAATGTGTAAGTTTACATTTAAATCATTGTTATAAAATATTGTCTGTAATAACTTTTTAAATAGCGTAAGGTGTGAAATAAAAAAATGGCGATATTTAGGTGTACTTTCGAAGTGTTATTCCTGGTGTAATTGCATGAAATGCTGCATAGTGTACAGAACCAATCTGGGGGAAAAATGCATTTAACGTCGGTAATGTTTAGAGGACTTTTTTTGTTAACCTTCCCCTCTTGCAAACGTTGGTCAGCTTAATATTAATACATTCAATTGTGTTTCTGAAAGTGAACTTTTGTCTACCCTTGTATTGATCAAGTGGTATAGGTTTATATGGGATTAAGAAAGTAAGCAGTACTATCAAATTGTGTTTCCAAAAAGTAATTGTTACATTAATCTAATTCAATGTCCCTGATTTCATTTTCATGTAGATGCAATCCTGCAGGAATTAAAAGAACATGTCAGCAGCTAAAAATGAAGTATAAAAACATAATTCAATCAGGTAAAATTTGAGCATGTCATGGATGTAGAAACATCTACATAGCAATACATATCCAATGTTGTTTTCATTGTTCACTGTCATTTGATTTGTCTTCAGCCAACAGAAAGAAGGCAGAGGCTCGTAAAACAGGGGGAGGCCCTGCACCACCACCTCTGACAAATGCTGAGGAGATGGCCCTGAGTCTGAACAGTGGAAGGCCAGTGGCTGAAGGAATTCCTGCAGGGAGTTCATCAGAGCCAGTCACTCCCCAGGACACATTGCCTTCATAAAATGTAAGAGACCTCCCCCCACCCACACACACACACACTTTATATATATTTTCACTTCAAATGTGCAAAATGGCAGCCTCAAGCCACTCAGAAGCACCAGTACTTGGATAAATATATATATATAATATTTTAACATTGCATTGGGTTTTGCATTGGTCTCAACAGATTGTGATGGCAATATCTTCCTTTTAGACCCTCCCGTCACAACTGAACTCCAGGCAGTTGTAAGTAGCCTACATAACACACCAGAAATTAGCACAAGGAGTATTATAAAGTGTGCTCAACCAAATGCTCATCTTCTCAGGATGTAGAGGATGACACACTGTCTGCTTATACCGACAGACCTATAGAGGTAATCTTATGTTTGTACATGTCAAACAATTTTCACAATCATATTTACATTATTGTGTCAACTAACCCCACCCCCCAGAGTGTGGAGGAACAACCGCCGCAGGATGAGGAGGAGGAGGAGCAGGAGGTGGAAGGTCCATCAAACTCCTCTGCACGGATGAACACAGTTCAGTGACGTACAGTAAATGCCAGAGTGTTATTCTATGGAATTCATGTTGAATGAACAGGATTTAACCCCACACTACTGTATGTTCAGTTACCAGCTAAGGAGTTATATAGACTTCATCTTATTAAACAAATTGAGAAAACTGATAAAGAGATGTCCTACTTAGATCTACAGATCCTTAAGTCAGATCTGGAAATTGAGATCCTAGAACACAAGCTACAGGTATGGTGTGTATTGTGATTGGTGAATTCTATAAAGGTTTTGGAAGAATATTGAATTCTTACTGTTGCTTTTCAATTTGTAGGAAATAAGGACAACCAAATAAATTGTGACTTGAATGTATTCATTGTGGGATTCTTTTTTTATTTATCTTTTTTTTCTTGTTGTGGTAATTCTCTACGAATTATACCATGGTCCGGGTGAATACTCGATTCTGATTGGCTGCTGGGTATGCATTAAAAAATGATAACCGCACGGTGAAAAAAGAAGTTCCGGTCGGCTAGCTTAAATGTTTTGTATCACTGCGCCGGCTTCTGTAAAACAACCTTTTGCTTCATCATCTGAGATTTTTGTGAGAAAAGCGATCCAAATCGAAAAAAAAACAAGAATTAAGGACTAAAACCTGGTTAATATGTATTGCTTTTGTAGGTGACCATGGTATAAGCGGTTTTTTTTTTAGATTTATTTAATAGGGACAGTGCACATTAATGAACATCTACCAAACAATGATAGGCGTAAACATGCTGGATTATAGCAATGATGCTAATTTGCATCCATAGTCCCTAGGCAGGAAACATAAAACAGGACAAAACAAAAGACAGAATCACAGATACAATAAGAACACAAGAAGGTGGTACATTATGAGAGTTAAAAGTCAGTGGCTACAGGACTGGTTTGCTTTCAGCCACTGCTTGAGCTGTGTTTTGAAGGTCTGTAATGTTTGAGCCTCCCTGATGTACAGTGGAAGACTGTTCCAAAGTTTACTGGCCTTTATAGAAAGAGCGTTTTGTCCAAAGGCTGTTTTTCTGTATGGAACCTCACAGTCCCCCCGAGACGAGGCCCTAGTCCTGAGAGCACTGTGAGCTCTTTTTTTTAAATAGTCAGACATGGGAGGCGGAGCAAGTCCATGTAACACCTTGTACATCAAAGTTTTTAAAGTTTTTAAAATTCTCAAAGCTTAACAACTTGTACTTTTTCAAGATATTACAGACATGGAATGACATTGGTTTTCTATATAAGACCTTAAGGGATTTTTTGTAAAGTGATTCTATGGTTTTGCTCGTATTTACACCCGCCAAGGACCAACATGTAATACAGTATTCAATATGTGATAGAATCATTGAATGCAGAAACATTCTAGCAGCTCCAAGTGTTATGAATGGTCGTATTTGTTTAAAATTATTCAAATTGAATTTTACTGTATTCGATATTTTTTTAATATGGCTCTTGAAGCTTAGAGTTGAATCAAGAGTCACACCAAGATACTTAAATTTAGAGACAATTTCCAGTTCCTGTCCTTCCAAAAATATACCTGAATGCTTGATGTCCAATGGTTGCTTAGTGAACATCATACAAACAGTTTTAGTTGTATTTAACAATAAGCAAGATTTAGAAAGCCATTCATTTACAGGAACCAGAGCTGAGGTAAGAATAGAGGCTGCTTCTTGAATATTTTTTGCGCTAGTGAAGATGACAGCATCATCAGCATACATTTGAAATTCAACATTACCACATGTGTTTGGCAGATCATTAATATACATAGAAAACAATAAAGGCCCAAGTATTGATCCCTGTGGTAGACCAACAGGGACATCTAAGAAAGTTGATTTGACACCGTTAATACAAACACACTGTTTTCTGAATTCTAGATATGATTTAATCCACTGAATTGCATCCATAGAAAAGTTGAAGTATGTTAATTTAGACAAAAGAATCTCATGATTCACTGTGTCAAATGCCTTTTTAGGTCGAGAAATACAGCAACGACGCAAGAATTAGAATCCAACATGTGTTTGATCTTTTCTATAAATAGACAGTTTGCAAACTCTGTTGAATGATGTTCACGAAAACCAAATTGCATTGGATGTAAAAGAGAATGGTCTTTATTTAAATGCTCATTTATCAGTTTTGCTACCCACTTCTCAGCAACTTTAGAGACCACAGGAAGGATACTGATCGGCCGATAATTGCCTATGTTTGAACTATCACCAGATTTAAAAATTGGGGTGACAGTAGCCATTTTCCAAGACAATGGCACATATTTTTGTTTAAATGATAAATTGACCATATGTGTTATTGGTAGAAGTAAGGATTCTTTGCATAGTTTGATGATATTTGTATCCAGCCCATGGACATCCTTGGCTTTAGAATTTTTTAATGAGCCAATAATTTTAGCAACATCCAGCTCTGTGATTTCTTTTAGAGAAAAAACAGGTTGTGCAGGATCAATAGGTCTGGCAGTCAGAGTAGGTTCTTGAAACATTTCTGTTATCTCCTTAACTGAGTTAATGAAAAAATGGTTAAATTCGTTAGTTAGAACAGTTGGATTGATTTCCATTACATTGTTAATTGTGATTGTTAATTGTGACCTCAATATTTTTGTTTGGGTTAATGGCCTTCGAAGTGTGCGGTTATTACTTTATAACGCACTTCGCGTCTGAACCGTCCTCCGCTTCGCGTCGGACGGTTCAGGCTTCCACGTCGTGCGTTAAAAAGTAATAACCGCACACTTCGTCGGCCATTAACCCTTACTTAATGCAGCCTCCTCGTCTATTTGGCCCTCCAAAAAAGGACAAGCCATTCTTGTCACTTAGATCGTCTCTGTGTGACGGAAATGTGGGCAATGAAGGTTAAAGCGAAAAATACCGCTTCGTCTTTAAATAGGGGAGGGGACCGGCAGAAACCTTGAGTTTAGAGAATAAAACCTGCTCCCGACCAGGTTAGGTTCACAGCATAAGTAACCATGGACACTGACTCTGAGTATAAGTTACCTCTCTTTCAGAAACGGGTTTGACTTACTCTGTTTTCTCTGGTTTAACAAAAATCCCATTCTGAAATGGAAAACCCAGTGTTTCCCTGATTTCAGGGTTAACGCACTCAGAGTTTACACTTAACCTCCTTTCTGAAACAGGCCCCTGGTGTCCTTAGATCTCTGCTCCATGTTGTTATTTGTTGTGGTTGTGGTGGTGGTAGTGGGAGTTGTAGTAGTGTTGGTGGTTGTAGTGGTGGTTGATGTTGGTGGCTTTTGGTTGGTGATAGAGGCTGTTGTGGAGGTGGTTCGTGTTGATTGCTGCTGTGGTGGCTGTTGTTGCAGTAGTGTTGCTTATTGCTGGGTGGTGGTGGTTGATAATGGTGGCTTTTGGTTGGTGATAGAGGTTGTTGTGGAGGTGGTTCATGTGGATTGCTGTGGAGGTGGTTCATGTGGATTGCTGTGGTGGTGGTGGTTGCTGTTGTTGCAGTAGTGTTGCTTGTTGCTGGATGGTGGTTGATAATAGTGGCTTTTGGTTGGTGGTCGAGGTTGTTGTTGTTAATGGTAGATAGATGTGGGTGATTGTGGTGAATGGCTGTTGTTGGTGGATGGTTGTTGGCATTGTTGTTGACGTCATTGTTGTCATGGTTGTCATAGAAGAACAACAACAGTGTTGTTGTTGTCTTTATCCTGCTTTGCTAATTTCTTTCTGTGTTAATTGTATTTAAAGTGAATCTGTATGGGTGTAATGCCATTTTCTATGCTAACAGTTTTCTCCTGCTTATGTTAGTCCAGGGAGTTAATTTTAAGCATTATTTTCTCCTTTCTTTTATTTTCAGGTGAGGATATTTGTGGATTTAGATAGTTGTGTTTTTCTTTGATATTTTGACCTTAAGTTCCCTTTGAAACGTTTTTGCTTCAACATTCATTCATGTTAATAAATGATCAGTTGTTGTCATAGAGCATTTTTTTGTGTGTATTTGTTGGTTTAAGTTCTGACTAAGACTTCTTTAGGGCGTCCCCAAAAAGAAAAAGACAAAGAAAAAAGGCGTAACCCAGCTTGGACAAAATGGAGGGAGAGGTGAGGTGAGTCAGAGAAACAGAAATGGAAAGAAATGCAGCAGGTTAGAGTGTTTTTGTAGGAAAATTACATTACCAAGGGACTGAACAAATGTTTATGGGTTTAAATTGGCTACAAGGGAAATAGGGTTTTGCTTTGCAATATTCTAATAATAATCTAAAAAAATGTTTCATATTGCAAGAACTGTTTTCATTAGTTACTGAGACAACAGGCGGCTCATCTGAAGGAAAAAAATGCTTTGACTAAAGTTCTCTGCAGCTTGGAAGCATGTTAACTATTTTGAATAAAAAATTGTTCTATGTTTTACTCCTTGGGGACCTTTTTTTCTACGCGGTTCATCTGAGTGGGGAAAATCTAGCCATTTGCTGAACTAAAGAAAAAAACTAAGAGTTCTCTTGTCAGGCTATTCTTCAGCTGGATTTCCATAACAGTGATCAAGGAGGACAGGGATGGAAATGTGTTGACATGTTCCACAAGTGTGATGGAGAGATGGAAGAAATTTGAAGAGCGTATGATTGAGAACAATGTTAGAGAGCACAGAGAAGAAGAGGAGACTGCTGTGGAGCAGAAAGTAGAAGTAGCTAACTGTTCAGCAAGATCTCAGAGAGTCTAAGGACTGTGTGCGTACTAAAGAGATTTGGTGGATCAGGGAGAGACAGACTCCTCCATTCTTCAACAGCGGGATCCGCTACCACCAATGATCCTGGTGTGTCTAAAGCGAATAAAACCTTGGGAGGGGGCTGTTTAACTTTTTTTACTTGCTCAATTGATACTCATTTTTATTAGACTTTATTTCTTTTTTTTCCTGATTGATAGTTGTTTCTTTACATATTTTGTAATATTATTTTATTTCTTTTTTTTGGTTAGTGGTGTTTTTTTTTTTTTTTTTTAAACATCCATCCCACAAGAACATAAACACTCACTCGAGCACAGGTGCTAGCTCACCTTTGCACAAATAGTTTGCATGACTGAATGAAATGTTTTACATGTGTTGGTTTGAATGCATAAGTATGCATGTGTGAACATTAGTTGTATTGTGCACATGTTGACATGTTTATATATAAAGATTTGTAGAGCCAACAGGTATGTTTGTAACATTTTAGTGTGTGTGGACAAGCCCCAACCCTTTTAGATTTATTATGCATCTAGACTTGACATTAATATTTATTAACTTCCAGCAACTTGTTGGCTGTTGTTGCTTTAGGATAACTTATGATTATACCCCCGGTCCTTTCTACAATCACACTGAGTCTTCTGGGGTTTTATGTTGCTCTTTGATGAAGGTATTCACGTTTTTTTTAGATCTTCTCCTACTTGCTCCGGAATGCTGGAGACAAACAGGTTGTGCCTAATGCTCCAGACCTAGACGTCAAGGAGCGTCTCTATATTCTCTTTAATATAAGTAATTAAATATATAAGAATAAAAGTTCGCTTCCTTCCACTCCCTTTCAAGCAATATTTATTAATATGTCTAATTATCCTAAGTTTGATTAGTGACTGTATGAATGTACAACTGATGATTATATTGCTTTTGTGTATTATTTCTACTTAATTGCTTGAAATAAACCATTTCAAATCAAATCAAATCAAAATGACAGTAAGTTGTTATTTTGTAATTTGTCCCCCCTTACACCATTCAAAATAGCATTTGTACATGGACAGATTCCTTCTGATCATTTATATGTAAATCAACCTTTCATTATCAACTTTGAAGCAAACTCTAACAATCTATGAATTGCAGCAGGATAGAAATAGAGCCACCACAACCTCTGTTCAAGTGGCTCTATTTCTATATTTTGTGGTCTTTTATTCATTTGTTCAGTTATCTTTTACCTTGGCTGCACTGAAATGCTCTCCAATATTCCAAACCTACCTTAAAATATTATTACAGCAAGCTTTTTGGATGAAGTCATGTGACATTGAGAGTATATTCAATAAATTCTGCCACAAAAAATCCTTTTTCCCACTAAAACTCTCCATACACAGGGCATGTAAGTGTTTACTTTGTACTGTGATGGTGTCCTAGCTTTTTCTTATAATGGAATACACTGAATAAAACTTGCAGAAACACTCTCTCCTGTGTGTTTGTCAACTTGTATCCAGACACTCCCAGCCCTGTGAACACCAATGTGGTGCTAACAAACATTGTGGCTCCAGCTGCCACTTCCATTGTTCTTTTAGTACATTTCAGTGCAGAACAACTAAAAATATGACGCAACCTTTCATAAATGATGCAGTGGTTGTTCTCCAGGCTGGGATGGAAGTTGCACAAAGCCATGACTTAACCTGCACCTAATGCTGTTCTACCTGGAATATGCTGAGAGTCTTGATGCTTCAACAAAAGCAAACACATTAATGCCTAAACTAAATCATATATTAATAATATCAACTTTGCTTTGAATTTGTTGTGCAAGTGGGTTTATTTAATGGATGGGGTTGTCTTCTTTTTGTCCTCTTTTTTCTTATGCCTATCCCTGCCCCTCCAATTGCAGGGGCATTTGGAGGGGTAGGGCTGTCCAAAATAGTTTCTTTTAAGGGCTAACCCTCGCGTGTTCTGCATTGCGCTGTGCAGCGGAGGAGAAGCGCTTTTCTTCATGTGGGTGTGCTCTGATGCTCTAATGTTCACATTAATGTAAGTAAGTAAATGTAAATTGTAAGTTGACTGGCGACTATTCGTGACATTACCGAGTGGGAGCAACATCCGAATTCAAAGACACCATTTCACCATAACTCTCCATTTGGAGGACTGAATGTATGGGGGTAGGAAGAAGCCGCGGGGGAAGAATTCGGATTCAGCCCATGACTTTTGATTGTAATTCCAACAATGCTCAAGGATTTAGGAAGGGATAGATTACAATCCATAGGAGATGTTTGAATTTGTATATGGTACCAAATAGGATTTTCTATTAGTAATTTTCACAATGGTCGCTTCTCTACAAGGTCAAAGATCAGTGAAACCTTGATCATGATTGTAGACCTAACCTCCTGACATTTGTGTGAGATTTCATGATGACCGCGTGAACAAAAAGTTTTTTCTTTTCTTTCCTACATTGTGTAAAAATGTGAACATTTCACGCTTTGCCCCAAAAAGGCTTCTAAGCCTACAGGTCCAGTAGCCATCCTATAATAATTCCAATATTTATTTTGGATATTCTTGACAGGTTTTATTTCATTAGTGGATTTTACCATTTTTTTTAGCCCCATTAAAAAACCTTTGTCCTATTCTTTTTTTTTCTTTTTTTTACAATTTCTCCCGCTATGATGTCATCGTTTTTTGGGGGACAGGGGATCACTATCTCAAAAATTCATTTTCACTAGGTACTAGGTGTGTGTACATTTTTGTGTTATTGCGTCAGGGCCAAAATTTTCGCTTAAACAAAAAAAGAATTGTGAGAACATTATGGTCCTTGCAGTCCAGGACCACTGGGAGCCATGGTCATGACACTAATAGTGATGCATCAAGTTATCCTGAAAGATGATACTTACAGCTCTACAGGGTTAAAGAAAAACTTAGAAACTGATTTCCATATTTTTCTTTTTTTTAATTTTATTTTTCACTATTTTTCTGTGCTTTAAATATAAAAGGCCAGGAATTGTCCAAAGCTTAATCAGATTTAAAAGCCATGCCTCCATGGTAACGTCTTGTCACCCATGCTAAGCAAAACAATGGAAAACAGGAGTCATACATTTTGGTTAATTCCATTTTGTGAAATAAATCTTAATTAGTTCACAGAAATACATGATATTGAATATTAATTGCAGGAGTTGTCAGTCATTTGAGGACGCCTGCTTCATTGGCTAAAAGTGGCAGCCGCTCTGCTTGTTATCTGTAAAAATATTTCAGTCCTGAACTCATGTTTATTAAAGTACTTTAATGGAAAAACTCAGGAGACAGACGTTATGAAACCATAAAACATTTTAGCCTAAGGCAAAATGCCCTAAAGTTGCACTCGCAGTGAGTATCACTGTAGTTTTTCTTGTGTGACGTTTCAAACTGTCATTCCACTGTATAATACATCAGCACTCAGCTCAGCACAGCCAATCCATCACGGCGCCGCTGCAAAAATAAAAAGAGCGACAGCTGAAAACACTGCCGTCACATCAGCCGTTCAGAGCAGAGAGGGCGCAGACTTTACCAAAGCTGTTTCCATAATTCATTTTGCATGTAAGGTGCTGATAGCAAAACAATTACTGCGGCTACAGGAAATAATTTCACAGAGTGCAAATAACGAGGCAACAAAGCCAGACTGTAACAGCAGATGAAAAAGTCTCCCAGGTGCCAGGATGGGCTGTTCCGCCTGTTATGTGAACATCAAATGTGAAAATAAAAGTCATGCAAACATACTGACATGAATGACTACCAAAATGATACCTGTGCAGAGAACAACACCCGAGAAAGAAGCACTTGTGAGCACAAAACCCTGTTTCCTCTTTCTTCCTCTCAGAGCTTAGCGTTAAAGCTGCACATGATAAAATTATCATGTGTTTTGGTCCCCTGTGAGATTGTTGCAAAACCCATAAAAAAAGACTAAAAAAAAAAAACAGGATGAGGAACGAGAAGTGAAACACATGAAGAAGAAGAGGAAGAGCTTTTGTACTGTGGGGTGAGAAAAATAGGCCAAGGCTAATCCCCAACTATACAGCTCAGCATATGATTACAGGGTGCTGGAGTAATTGCACAGCCAAGTAAAGTGCCATTAAACCAAAAATGCATTATTTTCTTCCTTGAGTTTTTGTTACTGGCACATCTCAAGTTCATGCACAGTCATGCATGTGGACTGATTCTAAGACTTGCAGCTCAATCACTGTTTATGTGCAAAGAACCTGACAAGATGCAAGTGAAAGGGAACAATGCATTTAGAAAAGCATATGCAGAACAACTACGCAATAGATTTTGGTGAATTACTTTTGATTTTTTTGCAAATAATAATTTAAAGATTGCGGTCTCAGAAAATATCTCTGTTACATGTCTGGAAACCTTTTTTCCTGCTATGTGAAAGGACACACAAAATTGTGTTGTTACATTACATAACAAAGAAAAGTAATATTTGCAAAGCCAAGTCTCAAACTGTCACAGATGCTTACAAAATCAGTACAAGGAATTACAAACTGCATTTACATTCCATTTTGTTACATCTGACAATCATGCGCACTTACTATCGTAATTTAAAACTCATAATTTTTTTTTTTTCATTATTATCACATGGAAGATTGACTAACAGTCATGTGTTTTTTTGTGTTTGGATAAGTCCCCACCTTCCATTATCAGGCTAGTAACCAAAATTTGACAGTTCCTAAAAAGACCATTGGGAGATGGTTCCTGCAGGTAATAATTTTTGCTGTTAAAAAGGTCAGATTTTACTCAAAAATGTATGCATAATCTAATTTTAAAGTGCCACTCTGATAAAAAATAGTGTTTTTGGTGTTCTAAAATGTTCATTTTGTGGCATGTGGCATTTTTCTGATGACATATATATAAAGAAAATTAAGCTTAAAATTACATTTCTAAGTATTCTTTAATACAAATCATTGTGAATCAGGAGCAAACAAAAAAATGATATTGGACATATCAGAGAACTGGGTCGAGTGAGTGTGATGTCACCCATAGAAAATGACTTCCTGTTCCAATGAAAGAAGTCATTTTTTTTGTAATACGGACATCAACTTGTTGACGCAAGACAACATCACTGAAAGAATGATGTTGTCTGAGTTGACGTTTCTATGGAAACCACTCTTGCCAATCAGATGTGAGCTTCAAAAGCAGGCTCGGGAGAATTTGTCAATCAAATGTTTCTAAAATTTAACATGAGACCACATACTTTTATTTTGAGGCATCAGATTGGTCAGTTTAGAACTTGAATAACTTGTGGTACAGGAAAAAAAAGGATTATCAAGAAAATGTTAGAAAAAGGTATCAGAGCAAGTATGGTTATTCTGTCAAATAGAATGACTGAGTAATAACTGTTTGTTTCTCTATAGAAATCTATGGGATTTTGGCTTTTTGGGATCAGTGGATACTTCCAGGTGGGAACATGAGGGAGGAGGGGTCACTCGGTCCAGTTCTTGATGTACAGTCGGTAGTCATTCAAAGCAACACCCCCCCAAACGATCAGGTGTGAAAGGTATCCGCATTCCCTGCCCTGTAGAACTGAATCTGTGGTGCATAAACTAGTGTGAAAGCAACCTTATGGTGCTATCACACTAGTTTATGCACCACAGTCACAGAGAAAGATGGTGAGCTACAGCAAGCTCTATAAAAGAACTGAGTAGTGAGGCAAAGTTACTTCATCATGGAAAGCACCAAACATAGGAGCATGGAGTGCAAACGTGATGATCAGCACACTTTTTTGCCACCATAGGAAAACTTTTCTCATTTGAAAATATCAGCTTGGAACTTTGTGCTCAAGATGAATTTCTTCTGAGTTCAGCTCCTGGCAAGCCAACTCCCAGTTGGATCAAATTAGATTTGATTTTAGCAATCGACCAGAGTTTTTGTAAAGTTCCGGTTAAAATAATCCTTGTGAAACTAGCCCTAATTTAGAATTATAGGGTAAACTAAGGAAATGTAGCTCTTTTTTGACAAAAACAGAAATTAGAGTGATTTCTGTAGATGGAAGGAATACAGTTTTAGCTGCTTCTCTGTACCCATTCAAGCTGTGCTGGGTGTTTCCAAGAAAAACACCAGGCCACTGTGGGACTTTCAGATGAGCGTGATTACAAGAGGCCACACAGGGAGATGGAAATTACGATGAAAAGTTTTAGCAGCTTTCTGAAAAATGTATGAGATTGCATTGAGAAAGGGTCCCTCACTGTCCCCTCATAGCCAACGTGTGTGACGTAAGAAAAACTTTTTAAAACCACAAACGAGGTTGTGTGTTCACACACATCTACCCAATTCTGAAGACAAAAGCAAAACTTCTGCCTGCTGTCGAGGGACGCTCCAATCAGTCAATGTTGATCGAGACCTGTTAAAGACGTTCCTTAACTGAATCTATAACTACTTTCCAGGCTGATGAACTGAGGAGTTGCTTTGTCCATCTTGAAATGTACCAAACATTAACACAATGTCACAAGAACAGGCAGACGGCTGGATCCAAATGCAGCAGGTTTATTAGCTCAGCTAAAACACCACAAAGCTAAATCAGGGTAAGGCGGGCAGGGGTCAGTAACTACCATAAGATCGTTAGAGGAGAGTCAGGGCAGGCAACATGCAAACAGAGTCAGAAACAGGGTCATGAGACAGGAGAGTAAAGACCAGATCCAGCGTTGGCGATGAAGGCAGAGTGGCACAAACAATACTTTGCACTGAGCTTCACTCAGAGCGGTGGTTAAGTTTTCTGTGGTTGATGAATGAAGAAGAGTCACGTGTGCGGCATACAGGAAGTGTGCGCTGGGGTTTCTGGGAACTGTAGTGTGGTTAGAACTCTGGAGACAGTTCCTGCCAGTGACCGGGGGGGGCAGAGCTTTTACTTCTGACACAAAAGCACGCACTCTTCATTTGGCTGACGCTGAGATGTGAATCCCCAATTTGACATTTTATTTTGAATATTGGGATCTGTTTCTTTTTATCCAACACTCTGTAGCTGCGTTCACACCAAACATGATTCATGCGGCAGAGGCATCCAGTTTCAATGTTAAGTCAATGTACAGCCGCGATCAGAGGTCCTGTGGCATGATTTAAGCATCGGGTGCGGCACAGCAGTAGCAACGGCGCAATTTAAGTGCTGTGTTGCAATTTAGTGTTAAAAAATCTATACTTTGGCAAGGACAAAGTGTCGCGACCATAGTGAGTATTGGACTCAAGATCAACTGGTAAATTGGGTGATTTGCTTTCTGACTCATTTATCTCGTCACCACAACAGACCTTTAAAGCAATCACATACTGGCAGACATTGCACCAATCTGCCTGTCAATCTCACGCTCTCGTGAACAAGATACTGTACTTAAACTCCTCCACCTGGAGCACTCCACCCACCCAGAGAGGGCAAAGTCCCTGTCTCCGGTCGAGAACCATGGCCTTAAGGGGCCCATACATGGCAAAATCAATTTCTTGGAGCTTTTAAGTGTATTATAGTGTTCATTCCTCGTGAAAAGAAACCCCAAAGCAGGGTATTTTGATCCATTCATGCATTTCTGAGCATTCCTCTATACACTCTGAACACCAGCCCCTCCCAGTCCATGAAAACGAGCGGGTGTTTACATTGTGACTTAGATAAATAAAGAACAGCCCCTTCCAGAAAGAGTCTTTGCTACCAGCACCGTCCCTAGGTTAACACACACCCACTTTCTCAGAGGAGCTAGCAGTGTTTGGCTAAAACCGTTTCCTTTTACATGAAAAATATGCACATCCATCTTTGCAAAAGCTTGGATGTTGTTTATTTTTGTGGGCAAAATGCAGACACGCTGCTGAGGCCGGCTCTAGGTTGAAGTCATGAAATGCACCCAGAAAAAAGCATTCTTTCTGTGTGCAAAGGGTATTGTATTATCACGTACATGGATATTGTTTACTATAAAAGGCTCAAGAATATGGTATAGGCCCTATAAGGAAATTTACAGTATTGAAAAGAATTTAAGACAAAAATTGTGGTCATCAGCTTTCAGTAGAGTACACAAATCCAAAGGACTTCATGTCAAATAGTAGCAATTACAGCAGTTCTGCCTTTGAAGTCTCTGTGACTCGAGACGCATAACAGAGAAACAACGAAATAGAGTGTTAGGTTCCATCGCAGAACAGTTGTGTGGAACAGTAGCTTGTGTCTTAGCCAACACTGATCACAGCTGGTGCTTTCTGCCAAACTTGAGAAAAAAAAAAACAGAACAATACAGTGCAAAACAAGAAGCTCAAGAAGTCAATAAAGCATTTGCTCAGTGCCTTAGGCGCTTAACAAATAAAGCTGCCTAGATCTAAGACATGTTTCAGCACTAAAGGAACCAAAATGTCAGAAAATTTCTTTTTGAATCAGCAACCTTGTGAAATTACACATATATGGGGATGACACAATCTTGACTCTTCTCGAGTACAATGGAACTCCGTGTTCCACTTATTACAGGTGAGGTGAAATCTGTCGAGAAGGGAGGAAAGACAAAAAGCAGATGAAAGCAACAGCTCCCTTCTTCTCCTCACTGACGGGTATTAAAGGAGACAGACAGTCTGAAGCGCCCTTATCACTCCATCATTTAAAAAACAAAAAGTAGTGAGGGTTGGAGCAGCTTAGATCACTAAAGCGTGTGCCATGAACGCAGCATCCCTGAGTCAAAAACAGCCAAGGACTAGTGTTGCATGGCAACTGGCTTTCCTTCTCATTTCAATCTCTTTGTATCCAAAACTGAAAAGGTAAATGATAATTATTGAAAATGTAGAAAAAACAATTTTAAAGGTCTATAGAAATTATGGGATGCTAGATTATGGGATGTTCCAACAAAACCAGTTCACCCATCCTTTTGGCAAACACCAATAACACTTCATATGTCTTTTTAAAAGGCACATAGTTCTTGGCTAAAATAAAACACAGCTCTCTGGCACACATGAGCTTTTCAGCGGGCAGAAACATCCTCACATTATTAAAATGTACAAGCGGCAGTGCTGTGTCTAAAACCCATGAGCTGCTCACGCAATTTACAGTGTTTGTCTGTCTGCTCTGCGTGCTTAATGGATCGGTGCTGTCACATGGATTTTACAGCGATTGACAGGTTTTCTTCCGATGTGATTAAATTTGATTAATAATTATCCAAATGTCACTTTTCATGTATAAAATGGAATCCAACTTCACAGACTGTTGAGTAAATAATTGTAAAGTCCCACTCAGATCGTCTTTCATCTATTTTAAAAGCATTTCCTGTGGTCTTTTAATTAGGATATTTTTGCATTTTTATCTAAAATCAAAAATCTGAGTCATTTTCTGGGACAAGTAGTTTTCTTTTTTTTTTTCTTCTTTTTATTATATATTTATTATTTTTCAACATATTAACAGAACAGGACAAAACAAAACAGAACAGAACAGGCCCACGGATACAGAAATTATATGTGCTGGAATCATAACCAAACCATACAACAAAAGGATAGATCAAACAACAGTAGAGCCGGTATTGTACATACGTGTTTGAGATCAAAATACAAGTGCTCCTCTAACAATTGTGGAAATGTCTAGTCCAACATACAACAAGAAAGGTTACCATATCTTTCCAAAATCATTTTTGTGATATAGCTGACAAGTTAAGTAGTCGAGAGACATGTAACTAAATATAGTTTTTTGTCATTGTGCTTTGCAGGGGATTTGATCAGAGATCCAGTTTATTAGGATACACTTTCGAGCACAAAAAGTGAGCATTCTGTAAAGTTTCTTATTATATTTATCACTGATAACAGGGTCAGGTAATCCCAGCAGCAAGAACAACGGATTTTTGTTCAAGTTACCCGACAGAACTTTATTAATTTCCAGACCAATAACACGCCAGAACTGCTGAACTTTTGAGCACGACCAGAAGCAATATGTTAGGGTAGGACAAGTAGTTTTCTACAGAGCAGCAGGAGTTGAGTTCAGAAATTAACCTCTGAGTTGGGAGTGGGACCGTTGTTGTGGAGCAACCCCGCCACCCCTTTCCCCTTCGCTGAAAGCTCTGAGCAGGGTATTTTCTACACCACCAATATGTTCTTTTTTAAACAGCACTTTTTCTTCTGCCTCTGATTCTCAATGATTGGAATAAAGAAATACTCAGAACTGCGTTCTTAAGCTTAATGTATACAAGTGGCATTCTAACTGATGTTTTAAAAAAAAAAGGGAGGAGTCACATGAGTTCCCATTTGATCTGAAGTGATTACAAAATGCTTCAAAGTTGGACTTTCTGTTAAGATGGGTGTGTGAGGAACTTCCTTCTAAACTGTTTAAGCACTGGTACGTTTATAGCAAATACCAATATGTCAATTACACATGTACAATCAGTGAAATGATTGCTGAAGGTTGAAAATAGATTTGTAAATACATACATGAGAATCACCATTGATAGTTAAAGCAGATGACAGCTACCTTTGAAAGAGCATCCCTGCACTTCCAATATGGAGCTGCAGGCTGCAAGCTTTTATCAAGGTTGTCTTTAAAGAGATTGACCTTTGTTGCCTGTCTGTGATGCACAGTTTTAATTACTTTTATCAGATATAATCTGCAACAGTACATGTCAACCTCCCTGTTTGGTCATTACTGTTTTTTTTATTTACTATATGATTTTCTCTATATTTACTTAATTTCTTGAATTACTACCTTTAAAACATATTTTTCATTTGTTTTACTGCAGAAACGAGGAGATGTCAGCCACTATTCAGAGAAATAGAAAAAAAAGAAGAAAAAAGGGCAGAGTAAATGCTACACAAATACAAGACCCACAAAAAGATGTGGATTTCATAATTTAGTGGAACAAAATGCTTGGGAAAAAAACTGGCATGATGACATTTGCGCACTTAAGTTGAAAGGAACCAATGTTCTGCTCCCTTCTGCATAATGCCAACGATTGTGTTTTTGAGGGGTTCCTAAAGCCGTGGAGCATCTTGGAAACAGGCTGTCATGACTTTGGAACCCTGCCCTCACTGAACAGAAAATGAGAACAAATTCAACAGACAAGAGGGAGATTAAAGTCACTTTGTGGGGTGAATAAATGTATTAAAATGACATTAGCCCCCAAAATGTAATTATTTAGCAATAGGGCCACCAATCAAAACCCCACTTTCGAGCTTAGAAAGTAATGAAATAGATAAAATGTTTTTGTACTAGGGAAATAGAGTCAGGATTAGATTAAGCAAAGTGCACTCCTAGGAAGACAGCAGGGAGGTCTGTGTTTTTTTTTGTTTTTTTTTTCCCAAAATCCGTTTATGAGTCAAAATGAAAAAGTGGGAAAAAACAGAACAGACTCCAGAGAGACAGACAGCTAATCCGAAGACCCGTTTGTTTCTGCAAGATGCCAACTCGCAATCTTGAGAGGGAAAGACCACCAGTTTGTAGAGTTAAGATTAAACTGGAAAGTAGGTTCCGGAATGTATAGGAATTCTTCTCTGAAGCCTTATTTTGGAAAAACCAAAAAAAAGAAGAAGAACATTAAAGCCCAGAGTGGCATTGCATGGCTCGGAGGCGCTACCAACTCCACCCTTGCTCCACCCTTTTGACCCGCCCTAACTGGCGGTTTGAACCAGGGACTCATGTATCAAATTTTCAAAATATACTGGGAAAAAACTTGTGCAAACCGGAGATCATCACAGTTACAAGCTTGCAATGCTATTGTCATTCAAAATCGACAACTTCTAATCAAAATTATTTCCCACGTGGCTTTTCAATGATGCTTGTGGAGTTAAGATGTGATAGATCAAAATGCCAAGAGAACGTTTAAATTGTAGAAGGTATTAAAGGGGATTTTTTTCTTTTTAATTCAGGATGGCAGCCTCTTCTTTACTACAAAATGGCAGCCAAGTTATAGGTTTTGTGGCCATCCCATAATAATTTGAAAACTTCCCTAACATGTGTGTTGTGGTTTTCGTAGAGAATTTTGACTTTTTTTAACCCCATAAGATATTTTGGCCCCATATATTTTCTTGTCGGTTTTGCCTGCTATGATGTCATCATAAAAATGTCTTTTGACCGGGTTCTAGGTGTGTGCAATTTTTGGCGTGTTTTTGAGTATGTGTTGGGGTGCTCAAAGGTGCAATAAGAAAGAAAATTTGCAAAACCTCATGGTCATTGCAAAACAGGACTGTTGCGGGCTATAATAAATAAAATAAAAAATAAATCTGTAATGTGACGTAAAGAGTTTGGCTCATTTGTATAAGACTGAGCTATTTAAAGTCTAGTGGAATAGGTGCATTCTTCTATTCTTGGCAATAATTTAGTGCACAAACAAACATCTTGTTGATCTGAAATTTGATCTAGTTTATTTTGTACTTATCTCTCCAATCAAAACAAAGAGAAAAAGAAACATTTTTGGGGGGCACAAAGATATTTTCACCCTGTTTTCTGTGCACTCAACCTTCTAAAGGAACGAACTCAGCATGTTCACAAAGTCTGGTCTGTAAGATTTGGAAGTGCTGGTTGTCCCTTTCAGGCTTCAGAGGAGTAATCAGGAGTAAAAAAAAAAAAAAAAACACACACAGATGGCAAACATCTCTGGAAGGAACAAACAGCTGATGTAAGCGTTTAAAATGCTGCAGAAGCTTTTGTTTCTTCGGAATTAAACCCTTTCCTGTAAAAATGTCATCCTTTACAGAAAGTTAAACTAACGTAAAAAAAAAGAAACCAGTTTGGAAGGTAGGAGGACAAAGACTGTTGAAGCTATCAGAAGAGTTGAACTAAGCAGTTATCCCACCTCAATGTTTGATTGACAGATTCTCCCAAGTTCTCTTTCAGTGGAAGAGCTGTGGATTTTGAATAAGCTTACCCCTGATTGGTGACAGTAGTTGCCATAGAAACGCTGACTCAGACCAATCACTGTCATCTGGCTCCAACATGGCGGCTTTAGAAAAATGGCATCTGAACTGGCTTTATTTTACTGGAGCCAGAAGCAAGGCATCTTTTCTGAGTGATGTCACACTCACTCAGTCCAGTTTTCTTTATACAGACAACGAACAGGCTCCAGCCTCAGTTTTATTCTGTACATCTGGAAACAAGAACTTTTCGGACTATAAAAAGCACCGGACTATAAGTTGCAGCATCCCAAAAATCCAAAACAAGCAAAGATAGTATGTAAGTTGCACTTTGGGAGAAAAGTCCAACACCTTTGAACAAATCTGCAATAAGCCCGGCCTCGTGCTGCATTCAGACCAAACACGATTCATGCCTCAAATGTGCGTCCATTGCCTCTTTTTTGACGCACGCCAAATTTGATGCCCAACACCTGTCCAAAAATGTGTTTGTAAATAAGACACTCCTGTCAGGTCTGGGAGAAGCTATATGGAAGCATATACTGTAGATCTCAATTACAATACACGAAAGACAGGTTTATTTATTTAGAAGAGCTCTACAAAAACATTGGTAATTACATCTCCGTGTTCACAAGATCATTGGGTCTTTTACATTTTTTCGGTGAGGTTTACCATCAACTGCAGGAGCTGTGTCCGAGTCACGGTGCTTTCAGCTGTTCTTTTGTGTCTCTGTAACCCAGTTTGATGACAGTTTCATTTTTTTAGACAGTATTTCTTCGTCTGCATTGCTGTTAGTAGCAAATACTGATACACACACCTACAGTGCCCTGGTGGTTGCTAGAGGGAAAATAATGAATATATGAGCTTACATTTATTTTGAAAAAATCACATATAAGTTGCTCTTGCGTATAAGTCACACACCTGGTCCAACTTTGCAAACAAAACGTGACTTATACTACTTAAAATTCAGTTCTTGTAGGATTTAGCCATTTATGAATTTTCTTCATAGTTTTTTACAAACAATACAAGACATGCTGCTGTTTTCGGTTTTGGATGGCTAGCAAGACCACAGACGGTGGAAAACTCTGGGGGGGCATTACTCATCTCTTCTTGCCCACACAGATTCTGATCATTACCAGTAGATAACTTAGAGTTAAGGCTCCACGTTCCTCACCTTGACATCCTCTGACACAGTCCCAGATGCTGGTATTTATTGCAAACTCTGCCACTGTACCCGTGCTCCAAACAGGAGCTTATTCAGTTCAATCTGAAATGGGCTATTCAGAACTTCGTGCAGCATTGTGAGGCAGCAGCAGCATCATTATCAGAATCTTCATACATCAAATTCAGCAAATAGAGACTTCTTAAATGTCAGGCCATGTGCACAGAAGCCCATTAGCTGAGCAGCAGAGGAAATCTGACATTGTTTTTTAGGTAATTATCCCTTGTGGGAGCTCATAAAGAGGAATAATAGTTCTGCTGTTCTTGGTTGGATCCATACAGTGCTATTATCTACCAATTCTCTACAAACCACACTGGCTTCATGCTGTGAAGGACTGTAATCAGAGAAAATCAAACATTGTGATCTAGCAGAACAAAGAGGCACTTATATCAGAGTACAATCTGTTGTCCGGCAAAAATCTGAGTCCCTGTATAATTTAGTAGTCTTGCATTTATTCCCAGCAGTGCCTCAAATACAGGAACCTCAATAATAAAGGTAGAGCTGGCAGCATGGGGATCTTCATCTAATATCCGAGAATAAAATGTTATTGTTTTTGCAAAATATTCTTTTCGTGCAGTCTTTTTAAGAGTAAGATAAAAAATGGATACGCCTACGAGTCTGTGGAGATAAAATGTGAGGCTGTTCGCTTATATCAGCTAAACCTCTGAGAAATAAAATAAAAAAAGAGAAATTCCTCTGGCTTTATAACAAACGGCTTTCACCTATATATGAAGGGAATGAATATGAACTGTATAGATACAATTCAAGGTTAATTCTAAGGCTTTTACCAAGGCAGGAGAAATATCTTGAAAGTTGATAGCAGCAATTCCTTTACTACCTGATTGATGCCTATAAACATAGATATTGTAGCATCCCGTGTTCAGTGTAGCATCCCCGTGTGCTGTTCCTTTGTTCAAGTTCTATTAGATGCTAAATTGCTCTGTCGGTTACAGAGAACAGTGGGCGTGGCGGGAGACAGGAAAAGCCACGAGACTAGAGAGAATCTTTAGTTTTTTTTGCTGGTTGGTTGAGAGGGGTTGACCCGAACTGTACAGTGTGGTTACGGCCGACAGTACCCGAGTGCTAAAAAAATAAATGAGGAGTTTATGGTGAAACCAGCGTCTGCATTCATTGAAACACTGATATTTGTTTGTTATTTTCACATATATCAGCATCAGGCATTTTTTTTTTCTTTTCATGAAATAGTTATTGTGTACTGGGCCATGGACATGACATTAAAAAATAATAAAATATTTACCTCAATTTCTCATTTTGTCCACACAAATTAGTATCACAAAATACTAAGTTCTGTGGACAAGTTAGCATATTGTGGCATTTGTATTGAAGAGCCAATCAGAAGCCGAAACTGTTTGCAGGGTCCTTGAACATGGCAGAAGAAGTTTTCTCATGTGGAGAAGCTCTGGAGGGTATATGGATCTGTAAACAAAGAAAATTCCCCTGAAATTGTAATAAATATCTCAATCCCCTTCATGTCACACAACTAGCAAGCAGTGGTTTAATGCGTTTGTTTAATGCAAATATCTGAAGCTTATCATGTATTCAAAAAAGGAATGTTTGTCCTCCCGTAATGACCTAATAAGTCTTTCCCAAGGAACTCCCTGCACTTTTTGTTTTTGTTTTTACTTTTCACCAAGATACATAATTTTGTCTGTGTTTAAATTTAACTTTATTCACTATGAAAATTTTCAGGGAACTGTTATTTCAACTTTTCTTTAAATTATTATTATAAAAGATGCTACGGATTCTGTTACTCTGTACTGCTAGGAGCCTGTTATTTCTTTTGTTTTGTTTTATTTACTTGTTTAAAAAAAAAAAAAAAAAAGTTCATTGTTGGTGTTTGGATTATTCTATATTCTGAAGCCAAAGTTTTCACCTCACCACAAAGGATGAATCCAAAGATAGGCTTGTTTGACTACCAGTACTAATAATCTGCATCAGCCCTAAAAAAAAAGATATTTGTTGCAGGTGTGTTTGACGACCTATGAAGTTAAACTAAGACTAACTGGATATAAAAATGAATGCACTTTACACCGTTCTACTAGACTCTCAAGGTTGCAGTGTAATAGCAGACCACGGCAAATAAAGATGTATATTTTTTGGCATCACCCACTGAATCTGGCAAAGTCCATAGAGCTACTATGTGTGACAGCACCCCTAAAGTCAGTCATGCAACAGGACAGAGATCCCAACCTTACAAAGCACCTTGAATTTTTTTTTTTTTTTTTGATTAAAAAATAAAAAAGCAATTCAAACTTAGCTGGAAAAAACATTTCTAAAACAATTTCTATTTTAAGTTTGTTTTGGCAAAAAATAGAAGAAGAAAAAAAAGTGGGGGAGGTCGCAGCTGATTACATTTGTGGCACTTCTCTATGTTAAAGAATTAATGTGCGTGACAACATCCAGTGCTCCCAAGTAATATTCTGCTTTCTGTCCAGCTAAAAAAAACATAGGATGACTAAGACCTACCACAGAGTTGCTGTTGTTGATTTTGCATGCCTCACTGGAAGTCTTGTCTTATCCTCACAGTGTCACACAAGCTTCTTTCAGACATAAGCAGACTATTGCCACACAGAAACACTCCTCAAACCAGCAGTTCTCTCATTCCTGCTGTTGCTGAGGCCACTTTCGATTAAAATTCAGTTAAGATGCATCTCTGATACATTGCTTCCGCATTTGAATAAAAACATTAAGTCATACTGATTTTTTTTATTTCAGACACAAGAAGACATACGGTGTTTGTGGAGCTAAAATGTCTTTTGTTGGTTAATTACCTAGGAAAAATCCAGAGCTGACGTTGTAATTGCGTCAGATGTTTCATGGCTCTTCCAACAGAGATTTTTACAGTTCCTCCCAGCCGCACTTGGATCATTCCAAACACAGGAGTTACCCATTTTCAGGCAAAAGGATACAATCTGCAGTTTTCTGTGTTGAAATTGATTTTTTTTTTTTTTTTTTTTTTTCTGAAAGAGCCGATTTATGTTTTTGACCTCCAAAAAACAGATTTGGTCACTTTAACACCACTGTCCTGTTTTGACACTGTAATATAGCACAGTCTCTATAACACCATATCATATATTAGTGTAACCCACATTTCCCTTGAGAGGGATTTTCTCAGCTTGGGTCCCAGATGCCTTTAAGTCGTTTCTCTCTCACGCTCTGTATTTTATTTATTTATTTATTTTAAATTTGCTGCTGAAGATGCCTTTGGCTGTTGATGAAAGCAGTTTTTTTTTTATTTAAACTAAATTGTAGAGGCTTGACTGCAGGCTCACAGAGTTTCTCAGAATATTTATATCTTTGCTTCCATATGGCTGATCTAAAGCTTTCTGACACAAACAGAGCACTAAATGATGAACCTGTGTGGAAGGTCACATCCTAGAAACTTATATTTTTTCTTTTTTCTGGCTGCAAGTTCTTTTTTTATACCTAAACTTCTCTTGTGTGCACAGGCTGGTCTAACAAGTGTGCGCTTACAGTAATACCTTTTCCCTGATTGTATCTTAAAAATATACTGTGTTCTCTCAAATACCAATTAATGCAGGTTTATTTTAACATAAAAGGAGGAACTTGTCTAGTTTGACTTTGGTTTATTTCTTCTGCAGGATATTCAAAATGCCTGATGTCATAAAATGTCAGACTTTGAGATGGTTAGCACGCCACTGGGTGGCGCTACAGTGGCACACAGTGTCGTGGGTTTTCACAACGTTTACCTGAGCTGCTTAAGGGAAGTGACACAGTGGCTACTGGGATTTTTTTAACATCCTAACAAATTGTGTTTTTTGTAATAAATTATGTAAATAAGTTGTTCCTCATTTTCAAAGCATGTTTGTACCACAAAGCAGTGGATGCAGTTTATTTTCTAAGAAGAATAAAGAGGAATTTGCTCTAAAGTGACTTCATAAAACCAGGAAGCGAAAAAAAGGTGCGCATGCACGTTTGCATCTGTGGTTCAGGCAATTAGAATGAGAGTAGCTCTTCAATGTGATAAAAGTATGACACGGAAAACAACTATTGTTACGTTTAATGATTATTTTTTTTATTTTACTGTGTTACCATGTCTAACAATAAGTGTAAAAGTGAAATCATTTACTGCAGAAGAAATCCGTGTTGAACCGTGTCTGTTTACAAACCCTTCAACACACACCTGTGTTAGAGTGAAGCAGACAAACCCACCTAAACAGTGAGCCAATCAAGAGACAAGCAGCATGAAGTGTGATAATCTGTTGCAGTTGTTTGATTACACTAACTTAAAAAGAAAAAACCTGTCTTCAATGCAGAGAAGGCGTAGACCAGACATGTTCAAAGTCCGGCCCGTGGGCCAAAAGGGTCCAGCATTTAAATTCCAACCAGCCCACAGGCTCCTGTTATAAAACCATTAATCCTGTATGTTGGCCCCAACCTTTTCTAAAAACTGTGTGCACAATTTCTTAAATGTGGATGGCTAAATTACATTTTAAGCCATTGCAAACCTGAATGTGGCAACACTGTTGTGCAACCCTTCTGTGATGCTTTTTAGTTCATTTCTAAAATGCCCACAGAAAACAAAAAATAAAGGTTGACTGTGAGGGACACCCTTTCCAGGACAAGTGGAAATGAGGAAATTTTCAGTGAAATATAAAACTGTGGTTCACCGTTCAGGCATATCCCTTCAGGGGTCACTATAGCAAATCAGTTTCCCCTGATGTTTTGGCAGATGCCCCTCCTGACACAACCCTGTATTTTATCCGGGCTAGGGACCAGCACAGGGAGACCCAGACTATGCCCCCCTTGTGGATACATAGTTAGGCAGTAGCGTGAAAGGTCTTGCCCAAGGTCCCACACTGGATGAAGCTCATTGTCCCCTGGTTTCAAACGGTTTAAAAATTTGACACATTAAACAACTGTGTCAGTCTAACATGCTAAAAGACTGTGACTGTTTTCACTGTAGTGAAACAAGCTCAAAAAAGAAGCTGGTGTAAAGATTTATGTCCTAAAGATCAAATTACCAACCTAGTGTTACATTTTAAAATGCTTTACAACCAATGATCATTCAGTTTGTGTCAACTGGATCTTTAAAAAAGTTGCAAATGTGGAATATTTCAATTCCTGTTGTAGAAAAAGTTTTTCTGAGCTCAACATTTACCCTGCTTTATATAAAATAATATAAATATATATAATATATAATATATATGATATAAAAAATATAAAAGCTTGAAAATGATCTTATTTTAATTTTTAAAAATAAGAATGAACAATACAAAACTTTCATTTACTGTAATTTCGGACTGCATTACAGAATGTGTGCAGTGCTTATGTTGCTTGAGTTCATCTGTTCACAGAAGAGTCTAGAATCCAAATCTGGTTTCGCTACAAACACCTGTGTGTAGTGCTGAACGAAACAAGCAACGGTTGAAACACTATCTGAAATTCTAAAAGAAAATAGTTGATGATGACAAGATTCTCAAACTCCTTAAAACCTGCTGGAAAGTTCTTTGAGTTATGGGTAAAGTATTTACTGGCTCCAGCAAAGAACTCCACTGAGAGATAAACTTGTTGAAAGAAGATGTAGATGACATGCACAAAGGCTTTTCTGACGTTACCCATTCATCCTTGTTCTCAAATAAGATGTTTTGACAAACGTGCACACCGCCCTACATGTAGACATACATGCAGACATGCCAAAAAAGAAACCTTTCCAACAAACTAGAATATGAAGGGAAAGTGTATTTATTTCTATAATTCCATTAAAAAATCCATAGAAGATAGATTTAGGGCCTACTATTTATATGATTTAAAATATTCATTTGTGTATTTTGACAAAAATTGGGGTTCCAGCTCATAAAACCCACAAAAAGAGGATTTCAGTATTCAAGTCATGCCTGGAATACTGTGGTGAAATCACCATTTACTTCCCAGTTTTTGCAAAAAGATAAAGGCAGAGAATATGATTGCATCAAGTCAATCAAAATGAAGTATTTTTAAAATGACATATTCATGGGAAATGGCGTATACTTGTATAACGCCTCCTATCTTCCTCGAAGGCTTTACAGTCACAGTCCAAGTCACACATACATTTACACGCTGGTGGCGGCTCCGCTGCCGAACACTGGCGCCAACCTTCCACCAGAGGCAAGGTGGGGTTCAGTGTCTTGCCCAACGACACTTCGACACATAGGCGGTAAGGCGGGAATCGAACCTCCAATCTTCCGATCTGAGGTCAACCGCCATACCAGTATTGACTTCTTCAACACTTCAATAGTCTGGGCAGGAGCCAGACTATTGTTTGTGGATTTAGGAAGCAGAGTTTACAAACACTGAATATTGCAGTCCAAATCGTGACTGACTTTGGAGATTTTACTCGGGACTTCTAGAAGCTTGCGGGTTCTGCTCACCAGTCTGCCTCCTAACCCCTGGACCTTGACTTTCATCAGAGAACAGGACCTTGGACCACTGGCCAACAGTCCAGTTTAGACATTTCCTCCATTGGCCCAGACTCCTGAATGGGTCAGACTGTGGTGGTTTGTAAAGCTGTTCCTCCACCTCCTTCTATTCTTTCTGGATGTCTGCAGGTTCTTGAATCTTGTCCTTCTGATAATCCGCTGAAGCCCACAGTCATCTCTTTTGCAGCTGCATCTTCTCCTCCCACATTTTTCCCTTCTGTCGATCAGCACTTTGTGAACAGCCAACTTTATTATCAGGGAACTTTTAAGGTTTACTCAGTCTATGGAGGGGATCGATTATGGTCTTCTGGCTAAGTGTCAAGTCTGAAGTCTCCCCCAGATTGAACTGAACCAAATTAAGGACTCAATAGGAACCTGTATTTGAGTTTAGTAGATGATTAACTGGTTTTCTAGTTTCCGTTTTCTAATTTTCAGAATTTCTTTTTTTTTTTTGTGGGTTTTATGAGCTGGAACCCCAATTTATGTAAAAATACACAAATACTTGAAAACATTGAACAGTGGGTCCTGACACAATATTCTAAGAAAGTAACATTTTTTTAATGGAATTGCAGAAATGAATGCACTTTTCTATATATACATTAGACTCAGACCCAACAAGTGTATGGCTTATTGTGTTGTTTGAAAGATTTCCTAATTTGCTGCACGTCGTTTTCCTAAACCAAATTAAAAAAACAGAAAAAGACAAATGTGTTTTTTGAAACACACTGCAATTATCACCCTTCTAAACATCATTTAGATCGGCCAGAAGCTTCGACTGGATAAAATAACAAATGTCTAGAAAAGTTTATTACTGCTGTCAGTAAATCATTGTTTCAAATCTTTTGGAGCCAAACTTAGGCTGCATTTCCTCCCTGTACTGCGAACATTAGGGATGCATAATTCATCAAGTCATTAATTTATGAAGCTGCTGCTGCTTAATTGAGAAGATGCAGCTGAGACAGAGATGCTTTAAATGCCCGCAAACCACTGTAAAGTTCTAGGTTTAATCCCCTATGAGGCAAAGTTTCCCATATGCCTCAAAGAAAGTTTCCAACTCTTGTCAATACCTGTGAGAAATATACTTTTTTCTTTTGTTAATGTACGATTTGACTTGTGAGAGCCACTATACAAAAATGATTTTCAAATATGCAATAACATAAACATCTTTCACATTGTTTTTTAAACATTAGTTCATGTCAAGAGGGTTTTAAACTAATGTGTTAAATGTGACTGTAGGCACTCCATAAGACACAAATTTGAAAATGCATGATTAGTCTCATTTGGGATCAAACTGTTCTTACACAAACGTTCTTAAAAGTCTGTGGCAAACAGTACAAGAATTATCTGGAGGGTTTTTATTTTTATGTAAAATCTGGTTGGCCTTAATTTTTAATTTTCAAATGGAAACAAACTGGTGTCATAGGTGTCAAACCTGTTAAAAAATTGTCTGCCAATTCTCCCACACTTCGTCTGACAGAAACTAAATCCAGTCAACTTCCAGGCATCAGTCAGATTTACAAACAACACGCATGTCTAAGGCTTAAGTGCAAATGTTTTTAACATCCTAAAAAGTCCAGTGACATGAGAACAAGACACCACATGTTATGTAGTGAAAGCTTTTGCATAGATGATAGGCTCCTCTGACGTAGTTGAACAAGAAAAGGTTAAAAAACACACACAGTTGCACCCAAACGCTTACTTCTGGTTTTTCACAATAAGATTAGACTTGGCATAAATAACAATGCATTTCTCTGAATCAATTAAATACTTCAAACCAAATCATAAATGTTGTCTTACATTGTCATTTGAACTTTAAATAAGTCACAACACTGCATAAAAGACATTTTAGAAAATGTTTCATAGCTAGCGTTCAGTATTTGTACTTGTAAGTAAGCAACAGGTCTTGATTGGGAAAGAAAAAAATGCTTGTTTGTCTAGTGCATAGTTGTTGCTTTTTAAATTTCTTTTCAGCGCAATTTTGCATGCTTTTTTTTTAACAGTGAACTGCTGCATGCTGATTGGCTGTTTGTCAATCTCTGCCATGTCTCCCGCTCAAAATGCACACAGTTTGCCAAATTTACATATAAATCTTCAAAATTAGAAATTAGTCAGTTAGCCTTTATGAGGAAAGCACTTTGGTGGTGCGGACGCTCAGAGTTTGACAGTGATGATAAAAAAAAGCTAGGTCAGCAATTATAGACTCTGATAAAACAGTACTCAGTCTGACTTTTAGCTGACAAAATCTTTCAAGCAAAACTTCGAGCAAAGTCAGCCAGTTCAGAAACAGTGAACTGGCTATGGCCAGGCATTGTGCAGAGTGGTCACTCGCTATATTGCAGTTCATCTGGTGTGGTCTTGCTGTTTCACAGATTTTTCTTGGGCAGTTTTTTTTATTTATTTTTTATTGCAGATTGTGACCTTTGTTCTGATTGGCTGTAGAACATTAATTTCTGCTGTACTGTGTCTCCTATTCAGAAAGGGCCCAGCTTGCAAAATTGAATTTTATTTCAATCTATAATCCTGGACTTGTTTTTATATGAAGGTTTGAACTTTGAGAGTTTACACAAAAGAAAAACGTGTGACAATGTTCACATCTGTCTGAAAAAAGTGTGTAAAGTTTGTCATGAGGAGTTTACAGCCTTAATAGATCTACTTAGCAGATTTAATCTATTACGGGCAAATTTTAGAACATGACCCCTGCAAAAATCGAGATAATAATGTACATGAGAACTGAACGAAGTGAGTGTGACGCCACCCGCATAAAAGGGCTTACTTCCAGCTCCAGTAAGCAGCTGGTAACACCTATAAGGCATTTGAAAGATATCCATGAATGCAACTGTCCCTTTGCATCTTTATATCTTGTGTGTGTGTGTTTGTATGCGTGTGGGGGGGGAGTTGTCAGTGTGCGGGTTTTAAACAAAATATGTTTTGTCTTGTAAAATTGGATTATGTTTTTATGTCAAGCACTTTGAGTAGCATGAGTTGTAAAGTGCTATACAAATAAAGTTTGGCTTGATTAGGTAATAAATGCCTTATAAATGTTCTATAAAGACTCATAAACACATTATTAAAGTTTGTTAATGTCTTAAAACTAGATTATTAAGGAATCTCCTTATAAAACAATACACATTAAATGTATATAAATCCTTCTCTTTCTATTATCTTTTAATTATGAATTTCATAGAATTTCATTTCCACTGAGTTATCTGTGAAATTTGCTTTCCTGGTGTCTTACCTGTGGAGTTTTCCCTGGGCCAAGAGGATGGTTGAGGCTGCAGCTGCTTCTTCTGCTGAAGTTCACTGGAAGACTGAGGACACAGAGGAAACTGGGGTTGACAATTTGTTTTTATTTAATTTTTGGAGCTAAACATTTGATATATTTTGGTAATACATAACCCTTGTTAAATTGATTATTTTCTGCTAATATAAACCAGTGTTGTGTATTGTGGTGTCATTCTTTCCTGTTTAATCAGTCAGTTTAGAAACCTCCTGATGTGTGATGTTTTTAAGTCAGTTTTTCTTCATTTGTTAAACTCGGCTTGGTTTGTGTTTGCTGTGACGTATTAACAGTTGTGTTTAGTTTACCCCTTTTATCTACCCAACACTTTGTAATTTCGTTGATTTAGCTGTTTAGATTCATTAAAAATCCTGCGTTTTGTCATAATTTGTGAATTTTCTTCTCAACGCAGTTTAGTAATTTGTTTCCAGGTTTCAGTCTGTTTTTAGTGGACTTTACACGAAGGCTTGACCTTTCATGTGTTCCACCATGGTGGTGACGCAGGAAGAACCGCATGTTTGAAGATGTAATTCTGCATTCCACCTGTCGCCATACATCTTCCCCAAAGGCCTCACAATTTGAGTGCAGAAAGGGACAGCACCTTTGTTTTGTTTTTGTGTACAGACAGTTTTTTCAATGGGTGTCACAACAACAAATGACCATGATGGGGCCCAAATGGCCTTTACAGCAAGATGCTCTGACCATGGTGGTGTGTTTGGTGCAGAATGAGTTCTGGCATTGTCTGGCCGACTTAACTGCAGACCACTGAACACCTCACAACCACCACCTCTCCAGAAAAAAACAGTGTTTGGCTTCAGAAAAAAAAATAAAGAAATTGCGTAAAACTTTTTACTGGCAATCAGTCCCAAAAGAAGGTTAGCAAAATAATCAAGAGACTGCAGTTTTTTTTTTTTTTACTTTTAGTAGATAGTCAGATTTTACTTTACAGAACTAAAGAATAAACTTTCCATTTTTGCATAGGTGATTTGTGCTTATCTTCAGAACATCCTCGTGAGTGAGATTCATACACAAGTTTTCATTAGGTTGTCTTAATCAAAGTGACATAAAAACAGACAGAGCATTGGTTTCCATCCCTTCAGACTTTATGAACATGTTTTCCTCTGTAAATCAACAAAAACACATTTTTTAACAAATTAAAAATGGTCATGTCATGCAAAAAACAATCCCAATGAAATAAGTAAGCACATTTTCCATCTTGCTCTTTATTTATGTTTTGTTTTTTTTTGCAACTTGATGATTAGTCAAAGATGTTTCAGCCTTTTTCTGTAAAAATAATGGCATGTTCAGCTGTATTCCCAGACAATTGAGAAGTTCAAAAAGGTTTTATCCCGAAAAAAAGTCTGTGAATGTTTGTCAAATACTGAGATTATGATTGCTTGGAAATGTTTGAAACTCTCTTATAAATCTGGAAAACACTTTTTTTTTAAAGATCCAAGTGTTTTTCCCATGACAGCTCTGTAAAAGAAGAAGACATGGACTTTACTGCAGTGAACAGAACAGAACTCAGCTGAGATGTCAGAGTGCTGGTATTTGATTTTCTTTTTTCCTTTTTGACCCTCTTCAGCAGTGAACATCCAGAACAGTCTCTGATTTGCTACATTCTGCACCAGCTTAAAGCTTACGATAAGAATCAGCTCACTCCTCACAGGACAGAGAGTTAAATTGACTCAGCACTTAAAAGCTGAAGATTTAAACCTTTATTTTTTAATTCTTTCCATCTTTCTTTTTAAAGATAATTTCAGGAAATATATACAAGCTTTAAAGCTTTAGGGTCGGGTACTGAAAAGCCTTAAAAAATGCAAAAATGATGTTTACAGTGATTGAAAATACAACAAAGACACATTTTATAATTCTAAACAGGAGGACTGTTGTTGTTATTCAATCGCCTTTCATTTCCTGTATTTGTAGCTTGTGCAGATTTTTATGAAACAGCTGGATCTGTAAAAAATTTACAGGATTCCACAATGTAGGATTCTCCAGAGTTCCTGTATGAAAATCCCTGAATGGAAAAAAGATACCTGATGCTGTTTGGAAAGCAAAAATCTTTACTGCAGCAACCAATCATGTACAAATCAATAAAAATTGAAACCTAATTGTAGTGGCTTTAAAAATATACACATTACACTTTTTATCAAAACAACAAATAAAATTAAAAATGTCTCCTATTTAAGAAAAAGGGGAGAAAAAATAAAAAAACAAACCCCATAGAGTCACTTTTATTCAGATATTAATGTTTGCATCAATTCTCTCTTGACAACCACCTTTTTAAAAAAAAAAAGCTACTTCTTTTTACGTGTCTTTTTCTTTCAGACAAGAAGCACTAGCAAGTGACTCATTTTTTACCTCTTAGTTTTGGAAGATAGTCAGAAAATGATCCTAAACAGGCTATCCTGAAACATAATTTGAAGTTACTTTACTTGCTTTATCTTTGTTGGAAACTGACAGAATTAGGTCAGTCACATCCAAATACTCCAGCCACAACAACTGAGGCGTAACAAAAGGGTCTTATCTGCTGGGATAATTTTAAACATACATTATGAGGTGAAAATTATATTATATTAAAGAAAGAAAGAAAGAACGAAAGAAAAACAGTAACCAATTTCACCCCACCCCCCCACCCCCACACACACACACATTTTTTTTTCTGGACTCAAGAAATGTGAAACATTTTTAGTGCTGCTAAATGATTGCAAGTAACTGTCAACCTTAGAAACAGGCTGTTACCATATTTGTCATTACTGTAGGGTTAGGCTGTTTGGGGCCTTTATAACCTTTAAGTACCCATCCGCTCATCCTTGTATCTATTTTCAAAGCGTTCCCAGTGGTCTTTTAATTATTATTATGCTGTTTTTTAGCCAACATTAATTAAGCCTGTGTCGTGTTCGAGGAAATATATAGTTTCTGCAGAGTGGCAGGAGTTCATTCGAAATTCGCCTCTGAGTTGTTGGTGGGACCTTTGGTGCTGAGCGACTCCGCCCCCATTCCCATCACCCTTCTATTTACATGCTTTCCTGGTAGCTTACAGCCCCTCACAACCCCAAGCTAACATTGCTGGTGCAACAAAAATGGCGAGCAATATTAGAGCTCGTCAGAAGAACCAACCACCGTCCACAAAAAAAGTCAAAGTCCTCTTTTATGTCTTTTTACAGGCAACATTACAAAATGATTCAGTTGGGAACAATATGACTATGGAAGCACCATAGAAGCCATACAACAGAAACCAGAAACCTAACCACTACACCATTGTCCAGTCCCATTTTAATCCACATGTAAAGCAATATTGTAATCTTAAAATCTGTTTTATGCTCTACTCATTTCTCTCCTGTTGCAATAATAAGAAAAAAAATGTGAAAAGGGTTTTACTTTCAAATTCCTTTCCACTCAGCTTGAACTCAGGACCCGATATGGAACATGAACATTAACCACTTGGGGTTTGGCATGAAAGGTTGTGACGGAATTCCCTCACTATTCACTCCTTAGTGCACTATATTGGACTTCCGCCATTTTGTCAAGGTGTCCGAATCTACAATTTCAAAATCCAGTGCACTGGAAATTTCCCAGAAGTCTTCGCAAAAAACTAATTTGGCGAATATATACCTCAACACATTGCATTTTCATGATTAGTCATTTGAAGAAAAAAAAGTGTTTGAATGCATTTTATTTAAATCATTTAAGTTTAAATCATCAGAACACAGTGGATTCATAAATAAACTTTGTGAAAATAAAAATAAGAAAATGCGCCCAAATTCCACTCAATAGTCCCTTATTGTAACACAACCCGAGTCTCAGTCAAGTGGTGCTCCTTTGACTTCCACAGTGAAGCTCTATTTAAATAAATGGCTCAGTCTTAAATTAGTCTTATTCCAAAAGGCTTTTTGTTAGTTTTACACCAGTAGTAAATTGTCCAACACTAGAGCAAATATAAACATATTTTTTGACTGGTTCCACCAAATTCAGTTCTGTGGTGTCATTTCATGCTCAAATGGGAACAAATACACATCTTTTATCCAGTCTTTTTTTTTTACTGGTCTTGAGTTTGGACTTGTCTTTAGATTCAAACACAAAGATTAAAACTTGATGTATAATTTTCAAAACAAGCTGTTGTTTACTGTCCTGCTTTTACTGGCAGTAATTCACTTAATATAAATGGTATTTTATCAAAACTAGACATGTACAGTTATATGTCAAATGTGTGTTGGTCGAAACGGCAGAGCATAAATTACTGGGGTTATTTGCGAAATAAACAGCGCATAAAGTCTTTTGGGAGCCTGTGTCAGTCTGATCAAATAGCTCAGTTGTGAAGTCTCCAGAGGCCTATTTTCAGTGTAACCCACTCTTTTGTGCTCCACAGTCAAATAGGCCTCAACATGGCACTGAAACGAGCTCTGCTCACAGGAAATCCCAACAGGGCCATTGTACACATCTGGGGATGACTGCACAGGGATTTCATCCAACTATGTTATTAGCATTCAGTCCAGCTATCTAATCAAGACTTGGAGTTGAACTGAGCTATTGACCAAAAAAATGACAAAAAGACTTTTTCTTATTTTTATTGCAAAAGGATGAAGTTGCACAAATAAATGGAGCAACGTCATTCACAGCAGTGTTGAACAATTGGGCCATGAGAACCTCATGGCCCCACATCAGCCACACAACAAAACGTGCAGGAGGCCATGTTCCCATCTGAGATTATTATGAGCTAAAAAGTCTGGATTCAGATTACTGTTAAATCTTTCAGGGGATCCCATTTGTGCTGCATGAAACCACATGTGCAAAGTGGTCTCATAAAACATTTAAAAAACACCCTAGCACAAATGGCCAACTCAATAAAGCTTGAACACTCAAACTACATGAACCATATGAAGGAGCAGCTGAGTCCAATCAACTGTAACTACAATGTATCATTTGTGTTGTGAGGAAACATGCTAAAGCTATGGATGGGCGCACAACAGGGAAGCCGCAAACTGTGGCTTGTTTTTGAAAAAATTATTAACTGAACATCGATAGAAGGGAGATGTTTTTGGTTTACATTAGCACATTTGTCAACAGGAGCATTTGAGGAGACAGCAGATTGGAAACCAGAAGCTTTGATGGATGGTATAACAAGCCACGATGGTTTCCAATTAATTGCAGCCTTGACAGTGATTTGTGTTGCTTCATCCTAATGTGATGACCTCAGCACTTTCGTTGTAAACCCTAAGTCCCGCTAAAGCGTCACACTGCATTCCGATGCTGTGTTTGTCCCTCTGGCAAACATTCGCATTTCAGTCACACGCATTACGCTCCTGAAGTGGAAATGTTTATGCAGCTGTTTCAGGCAACGTACTGTACCACTTTAGACTCCGCTTTTTGTCCCCGTCAGCCCTTGCAAAGATCAAGATCGGCTCTGTGTTGTTGGGACGCTGCGCCATTTTTGTGGGAAGGGTCCACGGAATCACGCTGGAGTGAGGATACACAATGAGCCCTGGAGCAAAGCAGCTGGATGACAGAGGGGCCAATTGCTTCAATGAGGAGCTGACAGCTTCAGTGAAGCCTTGTGGCAGTTCATGGTCACATTTCGGTCATCACAGAATACATGCTGCAACCATGAGCATAAAGTTCACCAATCGTGTTGTATTTATTTATCAACCCCGAAGACCCTTATGTGCAAAGTACAAGCTGAACACAGAAACTATGCAGCCATCTTTCTATTGCTAATGATCCAACTGTTGGCAGAAACAAACACAGATTAGCCGATTTAAACCACCAGAATTAAGTTTTATTTCTGCTTTTTATAAAACATCTTAGAGGAAAAAAAGAGTTTTAATCCTGGAATAAAAAATTAATCATCTTTTCATCTGTGTTTAAAGCGTTCCCAGTGTTTTTTTTAATAATGGTTGTTTAGCCAAAATCAATGAACCTGTGTAGTTTTTGAGGACATGGATTCTGCTAGCTCACACCCCCTCACACCCCCAGCCTAACATTAGTGGTGCACTGAAATGGCGAGCAATATTGGAGCCACCCAGACGTTTTTTAGAATCAATTTAAATTATGTTAATTGCATACATGGTTGAAGAGTTAACGATAATTCAAAGAAGGCTTAATATATGCATTTCTGGTTACGATAAATGGTTAAGGGGATTAAGGGGTTTGGAGAGAAGTGTCTTGTGAAGTTTTTTACAACAGTCCAGACTAAAAGTGACAACTTGTCACCCGTGTCACCATTCATGCGCTGTACAAAGGATATCCCATCACCTGCCATCATAAATGGTAAATGGCGGATACTTGTATAGTGCTGTACGTGCTTTACAGTCACAGTTCCATTCACCCATTCACACACATATTCACATTCACACCCATTAACACACCAATGGCAGTTCTGCTGTCGGATTCATTGTCTTTACCAAGGACACTTTGACACATAGGAGGGCAAGATGGGAACACAGCACCTACGATCTTCTGATTAATGGTCGACCGCCCTACTGCTGCATCATGGCATAAGAATACCAATGATAAAATAAATATTTGTTTATTAATCTGCCATTAATCTGTACTATAAATGTAGTTTATATGTATGATTCCAATCATTTTATACTCAAAATTGCTGTATTTTGTCTATTTCCTGCTCAATTACAGTGTAGGCTGCGAGGTGAGGCAGCATTGAATTCTGCCTCATGTTAGATGACTCAATCCCATGCAAACTGGGTTAAGCGAGCTCTTTTGGCTAAGTCAGTGTATGTTACCAATGTAATGCTTTATTAAAAGGTTTTATACATTATAGACATTTTTTCAACACCTCCACACCTTCAATCTAAAAGTTAATGTGTTTCAAGTGTGTATCTCACTTATTTAGTAATAAAACCATGCAGGAAAACAAAGGGTGAGGCAGGCAATATCTCTGTTCCAAATGAAGAGGGCGCACTTAAGCTTACGTTTGTTCTTCAGTGGTTGCTAATAAAGTTAAACAGGAGTAAGTTATTTTATGTGCTAACTGACTGCAAAAAGGGTGGATGTAATATTACAACCACAAAGGTTTTTTTGAAAAATGGTTCAATCAAAACAGGAACACTACAGCTGGAGTTTAAAGGCTTCAGGCTTCAAAGTGTCATGCTCGGCTTGCACGAGAACAGACCCAATTGCTGAAACCCAGAAAGACAAACACTGGATATGGTGTTAAAGGATTTAATTCAGAGTCTATGGTTGTCGAAAGGCTGGCAGCGGAGACGTCACCGGAGACGGAGTCGGATGGCGTAGAGATGGAGGTAAGTTTCCTCGGGGGTATCACTGACGGGCAAGAAGTGGGATAGCGGGAGTCAGCGTAGGAAGAGCGGGCTTGATGTGGTTGCAGGATGTAATCAGAGCGTAGTCGTAGCTTGGAGTCTTGTGGAGATCTTGAGACAGGAGATCTAATGACCGGATCTAGGTCGGCACCGGTGGATGAGTGATTCCTGTAGGTAGACCAAGAGCTTGGACGAGACAAGAGCAAAAACTATACTTAACAAAAGCTTAGATTCCACTATGTACGCACCATTGAGGGCAACGAACTGGCGATGAATACTGGACCAGAGCCATCTTAAATACAGGTGCAGGTGATAAGGTGACTGCCGACAGCTGGATCCAATCTGGATCATTTCAAGCATTGTAGTCAAAGCAATAAAGAATTTACACATATGTATCAAACTCATTACAGAAATGTTGAAAAGCATAGTTTAAAAAGACAGAAAATAAAACAAAACAAAAAAGTCACTTAAATCATATTTTGCTTAATTAAATACAGTGATCATTAACTAAAGTCGAGTAGAGCTTGATTTATTGCTTGAAAAGGAGTGTGAAGAATTGAATTCATATAATCCCACCCCTACACCCCTATCAAGTAGGGCTGCACGATATGATGAAAATTCGCGATATGCGATATTATTGATCAATATTGCGATGACGATATAACTTGCGATAAATGAACAAATAGCAAAAAGAACCAAAAAATTTCCATTTCACTGAAAAAGTTCCATTTAAATAAGAGTCAAAATACCATAAATTATTCTCCAAATGACCCTTGTCTAATTAGGAGGGCAACATCTAACATAAAAGCTCCAACGAATTGGTCAACAACGTGAAGGGCTCCGTCTGATTGGTCAAATGCATAAAGGGTTTATTCAATTCATTAAATAGTTCAAGTTGCCATAAGATTGTTTTAGCACATTTAAGGTTTATAATTTATTGCGATTTTGACCGACTTTTGCGATATGGATATTGCACAGCTAGAAATCGCGATAACGATAAATTTGCGATTAATTGTGCAGGCCTACTATCAAGCTTCAAATACATTATGTATACATACAATTTTTGTATTGTGACCCCACAATACACTGGTGATTTGTTGTGTGGCCCTACTCCCCAGGCCAGGTCCTCTGATCGTCTGGCTAGAGTTTTTTAAATGTCCAAAAAACAAAACCAAGAGAAAATTGTCCTGTCAGACTTAAGACCCCAAACTATGGAATGGCTTCACCTTGATTGTGTGGCTTAATCTGTTGATTCTTTTAAAAAGGTAGCTTAAGACATTGTCATTTAAACTTGCTTTTATCTAACTGGCCTTTATTTTGTCCTTTTTAACTAGTTTTGACTCTTATTGTTTGTAGGGGCGGCTGTGCAGCAGAAGTCCAGTAGTCGACTTCTAATGGCTCTAATCAAAAGACCCTGCCTTCCCTGCCCTTGTGTTGAAATGTCCTTGGGCAACACACTGAACCCCTCATTGCTCCAACTTACAGGTTGTAACTACCAAGAGTTGTAACACTGGTGTAACAGCGTTTAGCAGGGGAGCCATGATCAGTGTGTGAATGAACGTGCATGGGTGAATGTAACATGCTTCGGGCCACCAAGGAAGGTACAAAAACGCTAAATAACTATACAGCATCTACCATATTTATATTGCTTGACACCAGCACTCTTTAAATAAACGTAACTTACTTCTTCAGTTCAGGTGCGAAAAAGAGAAAATGTCACTGATCGAACACATGCAGCGAGCAGTGTTGCATTCAGAAAACAGGGATTTGTGTTTGAGCTTGTTTGTCTGTTGTTTTGTGCAGATTCACAAGCATTTAGATTTTGTTAAGATGTTCATAGCACATCCCATTTTTTAAGCATTTTCTTTTTCATTTTTGCCATTTAAAAAATATTTTCTTTTTTGCTAAGAAAATGTTTTTTTGGGGCTTTTTGTCAACACGTTTTCCTGTTTGTAAACATTTGCATGACTTAAATATGTACAAGCTTTGGTTTCACCTTTTTGTTTTTCCCAAATATGATATATATATATATATATATATATATATATATATATATATATATATATATAGATAGATACAGACCATGGATGTTAAAACACGGAAGCTCCTCACCATGCATGGAGGGTTCCATCCCAAATCCAGCACTCTGAGACTGTATGCTAGCCGCAAGGAAGGAGGCCGAGGACTAGTGAGCGTAGAAGCCACTATCCAGGATGAAACATCCAAGATGCATGAATACATCAAGCTCAAGGCCCCAACTGACAGTGTGCTCAGTGAATGTCTCAGGCAATGGAGAGCAGAGGATACAGTGCTGGAGGACAGATCCTCATGGGAGGACAAACCCCTCCATGGTATGTACCACCGGACCATAACTGAAGTGGCTGATATCAAGAAGTCCTACCAATGGCTAGAAAGGGCTGGCCTACAAGACAGCACTGAAGCGCTCATCCTGGCAGCTCAGGAACAAGCCCTGAGCACCAGAGCGATAGAGGCTCAGATCTACCACACTAGACAAGACCCAAGGTGTAGGCTGTGCAAAGAGGCGCCTGAAACAATCCAGCACATAACTGCAGGATGTAAGATGCTGGCAGGTAAAGCATACATGGAGCGGCACAATCAAGTGGCTGGAATAATATACAGGAACATGTGTGCAGAATATGGACTGGAAACCCCAAGGTCAAAATGGGAAACACCTCCGAAGGTGGTAGAGAATGAGAGGGCAAAGATCCTGTGGGACTTCCAGATCCAGACTGATAGGATGGAAATGGCGAACCAACCAGACATTGTAGTGGTGGATAAAGAACAGAGGAAAGCCGTTGTGGTGGATGTGGCAGTGCCAAGTGATGGTAACATTAGGAAGAAGGAACATGAGAAACTGGAGAAATACCAGGGACTCAGAGAAGAACTGGAGAAAGCCTGGAAAGTGAAGGTGACGGTGGTGCCTGTGATAATTGGAGCACTCGGGGCAGTAACCCCCAAGCTTGAGGAGTGGCTACAACAGATACCTGGAAAGACCTCAGACCTCTCAGTCCAGAAAAGCGCAGTGCTAGGAACAGCTAAGATACTGCAGGACCCTCAAGCTCCCAGGCCTCTGGTAGAGGACCCCGAGCTTGGAGGAGAAACCACCCACGGAGGGTGAGAGGGGCGTTTTTTTTTTTATTGCTTTTTTGTGAGCCAATTTGCAACAGGTTTTAAAGCTTTTTTCTTTGCCTTTTCTTTTACTTACAATTTCATGTCTTATCAAATTTTTGTATCTTCATTTCAGTTTTTAATTAAAAAAATGCTTTTTCAGATACTTCTCAGGTTCATAAATGTAAAAGCCATTTTAATCACATTGTTCATTTCTATAAGTTACTTTTTAGACTTTTCAGATAGAGCACAGCCCACACAACTAGCACTGTAAATGTTCTATTCATAGCCTAACAACTTGACTCTTCTCATAACAACAAAATTATCATTTTATTAGCATTTTTTTTATTTTACTTTTTTTAAAGAATTATAATAAACGTGTTTTAATTTGGTACTATGCACCTTTTTCATGTGATCATTTAAAACTAAGCCACTGTATAAATAGTAGGAGGAACAGGTACTTATGCCGCCAGTTTGGGTATAATGATGCAATTTGGTCATTTGATTTGATCAATTTGACAATAAATACATTATTAAGCTTTATTCTTTTTAGTACATTTCATGGTTGTTGGTGGTTCCTTAATGGTCAACCCCACCTCTGCACAGTAATTTTATGTTTGTTTGAAGGAAAATGAATTATTCTCAAGAGCCCAAATCCACAGACGGCACATTAAAATACGGCCCATTTCCCTTTCCTCATTCCACAAAATTGGTCAAATTCATTTTCAAATGAAAAATGCTTCGTCCTCTTCATAGCCTTTTTTTCCTCAAACATTTCTCCCAGAAGCTGGAACTAATCAAGAAAAGAAGATGAGAATTACACACACCTGAGTGTCAGTTTTCCTGAGTTTATAATTACTTGCTAGAGGACACGATTACACTGGCCCGGGAATTATTGAAAGGAAGTTAACTGGATGGCATTTGGTGACAGCTGAACGGCTGGAAATGGCACATCGCACTAGATTTAATTTCTGCACTTTGGAGGAATAAAAAGGCAGAGCTGATCTGAAATGTCAGCCTTGCAGACACTCACCTTTGCAATAAGACGATTCTTACAAGTGGTGAGTCAGCACACAGACAAATAAATAATCTTCAAACTAAACAGAGAGGCTTGAGCTTTTGTCTGCGTTGAACATTTCTTTGAAATAACCCTGCTGAGATCTTCATCCGGCACACAGAGGAATGTACGGCAGACACCGCAGCGTCTGCCGTGCAGGCGGCCATACCCCCCCCCCCCCTTTTTTTTGCCACAGGAGCAGTTAGCAAATCAAGTTTATTAGAGCTCCTAATTACAATTACAGTCTCAAAGGGCATCACAATGGAACAATAAATGAAAGGGATAAATGAAAGCGGCACAACACACTGCCCGTCCGCTATGAACCTTAGACCTTCTGCGAGAGCCAGAAAATATCCTTCCAGGAAAACTCAATTAGGGAAGAGAAAGAAGCAACAAGCTTCATATGGAACATTGCAGGGAAGAAACCTGGTTCCAGAAGATGTAATAAAGTCAAAATTAGTGCACTAAACTGGACTTCAAATCAACTAAATTTTGAAAAAAAATAATCAAATTAAGAACAATACATAATTAATCAAAGATAAGAGAAAGAAGCTCAGTTGGTTGAACCTTTAAATAAAAAGGCTGGATGGTCAGAACCTAACTCTAAATGATGCAGGCTTCAGCTTTCCCATCCGGTCACACAGAATAACAGCTGAGCTGCATTCACATTTATTAGAGGAGAGAGTGAGTGTTCTGAGACAACACAGGGCCCATGGAGGAGACAGAAAATCGAGATCCAGGTGTGCTCAGTCCTAATCTTAAAATAAACTTGATTGATTTAGAAAAATAAAAGAACAACTTACTGCTGGCAGTGTCATCAAATGTAGATTCATGCAATGTATACATGTAAACCTCAAAGCTTTTAACTTTATTTTTAAAGTCCTAGTTCAATGAAAGTCCTGTTTTTGGTGTTTTTATCATGTCCTTGTGCTGTGTTTTAATATATAAAGAAAATTCTGCTCAAAATTGCATTTCTGAGTATTTGAATTCTCAAATTGTTGTAAATCAAGAGCAGACAAAAAATGCTGTTGGGAAAAGAGCTTATTTGGGATGTAGAAACAATATGCTGGGAGGGCCACAAGTTTCCTGCTGAGAGTTCTCAGCAATGGCGAGGGGAAGGGATTTGCCATCAGTCCCGCCCACATTCAGAGGTACATTTCAAATTTTACATTCCCAGTGGGCATGTGACGCGCGTTCTTGAAGGTGCTAAATACACATTCTTGACTGCGCACTTATGGTTTTCACACTAGACAAACGGGGAGGGGCTTCTTCCTCCTTTTCTTTTGCGACTGTTTATCAGTGGATGTCTGCCACCTACAGTATAAAGAGGCTTGGTGTGAAACGTCAAAGCGGTCTTGCTCCACGCTTTCTGTTTCACACCTCTATTTTGTGACGTAGAATTCCGGAGGGACACAAACAGCAATTATTAATTTTTCCTCCATGATCCACTTTCAAAAAGTTAGTACTTCCATGGATTTCGCCATCAGCCGTCCGTGACTACAAAATCCGAGTCACTGAATGGTCAAAGTTAAAGCTGGTTTCAGTGGCAGTTAGCGAAGCAAGTTATTAGAGCTCCAAATTACAATAATAGTTTTAAAGGGCGGCACAATGGAACAACAAATAAAAATGTTGTGGTCAATGGCTGTGCAGAGCCCCAAATCCACATTTGTGAGAGTTTACATAGACTTTTTATTGGAGGTTGCTTAAGGGTGGTGTGTACGATGCCAAATGAACTAATGTCACTCTGCAAAAACTATATGAAACAACTGAGGTTTTTCGATTTTGGCTAAAAACGGCATAATTGTATTTAAAAGACCACTGGAAAGGATTTTTTTTTTACATAAAACTTTTATGGACTTGCATGAACTCATATGTATTTTGCTACAAATATGTCCACTTTTTATTTTTCGTCTTATATATTTTACTTAGTAGTTTTGTTGATTTCTAGCTTTCTTTTGTTTTGAATTCCTAATTTCTCAATAAAAACAGTTATGTATGATAATGAACCAAATTCTTTTATATATTTAAAGCCCGTTTTGTTCACTCCACCTGAGATATTTCTGAAATATTTTGCTCTTATTTCAACCCTTCATGTTTTTGCAGCTGGCAGAAGTGTCAGGTTAGATTCCGTTCAATTTAACTTGAGAAATCCAGTCCCGATCCCCAAAAGGCATTTCAACTCAATAATTTTGTTTGTTTTTGACAAGATCCTATAGCGGGAAGCAAAATCAGGTCAGGCGCTCCTGCTGCTGCTGCTGTGCGCAAACACGCCTGGGAGTCTGCGCGTAAACGCAGCGCTCTTGTACTTTTCGCTGTTGCTGTGCGCAGGGGTGAGAGGTGACACCACAGGAGAGCGTTTGGAGACGAGGAGGTGAAGCCTCTCATTTTTCCTGTCCTCGGTCCCTCCGTGGAGCCAGCACCGCCCCAAGGTCGCACGGTGGATATATGATCAGCTCCCATTTCCTCCCACTGCAATGACTCAGATGAGATTACTTTATCACTGTCAGTGGTGGCGGCGCATCCCAGCCAGCCGGGGTTGAACCCCGGGCACCTGCGTCAGCGCACAGTCAACGGGGCCCACCGTTTGTGCGCACAAACGCACAAGGACGGGGGGGGGACGTGCCCCCCTCCCCCCTCCAGAGCATCACTGACAAGCTGGTCGGTTAACAGCAAACACTACATGTCCATGTGGGCTTTGATAGCTGTGACAGATCACCGCCTGGGTTCAGGGTTTGCCCCCCTCTAGTCCAGCACCAATCTGAGGTGGGCAAAGGGAGGGGGCGGGAAGGTTAGTTTGAAGAGGGCAGAGCTTTGCGCGCGCGGACGCCGAATTATCCGTTATTTCCCGACTGAGAGGAGAAAAGAAAGAAAGAAAAAAAGATCCCTTCCAAGTGGATAATAACAGTTGAGGGAGAAATCATTGGGACTGAACGTCTGAAGCTAATTAACTCTCAGGGAACCGAGAAGAAGACAAAACAGCCAGAGACGCAGCAGCTGCTGGTGAGAGTCTTGTGCTTTTGTTTTTAAATCACCTGTGATCCTGTTCGTCTCATGCATGATGTGTGAGCTCCGTTTCTGCTTCATGTGAACATTTCCTTCACACATGCAACAACTGCTGTTTGTGTCGCTACTGCAGTAGAATTGATGGCTTAACAGGTCTCCGCTGCTGAGGTGCAGCGGCTGCCGCGGATGCGGCGCTGCCTTCCCTGCGTCGGTGAATGAAGACGCCGCGCGAGGTTCGAGTGTTCTGGGCATTTCCGCCCGCAGACGCAGGGCTCAGTCGACGTGACATTGCGGTGTTAAAAAGGGGCTTTAACCTTCTGTTTGTGTCGACCACAATGCGACATGGGGGCGCGCGCACAGTTTCTTACTTTCTGTTAATGGCTAATTATCGCGCGTGACGCTTTTCGAGAAAAGCCTAACGAGGCGCACCTGTGTCAAACTCCGGGCTCGTGCTTTGAGCGCGCGGGCTCCTTGCCGCAACCTGTGACCATTCTGTTGATCTGAGGCTCTTAACCTTGGACTAAACCCCCGTTCAAGCAATGTCCTGCCTGCATTTGGTCCCTCACTGTGCTGATCGGTGCATTTTCAGGTAATATAAAGAAGATTTCTAGACTTTTCCACAAAGGAAGCGAAGCCTTTCAGAATTTTAGACGTATGTCCTTCAAACAGCTCTTAAGAGCATCTTTCTTTCACTCTGTTCTGCAGTCCTTAGACCAGAGGTAGAGAATTACCCAGAAATTCTACTCAAGTAAGATTAGTTACTTCAAAATAAGAGAAAAAGTAGTCATGAAAAAGTAACTGGTGAAAAACTACTCTAAGTAATGGTTTAACATCTTGATATGTTGTATTTCTGTCTTCAGAAAGTCTCTCACTGTTATATTGAGCAAGTCAGGGATGTTATTTTTGTTTGGACTATATGTGATAAATGACTAGTCTACTTTTGTTTTCTTTATTGGATATGGAACACTAAGTCTGTCACGTTTTGAAAGGTCCTTTTAGTTTTTTTTTAATAGTGTTAAATACGGATATTACTGCTGCTTTAAAAAGTTATAAACAACAGGTTCTTCATCAGTTTGTTTAATTTCTTGATGCCTTCTTCTTCCAAAATTTCACATTTTTCTCCAGGTGTGTTAAGGCGCTTTTAATCATTGTTGAATTTTACTGGCACAAAATCGTTATACTAATTGGTTAACTTCAAGCAATGCAGTAAAATAAAAATAAAAATCTACAAAACACAAATATTTCAAGACCATTTCAGATATCAGATCTGATTAGAAAATAAAGAAAAATGACTGTGAGTTTTTTGTCAGTGCTGATGAGCATTGTTAGTACAATAAGAGTACAAGCTAGTACAATTAAAAATACCAAAAACTAAAATAACTTGACAAATACAGCCCTGTCTAGACAGCAAAAACTGTTTCTTCCGTTTTTTGTCAAAAAGTAAAAATGTGACAATACTACTCCTGTGAGTACAGTTTAAAACACAGTTGCTAAAGTACAAATGAATAAATGTATCTTTTACCCATTTCAGCTCAAAAGGCATATTTTTTTCTCTTTTAAACCTGTTACTAAACAATCAGTGGCTGGGAATCTATACATCGTACTCAAGTTATTATTAAACTTGATGTAAAATAATTATTTCAAAAATTCAGTTTAGTAAAAACATAACAGGTATAAAACTGCTCAAATATTCTGTAAGAGTTTGAATAGTTTGCCTAAAACTAATACTTATTCATTCATTCATTCATTCATTCATTCATTTTCTTATCCGTTTTTTCCCTTTCGGGGTCACGGGGCTCCCGGAGCCTATCCCGGCCACTCATGAGCGAAGGCAGGGGACGCCCTGAACAGGTCGCTAGTCTGTTGCAGGGAAGAATTTCAACAATCATACATCCATTCACTCTCACACTCACACCTAGGGACAATTTAGAGTTGCCAATTAACCTATGAAGCATGTTTTGGACTAATACTTATTTAAAGCCCAAATAGATTTTCCCCCAAGGTTTAAACATGACATTAAATCTATCATTTTTTAGAGCTCTTAATGAATTTTTGTGTGTTAAATAACTTGTTTGTACCAATGACTGAGCAATTGTGACTTCATCCATAGAAAATGCTTGACTTCCAGTTCCAATGAAATGAAGACAATTTAGTCGACCTTTTATCCGATATGGATGCTGCCATGTTGGAGCCAGGCTTCATCAGTAAGCACTAATTGGTCAGAGTCAGTCTGGTTGCCATTGAAAGGAAAACCCATCCTCACCAATCAAGAGTGGACTTGTTGGAAGTCCACACCTCTACCACCTCAAACAGAAAGATAATCTGTCAATCAAATGTTTTAAACATCTGATTGGCCACTTTGTTACTTGCAAAAAGGTATCAGAGCAAAAATAGTTATTCAGACCAAAAAAATGACTGAGCAATAGCTGTTTTTTTTTTTTTTTCTGAATAGAAGTTTATGGGATTTTGGCATCTTGGAATCAGCAGGAACTTCCTGTTTGGAATGCAAAGGGGAGGGGTCACTCAGTCCAGTTCTCCTATACAGTCAGTGGTTAGTACCCACCTCTGCTAATTAGCTTGTTTTGTTCAGCTGATGCTATTATCAGCTTATAAAAGATCTTTCTGGACTGTTCCACATCCAAAACTTCACCATTTAGGATTCCTGTCCTTCAAACAATTAATAAGGAGACTGCAAAGTGCTTCAATCACCTTTGAAAGCATGCTTCTATCCTTCTGATCTTCTGCTGTTATTATGCATGTCATATAGAGCATTCCCATGGCACACTGAGAACTACCTGAAGTGATGTTTCTGAAACATCAAACCAGAATGCTTCAATAATTTAGGTCCTACCATCTTGCAGGAGCATGCAGACCCTTTCACTTGAGTACACAATGGGGCAATTGGCTCCTTTTCAGGCCAAAATCTGGTTCTGAATATTTCAAATAGCCACAGTATACATCTGTAAGTGGATTGTGGGGCTGCGTTTCCTCTCTTGATGAAGAAAGTGGATTCAGAAAATTACTTTCAGGAGTCCATCCATCCATCTTGTCTTTTCCCTTCATCCTGGCCAGGGTCACAAGGGGGCTGGATTCTCTCCCAGGAGTAATCAGGCAAGGGGGCGTGGCACAAATGGAGCGGGTCACAAATCCATCACACAGAGGCAATAGCCGTGCAAACACTCACTCCTACAGTTTATTTACAGTTAACTATCAACCCAACATGCATCTGTGTTTAAGCTGAAGAAATGCACGTCCTTCCTATGCAGGCATGAGCCGGAGGTGCAAACTCCACAACTGAAGGTCCTTTCCAGCATCCCTCCTCCTGAAAGACTTAGATGTGAAAAAAACATAGCTCAGCAGCAGACATGAATATCTTTAAAGCCTCTTATGGAAAACATGTTAAGTTGTGCATTCATTAACAACTCTGTAGCAGTCTTTTTCGTTTCTAATTAAAAAATAGTTAAAAAAAAGTTTTTCTAGAGATTTTGTTCAGATGAATACAGATTTATTTTAGGACAATAAAGACAAAGTTTAGTTGACCACAGGGCTTAGGAAAAAACAAAATTAACTTTAAACATGATAAAATAAAATAATATATATTTTTTTTATGGTCGAGAGTGAAAATACAATCTGTGTTAATTATAACTGTCTGTTCACTTTTAAGAACTCTCCTGGCGTGATTTAGCCAAATGTAGGACTGAAAGACCACATTTTTACTTTGAAAATCTTCCTTACTAGCTGTTAAACCACAAACCGGAAACTAATTACTGCACTGCTTTTATCTGTCACAAGAACATGCAGACCACTGGATCCCATTGCAGCAGGTTTATTAGCTCAGCTAAAAGTACACAAAGCTAAATCAGGGTCAGGCAGGCAGAGGTCAATAACAAGCATGAGAGTATCAGAGAAGAGACAGGAGTAGTCAGGATCCAGGCGAGATTCAGGGCAGGCGACAGGCAAACAAAGTCAGAAACACAGTCAGGAAACAGAAGATCGGGCCAAACACGTCACGGGCCAAAGCTGAGTCTCTGATTGGTTGATGCAATGTGTCTTTTTGCCAAAGTTCAGATTATTTAACTCTAGACGTGCAGCAACACCCAAATCACACCCTGATCCCCGAACCTGCTGCTGCCAGACTGACACGCCGCGCCTGACGCTCAAATCACGCCGCAGAACCTCTCATCCCGTCTGTATGTTGACCTTACATTGAAACTGGGGGCCCTTGATGCGCAAATGCCATTCATTGTAAACATAGTTTTATTTTTTAATAGCTTTAAATATGACATAAGTTCAAAAATAGATCATTCATTGATGGTGCACCCTGTAATGCAGTGCACCCTAGAGTGCAGAAAATAGCAGAAAATGCAGACGCTTTGCTTTGGACGCATTCCAGATGAAAAAGATATTTCTCTCAAATAATTTTTGTCCAGATATTTTGGTTTAACTGGTGGGCATCATGGTTAAAAGCTGAAGAATAATTTCCTTTCTCCTTTGGTCTTCAAATGCCCCCCCCTCCTCCCAAAGTTTCTCCTCCCCTCATCGCATTTTGTTTTCACAACATCTCTGACTGTGGTGTTGGGCTCAGCCGTGTGGAGCTCTCCACAGTCAGATCTCAGTCCACATGGTGTGAGCCTCTCTGGCCTCATGAGTGTGACCACAAGTAAATGACTTTTCTCAGTCGGTCCCTTCATCTGTTGAGACATATGGAGCTAATTTTTCCCTTCCACCCCCCACCTCCCCTTGTTTCCTTTCACAGCAAATGTCCGCGTGGTGAAATGGAAGCATTTTCAGATCCATTGTCCAGCAGTGCGAAGTGTGTGGGAGAGCGGGTTCTGGAAGGAGAGGCTGTTATCTTATCGGAGTGCCAAAGATGCTCAGCTTTTATGAGTCAGACATCTGAAGTGTGGTGATTAGAGGATCTCTTTTTAATTGCTGCTCTTTGCTGTTCCGCATGCACAAGCAGTCAAATCAAATATGTAGCAGAGACAGAGAAAGATCTTTGCAGCGCTTTGCATTTGCATCTTTATTCCTGAAGGCGTGGAGATGCACGACGCAGGAAGACGAGGGATCTCAAGTGACGGCAAAATAAATAAGAATAATGCCTCCCCTCGTGACTTGGGGAAGACCTGTTTTAGCTGTTGCTTTATGCAAGTCAAGGCATAAATAAATGTTTTGAAGATGTCTCCATAAAGGAGTTTTCCTGAGCTCCACCCCCACTTCATGTATAGGAGGAGGAAAAGCTGCTTATAAAAACATCACCCTGCAGATCTGCTGGCCCTGGAGGTCTCCCTATTCACTGAGCTGGTCAAGCTGACATTCGTTCAGGACATAAAACAACCATTTGATGATGATCAAGAAAGTTGATGAGATGCAAGTATCATCTCTTATTTAAGAAGCTTCAAACATGATCATGACAGCCATAAACAAAAATACTGAGGGGGAATTACAGCTTAGGTCCTGAGGGTGACACAAACAAAGCCGATGAGAAAGACCAGCTGCGTTTATCCACACAAACCTCCTTCCCTCATTATGCCCAGCCACAGTTTCTGGATGCAAAGCTATTAGTCATTGAGGTTCAAAGGAAGTATTTGTTGATGAAACCTTGTTAAATGACACATTTTTGTGATTTGGGGGAGTGGCTGGAGCACAGTCGGTTGAGCAGCTGTCTGCCAGGTAGATCGATGGTTTAATTCCAGAGCTTAACAGTCATTAGCTATGTTTACTTGCACGCCAATATTCCTATCTTAGCCCTGCTAAGCTTATTCCCTTGACATGGTAACATCAATTAATTCATCTGGTCATCTTAGTTAAAAAAATGGTTGTATTCTGGAGAAATCAAGTAGAAACACAGAGATTTTTCATTAATGACCCAAATGATAGACACATAGAAGCAGTCACTGAATTTTCGGACTGAATCTATTCTTTTCTGCATTTTTTGATTTGACTCAAATGTTCCTTGGCAAGCTTTTCCTCACAAAACTTTTACATTTACTGGACTTATTTCTGCATCACTGTACCAGATTTGAAGCATTTGCCTCTAAGTGAATTTATGAGCACTCATCCTCTAACACTGTTAGGAGCCATCGTCCCCACATTTGGGCCGTGATCTCTTTTAAGAAAGCGATGGAGGCATGGTGATCAGAAAATGTACTGTAGCTACTGTTAAATGTATTAAGCTTCAGAGCCTAAAAAGGAGTCAGCACCTTTATACTGTAGTTAGTTAAAACTCTGTAAACATTGATTTGTAATTTTTTTCCCCAGTACAAATTAAATCAATTTAATAGGATGTTGCTGAAAACACAAAGCCACCCTCACTTTTAAATCACAAAGTCCCACTCCAACGATCTTTGATCTATTGTAAAAGCATTCCCACTGGTCTTTTAATTATGATTATGCCATTTTTAGCCCCCAAAAAATCCTTTTCTAGGACATAATTTCAAGAGAGTGACTGTAGTTCATTAGAAATTAACCTCTGAGTGTGGACCGTTGGCGCTGTGCAAGCCTTCCCAGACTTCCCATCATCTCTTTGTTTACACTCTCTCCTGCTAGTTTAGAAACCCCTCACACCCCCAACCTAACATTATAGGTTCAACAAAAATGGCAAGCAATATTGGATCTATTTTTCAGATGAGGAAAACAATGACGTACATTGTCTGCAAGTGGCTGCATCAGAATGGAGCAGACCAGGGAGCTTGTGGCTTGCCATGATAACTTCAACATCACACCTGCAAGCTTTTTCCAACTGCATTTTTGCATCTACTTCTGATTCACGATGGTTTGAATAAAGAAATATTTAGAAATGTAATTTTAATCTTGCTTAATGTTCTTAATATGTGTCCTCTGTCAGCAGAAGCATGCTGCAAGAACACGTAAAAAACATTTTCTTTGGACTATGTCTTTAAGCATACAGTATGTTTTTAACAGTTTTGGTGACCTTTCTGAGTGACGGTCAAAATCTCTCAAATGTCACAAACTTCCAGAAGCCTAAAGCTCTCATTTTACAGGAGGGACAGAATGTCTGCAGGTCACAAGACACTTTGAAAATGTCAGCCATTGGGGACCCAAAGTGGTGTTGAAGATAGATGTGGGGTTTAAAACTGTAAAAGCTTGTTTGTCGAATGAAGAATTGCTCCAGTCATGCATTAATTAGATTTTCTGGCAGTAGAAAGAAACTACAGTTATTGGATACAGGACCTACGGCCGAGGCTGGCAGAGAACTGCAGGCTATTTTAGTCGTAAAGGCAAAGACAGCAAGGGGCCAGTTTTTGATCCTGATAAGCTGAGAGGCATTGCTCGAAGGTTATTGGCTTCAACCGTGGGTGTCATTTTCCTGGATCAAATCGCAGAACGAAAAAAGTAAAATAACTTCCTAAAAACTGTTTACTCTATCAATAAAATGAAAAAAAAAACAATCTTCTGAACTTCTATTGCACTTGATGTTCAAAAATGTAATGTTTTGTTGTTATTTTGTCACTCAGAGTGTGTGAAGCGCCGCCGCACATCTGTTGCTGTGACAACCAGATGTTTTGGCTAAAGGTTGTGTGCGTTTGCTCGGAGGGGTTTCTGCAAAGAGGAGAGGAGCTCCAACTGTCTTTTCGTTGAACTTGTTATGCGCTGCAGTAAATAGTGTGTATCACTGCATCCTGGGGGTGTCACAATACTCAACATCGAGACTCCAGGCATGTTAGCCACGTGGAACGGAATCCTACCGCCACTATCAACCCTGTTAATGTGAGCTCCTGCATAGTTTACTAAAAAAATTAAAAAAAACACATAAATAAATTGCCTTTTGTGTTTGTGCTTTAGAAGCTTTTCTGTAATTTCTAAGAAAACATCTCCAACAAAAAGGACAAAACCAATGATCAATAGAAGATTAATGTGTCCTAAAAACCTATAAGAAATAACATGGATCAGTGCTGGATCCCGTTACACCTATTATGATATGGTTTTAGAGGATAAACAGTGCATAAGGGCCTTTGCAAAAGCCTAAATGTTATTATTTTTAAATACCTACTCCATTCCAAATGGTGTTTTTTGGTGTTTTTCTACCAGTTCCTAGCATTTCTGTCATGATGAAGAACATATAGAAAAAAAATTATGATCAGAACTGTATTTCTGATCATTTCTTTATTCAAATCGTTGTGAATTGGGGGAGAAGAAAAACAATTGTTTGAAAAAGACCAGGAGAAAGTGTAAACAAAGGCATGATGGGAAATGGGGGGCTGGCTTACTCCATTCCAACATTCCCGCCCAGAAATCAGGGGTGGATTTCTGTTGAACTGTCATAGAAATGGCACAGGATTTTTTATTTCGACTAAAATGGCATAAAAATTATTAAAACACTACTGGGGACACTTTAACAATAGAGCCAAAGATGATCGAAGTGGGACTTGAAAGATTTACAGCCAAACAGCTTCATATTATCTAATGGACTTTGCAAGAACTCCTGAGGTCTCTTCAGAATCCATTCTGAGAAGGACATGCTGCATGCTTCTAAGAACTGCATAGTAAAATACAATTACACATCAATAGCATTGTGAAAATGAAGGAACGCTCTTATTTAAGCGGTATAGAATCACTTGTAGAAGAATACATTTTGTTCCTGTTCCCTTTTGCAAAAAAAAAAGACATAAATAAGCACGGACTCAGAAACTCTGCTTTAGACCTTAACCACTTCAGACTTCTACAAGAATTTACTAAACTTCTGAGAAAAAGTTCTGCTTTGTTGAGAACAATTTGTTAAAACCTTTTAATAAAAATCTGGAAAAAACAGCTTTTTATCCCCCCCCCCCCCCCCCCCCTTGCTGTTGTGGAAGTATGACTAAATCAATTTTTTTCTTGTCAGGTAAACCAGAGTTTTGGATCTGGACTGTCCTCTGAGTTGATTTAAAGTCCCTTTAGGCTTGGAAATGACAGACTGTCACAGGTTCCAAAAAAAAGGACAAATAGTAGGGGTGTAATAATTAATTGTAACAATGATTCAATTCATATCATAATTTGTGGTTGACAGTCTGATTCATAGTCGATATTTGTTCATTTTAGACAAGCCAATTTGATCCATTTTGGGACTGTTGGTGGTGGTGGTGGGGGAGGGGGGGTGCTCTGTGTGGTGTAGCTCTGGTGGGTTTGATGGGCTACCTGCTCTCACTGAAGCATTCAATATGTTCAAGTACATATTAGGAAACACACAGTATTTCAGTTTACATGACGTTACATTATGACACTCATCCCATGACCAAAACATGACCATCACAAGAGGCACTCAGCTGCAATCTCTGTGTGTTCATTTGCTGAACACGACAACAAAATCCATACTTTGATCCAGTTCACTGACCTAAAATCGATCCAGAATATCTTCTGCTAAAACTTCAACCAGTTTGACTCAGAGATCAATACCTGGGTATTGATCAGTGCAAGTTTTCCAGATTCCTTGGATTTCTTCAAGATAATCAAGTGTAAATTAAACAGAATTAATGTCAAATCCATTCACATTTTATTTCCATAAAGTTGTTTTTACACATCCAAAAAATCCAAAGGGAACATTGTTAGAACATTCTAGCACACTGTATGGTCACATGTCTTTGCTGAATTCAAAGTGTTTCCACACATTGGACTGAAATGATGGACTGATCATTTTACTGTCATCATATGTGTGTCGTCTGCTGTGATGCACTTGGTCATTTTTACATTATAGTAAAATAAACCTACTATACCTCAATACAAATGGTAATTTCCAATATTGATATAACCGATTTATTTCATTTTGAAACATTTTTTTAATGGTATAGGTTGATTGATTTAACAGCTTGTCTCAGATAGATCAATCTAGTTGGATCATTGGAATAGAAATTATGTCGATTCATCGTTACACCCCTAGCAAATAAGTGAAGCAAACAAGCCTGACAATTGCTAAAGACCGTCACCATTTAATATTACAGTATTTGATTTTTATTGTTGGATTTCAGTCATTTCTTTAAATCTATTTATCTATTACTTTTCAATAGGTTTCAAATGGTGATGACAATTTTGATCTGTTAGCTTAAGGGCTTTGGTAAATCAATCAAATTCATAGTGTAACATGATCTGGAGACATAGCTTCAATCATGCAGTCTTGTCTGCAGGGCCTTGCTTTATTTATTTAGCCAGAAGCCTCCCAAACAAAAAAAGGTATAAAAAATAAAGCATATTAGCAGACGAACAGAAGACAAACTCATGTATTTCAGTTGTTGCTGAAAAGGAAGAAGTTCCAGCCTTCCTTGACAGGAATATACAATAAAAATTCCCTCTTCCTGGCACCTGCACAGGGAGAACCTCTTTTAATATAATGTCCTGTATTACAGCGGGGAAAATAAGTATTGAACACGTCAATATTTCTCTCGAAAAACATATTTCTAATCAGCTATTGACACAAAATTTTCACCAGATGTCGGCATCAACCCAAGTAATGCACACATTGAAAGAAATCCAAACATTTATGTCCATAAATGAAGTTATGTGTAATAAGGTGAAATGGCACAGGGAATAAGTATTGAACACATGAAGAAAAGGAGGGGTAAAAAGGTCTGGCAAGCCAAGAAAGCAGCTGCAGTTTGTCAGTATTCAGAAGGTTAACATGCCCCCTATTAGTGCAAAGTAATATCAGCTGGTATAGTCCTGATTGATGCCTTTTAAAAAGGTTTCTCACCAGCAAGGTGTTAGACAAGAAGCATTGCATGATGGGTAAAAGCAAAGAGCTGTCCAAAGACCTACGCAACCTTATTGTTGCAAAACACACTAAAGGCATTGGGTACCATTGGGGCCATCATCCGGAAGTGGAAAGAACACGGCATTACCATAAACCAGCCACGGCCAGGTGCTCCTCGCAAGATTTCAGACAGAGGAGTCAGAACAATCCTCAGAAGGGTTCTCCAACAGCCCAGGGCCACTCGTGGAGAGCTTCAGAAAGACCTGGAATCAGCAGGTACCGTTGTTTCAAAGAAAACAATAAGTAATGCACTCAACCGCCATGGCCTCCATGCACGCACACCACGCAAGACTCCATTTTTGAAGAAGAAGCATGTTGAAGCTCGTTTGGAATTTGCGACACAACATTTGGATAAACCCATGACATTCTGGGATAAGATACTCTGGTCAGATGAGACCAAAATTGAACTCTTCGGATGTCATAAGACACAACATGTTTGGAGGAAAAATGGCATCGCACATCACCCCCAAAACACCATACCAACAGTCAAGTTTGGAGGTGGGAGCATCATGGCGTGAGGCTGGTAGACTTCATATCATTGAAGGAATAATGACTGGAGAAAAGTATTGAGACATTCTTGATCAGAATCTGCTGTCATCTGCCAGGCTGCTGAAGATGAAAAGAGGGTGGATCTTTCAGCAAGACAACGATCCCAAGCACACAGCCAAGGTAACACTCAACTGGTTGAAGAAAAAGAAAAGAAAGCTGCTAGAATGGCCCAGTCAATCACCAGACTTGAATCCAATTGAAAATCTTTGGAAAGAACTGAAGATCCGGGTTCACAGAAGAGACCCCCGGAACCTTGAAGATTTGAAAGCTGTTTGTGTGAATGAATGGGCCAAAATCACACCTGAGCAATGTATTCGACTGGTTTCTCCATACAGGAGGCGTATTGAGGCTGTAATCACCAACAAAGGTTTTTGCACTAAGTATTAAATCAATTTCAGTAAGCGTGTTCAATACTTATTCCCTGTGCCATTTCACTTTCTTACACATAACTTCATTTATGGACATAAATGTTTGGATTTCTTTCTATGTGTGCATTACTTGGGTTGATGCCGACATCTGGTGAAAATTTCGTGTCAATAGCTCGATTAGAAATATGTTTTTTGAGAGAAATGTTGACGTGTTCAATACTTATTTTCCCTGCTGTATCTGCCTTGATTATGTCCATTATAAACCATCGGAAATGTGACATAGATGTATGCTTATAAGTCACTGATGCAGACATGGTGAATGCATCGGCAGTCCTTAGTGTATGCTGGACTGTATTTTTATGAGAAGTGGGGGAAATAGCGACACAAAGGCATAAACTGAATGATGAAAGAAGTTAACACTGTTAACACTGTCACTGTTTGCTTTGCTCTTTTTTCAGTCTTTTTCTTTTTTTAATTAAACTGACTCAAGCTAAAGATAAACCCTCTGACCTGCAGGTTATAAGTTGAGCTGTGCACCATCGGTCTATATCGGCTTTAGGTCATTGCTAAATGGAAAAGAACTGGCGGGATAAAGGTTTTTGAAGCTGCTCCTTAGGTTTTGGAACCATTTTTGGCTTCATGAGAATTATCACAAATATGCGAATAGACTCCCGCTTTACAAGATAATTAAAGCTTAACCCATAAGCATCACTCCTGTCATGATTTTGTATGTTTTTCATGTTGCCGTGCAGCAGTCAGGCTTCTAAATAAATGTTTTCTCTTTTGATCTCCTCAAAACACAAACAAGAGGTTTTTATTTTAGGTCATGTGTGCAAAATAAACATATGTTCTTTAGGTTCTTTATGCTTAATGCAGGGTTGCTTAGGGTGTCTTCAGGGACTCTAGAGGATCTCCACCTTTGCCTCCTGCTGTCTTATTTAATTGCATGTTTGCATGTGGTCTCTGGTCTGCAAAACTGAACATTTTCATGGGAAAACTGCCTTTTTGATTCCTTTTTTTAGCATCTGCTACTTTTTGAAAAAGGTGATTCTAGTTCTCTAAGGCTTCATCCTTCTGTGTAATTGAGGCCAACCTAGTTATTGGCATTTGGAGAAAATAATCTTCCCATTGCGGGTATAAAGGATCCGTATACTAGTAACAAATGTTTCTTTGTTTTCTCCCAGCTTGATGAAACCAGAACCATATTTATCTATTCTAAGGTAGGCCTGGGCGATAAATCGATCAAATGAATTAATTCGAATTTTTTGTTACGGGCGATTTCAAAAATAACTACATTGAGTTTTTATGTGGCGCATTTTTGGCTCCTCAGAGCTTCCGTAGCGTTAGTTTCACACGGCACGCGCCAAACAACACACGAAAACAGCACGCGACCGCATGGCTACTGGAGAGAGTGGGCAGTTTGTTCCCAAGAAGGAAATAAACTCATCTGTTGTGTGAAACTGGTGTGCCTTTACTGTCACAGACGTAGAGGAAGAGCCCCCCTCCCCACACTCCCACATTTACCTAAAGGAGCCCATCGGAGTCAAAGGCTCTCACGCGCGGTCGCGTGGCACGCGCTCAGTCTACTTACAAACGCACGCGCCCTAACACACATGCGACCTGACACACATACTCATTCTACAACGCCTGTATAGTTAATTCATTAGTTAGTTGTTACTGTTATTTGTTAATAAAGAATACTGCGTTGTAATTATTACTTGTACAAGTATTCATTTGCGACGCGGCCACCGTAGGATTTTGTTTTCGGCGGAGGTGGGGGTGGGGGGGGGGGGCGTAACCGCGACTCCTGCTGCTTCATCGTCAAGACGGGGTTTCTTAATTTACTTAAAACTTTAGACTCAGATATGAGCTGTATTGTTAACTTTTAGAAAATGCTGCTACTGTCAAGGTGAATCTTTGTCTCCTTTAGTCTAGACTTTTTTTTTGCAGATTATTTCCAAAAATGAGAGAACACTAAATAGAAATTCTGCCCCTGCAAGTTTTTAAAATGATTACTTTTGAAACATTTCTTGGTTAAAAATGTCTTTTTAAGCAACTTATTCAAGCATAACACATGTTTTTCAAGTTGTTGTACTTTTCCTAATAGCTTTAATGTGCATAATTAGCCCTGATGAAATGTAGACACAAAATGCAGAATTTATTTTTTCAGAGGTTTTGCATTAAACACATAGGAACCTAAAGCTTTTCTGTATTCACGAGCTTTAGTGTTAATCAAACCCTTTTAAAGACTCTGAATCAAGGGAAAAGCTTTAAGGAACAACCCAAGAGCTTCATAAACAAAGTTTGAGACATTTGGGTTGTCGCATCATTTCAGCGTATGGGAGGATTCAGATCAAAAGACACAAAACAGGGGATGATGTTGATTGGAGGATCATGTGATGCAATCACTATGGATGAAATCCGTGTCAGTGACTTTCTGTGCTGAGACAAAAACTGTTTTTAGTTCAACTAAATGGGAAGTAATAGCTCTTTTTTGTGTAATAGCTTTATAAATACATCCTTAGCTTATTTACACGCTTGCACCATGTTTGTCCATGTTTGCAAAAAGCAACTAGATATAATGCTGATTTGAACTCAAATGTCTTAAAAATTGTGTAGAATGCAAATGTTTAGTAAAAAAGACAAAATAGTAGATTCTTAAAAATCAGTGCATACATTCCAAATGTAATATTTTAAACAGCTAGAATAGAGTCTACTGTATACAGAATAGGCAGGCGATGCCCCCCACTGACAGTGATTCTTGGTGCTTCTACACCCTTGGAGTCCCACTCTAATCATCTTTTGTTGTTTTCTAGAAGATAGTTCCTGTGGAGCAGCAGAAAATTCAACTGTAGATTGTATAGTACCACTGGCGCAGAGCAACCCCCCCTCCCCATTACTGAGATTTCCCTGTTTACATGCTCTCCTTCTAGCTTACAGCCCCTCACACCCCCCTCCTAACATTATCAGTTCAACAAAAGTTAGCCCAGTTAACCAATTCTAGATGAAGCTCCCTTCTGAAGGACATTTCTAGTTGCTCAAGAACAAAATAATATTAACCATGATGCTTTAGTTTTCCATCACTCTAGTTATTAAAGATTCATATCACCAAGAACAAGAGAGATGTTTAATACATCATTGTTTAAAGGAAAAAGATTTTCCTATTAATGACGGCTTTATATATGGCTTCACATATATGCGAGAAGGGAATAATAATCCTGAAAAGGTATAACAGAACTTTACATCTTAATACCCAGAATAATTAGACCTTTAACCATGGAAACAAATATGAATTAATCAACTTTTTTTCAAAGAACAGATTTTAAAAATGGCCAACTGAGGTTTATAGTTTTATATAAAAAAATAAATTTAATAATTAATAATAAAGTATTATAAAAAAGGTAACTCAATCATACTTTAGCATCAAAAACTAATTTACACTTTTTTTTACAGACTAGAAAATGTGGACAAAGTGCTGTTTTATAAATGACCAAAAATCCAAAATGACTAAATGGTGTAAAACCAACCACAGAAACAATACAAAAATGATATGTCCAATACTCTCAGATGACCAAACATATGGATTTTACTTGTTTCATGCAAGCTTTTTATAAAAAAATAAAGAAAGAAAGAAAGAAAGAAAAACCCTCAACCATTTGACTCTAAAACCTTTAGGCTGGTCTTAAACTTTTTAAATGTACAAATATATCTGAAAAATGTTTGGACGGTTATCTTCACAACTTTTTATTAGTTTTTGTCACTCCACATGATCTATGATGTGTGGGGTTTCCAAATTGTTTACTGCTGTGTGTCAAGCCCTACGAATGTTGGTTTTATTAGACTTTACTTCTGCTTTTAATACTTGGAACTTACTTCATTGTGATAGATCAATCGATGCAATGAGTGGTTGATAAAGAAAAGCTGTTGCTTCTCTTCCTGCCTCTTAAATCGATCTTTTTGAGGATCCTACAGTTCAAATCCTCCAGCACCTCCTTTAACGTTAGTTGGTAAAAAGGAGTTATTCTCTGACCCTAACTATTCTCAATTTATCTAAAAGCTTCTGTGCCAGGGGCCCGCAACTTCAGTTTTCAGATGCCATTGTCCTGTTTCTGTCCATGTTTAAATCAACTAGGGCGGCATGATATGAGGAAAACTCGCGATATGCGATACTAGAGATCAATATTGCAATGACTATATAACTTGCGATGAATGAAAAAATAGCAAAAACAACTAAAATATTTCAGTTTCACTGCAAAAGTTTAATTTAAATAAGAGTCCAAATACCTTAAATTATTCTCCAAATATGACCCTCGTCTAATTAGGAGGGCAAAATCTAACATAAAGGCTTCATCCGATTGGTCAACAACGTGAAGGGCTTCAAGTTGCTATAAGATTGTTTTAGCATATTTAAGGTTTATCATTGTGATTTTTGCCGACTTTTGTGATATGGATATTGCACAGCTTCAAACTCGCGATAACGATAAATTTGCAATTAATTGTGCAGGCCAAAAATCAACTATGCCTTTTGGAGCTTTTCTTTGGCTGGACACACTTAAGCAAAGTGATGAGTGGATAGGAAAATTTTATTTGGAAATCTAAGTAACACTGCATTATTCATATGTCAACTTTCTCCAAATTGCTGATTAATTTTTGCTTGACATTGACATTTCTTCATTACTGTAGCTCCCTCTTCTCTTCTTTTTATTCAGACCTTCCCCATTTGGACTAAATTCCCATCAAAGTTCACCATCGGTTTATTTGTTTTTCTCACCACACTCTCTGTCTGAACCGTTCACTACATTTATGTTGATGCATTTTGTCACCATTTTTTGTTGCTGCACAGATAATCTGCTCAGTGCCTAATGGCCTTTTCTTGCACTTGACACAAAGTTAAAGGTGATGGTGTCTTCCAGTCAATGGAACACACTTCATGGCAGTCAGTATCTGTTCAGTTCTTTAAGACATTCGAACATTTTTTGGTTGATTTTTATCTTGACTCAACTGCAGTTATTGGTTTTAGTTTTTTTATTTGCTAACTCCTAAATATTATTAAACATACTATCTGTCATTTTATCTGAATGGGGGAATATGACTGTGACTGTAAAGGGCTTTGGGCTTTAAAAGACCACTATGATAAAAAGTGAAATAAATAAAATGTGTTTTTAACATATTCTTGTGGCATTTTTCTGATGATGGAGGACATATATATAAAGATAAATAGGCTTAAAATTGCATTTTGAGTATACCTTTTTTTAAATTAGTGTGAATCAGGAGCAGACGATCACTCCAATACTGCTCATCATTTTTGTTGCACTATCTAGCAGGAGAATGTCTGAGCGGATGGATGACTGGAAGTGGGGGTGGACTTAAACTGCACCAAGTGTCTTGCCTCTAACTCTGAAGGAATTTCTAATAAACTACTCCCGCATTGCAGAAACTATGTCCTCGAAACAACAATACAGGTTTAGTGATTTTGGCTAAAAACAGCATAATCATAATTAAAAGACTACTGGAACACTCTTACAATCAATCAAAAGATGATCAGAGTGGGACTTTAAAGGCCTATATCATGCAAAATCAACTTTAAAGCTTTTTAAATGTATTAAAATGTTCATTCCTCACAAAAAGAAACCCAAAAGCTGTATTTTGATCCGTTCACACATTTCTGAGTATTCCTCTAAAAACCTGCTTTGTGAGCATCAGCCCCTCCCAATCCATGAAAAGGAGCGGGTTCTCACGAGCTGAAGTGAGGAACAGCCCCTTTCAGGAAGAGTCTGCTCTGCCAGCATTACCCCCAGGCTAACACACACACACTTTCTCCGTTGATCTAGCAGTGATCGGCCTAACACTTTCATTTTATATGTACAATTCATCTTTGCAGAAGTTCGGATGTTGTTTGTTTTCTTGGGCAAGACGCAGACATGTTGTCGAGGCCGACTCGAGGTTGACGTCATGAAATGTGCTGCACCCACAAGGAGCGAAAGGCGGTGCCTCAGAGATCGAGTCATTTTACTTCCGGGTTGGAAAATATCTTTGGAAAAAAACTAATTCGATTTAAAAAATGTGTTCTTTTGTGTGCCAAAGGTAATATTTATCATATACACAGATATTGTTTACTAAAAACAAGCTTAAAAATAGAGGGAGCTGCTTGGTGGCGCAGTGGTTAGCGTATGTCCATGTATGTATGTCCATATGTCCATGTACAGCGGGGAAAATAAGTATTGAACACGTCAACATTTCTCTCAAAAAACATATTTCTAATCGAGCTATTGACACGAAATTTTCACCAGATGTCGGCATCAACCCAAGTAATGCACACATAGAAAGAAATCCAAACATTTATGTCCATAAATGAAGTTATGTGTAAGAAAGTGAAATGGCACAGGGAATAAGTATTGAACACGCTTACTGAAATTGATTTAATACTTAGTGCAAAAAACCTTTGTTGGTGATTACAGCCTCAAGACGCCTCCTGTATGGAGAAACCAGTCGAATACATTGCTCAGGTGTGATTTTGGCCCATTCATTCACACAAACAGCCTTCAAATCTTCAAGGTTCCGGAGGTCTCTTCTGTGAACCCGGATCGTCAGTTCTTTCCTAAGATTTTCAATTGGATTCAAGTCTGGTGATTGACTGGGCCATTCTAGCAGCTTTCTTTTCTTTTTCTTCAACCAGTTGAGTGTTACCTTGGCTGTGTGCTTGGGATCGTTGTCTTGCTGAAAGATCCACCCTCTTTTCATCTTCAGCAGCCTGGCAGATGACAGCAGATTCTGATCAAGAATGTCTCGATACTTTTCTCCAGTCATTATTCCTTCAATGATATGAAGTCTACCAGTACCACGCCATGATGCTCCCACCTCCAAACTTGACTGTTGGTATGGTGTTTTGGGGGTGATGTGCGGTGCCATTTTTCCTCCAAACATGTTGTGTCTTATGACATCCGAAGAGTTCAATTTTGGTCTCATCTGACCAGAGTATCTTCTCCCAGAATGTCATGGGTTTATCCAAATGTTGTGTCGCAAATTCCAAACGAGCTTCAACATGCTTCTTCTTCAAAAATGGAGTCTTGCGTGGTGTGCGTGCATGGAGGCCATGGCGGTTGAGTGCATTACTTATTGTTTTCTTTGAAACAACGGTACCTGCTGATTCCAGGTCTTTCTGAAGCTCTCCACGAGTGGTCCTGGGCTGTTGGAGAACCCTTCTGATAATTGTTCTGACTCCTCTGTCTGAAATCTTGCGAGGAGCACCTGGCCGTGGCTGGTTTATGGTAATGCCGTGTTCTTTCCACTTCCGGATGATGGCCCCAATGGTACTCACTGGAACTTTCAGAAGTTTAGAAATACGCCTGTACCCAATGCCTTTAGTGTGTTTTGCAACAATAAGGTTGCGTAGGTCTTTGGACAGCTCTTTGCTTTTACCCATCATGCAATGCTTCTTGTCTAACACCTTGCTGGTGAGAAACCTTTTTAAAAGGCATCAATCAGGACTATACCAGCTGATATTACTTTGCTCTAATAGGGGGCATGTTAACCTTCTGAATACTGACAAACTCCAGCTGCTTTCTTGGTTTGCCAGACCTTTTTACCCCTCCTTTTCTTCATGTGTTCAATACTTATTCCCTGTGCCATTTCACCTTATTACACATAACTTCATTTATGGACATAAATGTTTGGATTTCTTTCAATGTGTGCATTACTTGGGTTGATGCCGACATCTGGTGAAAATTTCGTGTCAATAGCTCGATTAGAAATATGTTTTTTGAGAGAAATGTTGACGTGTTTAATACTTATTTTCCCCACTGTATATTTATCATATACATGGATATTGTTTACTATAAAATGCTTACGACTAGCATGATATAGGCCCTTTAAAGCAAGATAGAAACGTGATATAAAGGTATATACCATACACTAATGTTGGTATGCATCCAACTTTGATGTTAATCCCAATAACAGCTATTGAATGTATTATAGTGCACACACAAGTAGCTACTCAAATTGTTTTTAGTTTCAATTATTTTAGACAGGCGAACACTGACCTCAATCATCTGATGTTTCACCTAAATCTAAGTCTGTTTTAAGGAAGAAGATTTTTAGTCCTGATGCCTTGACTCGACTTCAAGACAACCTAAATCTAACCTCTATTTTTCCCTTTACCTTTAATCTCTACCAAGAGCACATAAATGGCATTTTTCACTCATTAGCACCAATGGGTCCATGGTGTGACTGATTATTCTAAAAATGATCCTTATGGTTAACAAAGACAAGAGCACACACTGCATGCAGCTTTGTGTTTACGCTGAGATCTCTAACCATAAGGACTGATTAATGTGCACAACACGTTTGCCTTTCCTTTCAGCCTCTCCATTCAGGGGTCTCCACAACAAATCATCACGCAATTCACACCTGGATTTGGTTTATTTTAAGCAATCATAACTAAAACTACAAAAAAGAAAAACACATAAATCTTTATCTATACATAGCTATAGACAATTAGTCTTGATTTGATTGCAAAACTTAAAAAATGTAAAGAGTAAAAGAAGATATACTTCCGTGTATATACGTCCATACACTCATGCAAATGATGACACGTTGAATACACTAATTGTGAAATTTGTCAAACCCAGTTTAACAAATTGCTTGAAAGGGGGTGGGAGGAGACAGACTCATTTGATCCCACCCTTAATATACGATTTGTAGCGAAGCGTCTGCATTTGCCCAGACTTGGGACAGGCCCATAAAAATACTACATAAATACATATTTCAGATTAATTAAGGTCAGCTCTGTGAGTGAGTGAGTGAGTGAGTACTTGTAAGCATATACTGAATGCAGCAGCTTCACACTCTTCACAGTCTGCTCCAATTCAGTATGAAAATTTAATGTTAAACAAAACAAATAAAGAATCTACAGGGACTGTAGAAAAAACATGCTTCTCCCCACTTCTATGGAAAGTCATTTTTGTCTGTTATTTATTAATAAGATATTGGAAAGGATTGGATTTGACTGCACACATTTTAGTATTAGAGGTCATAGAGACAATAGAGGTATTGTTTTTTTCTCACTCTCAAGACAAATTGAAAAAAATGTGCACAAACCTGTAAAACAATGTGGGTTAATACATTCATCTATTATCTGTTTCAGCTTCATTTTAATCAAGGCCCTTGGCTTTGCTGACAGCAATACAAACAAAGACAAAAAACACACAGTCACGTTTAAGAAACAAAATATATTTATATTATTAATTTGTGAAATGTGCTAGAGAAAATCCATGCATGTGCAGGAAATCGGTATAATACACAAGTAAAAGAACCATGCACTACTCAAACTGGGACTTCTTTTCTTGATGGCAATGGTGCCAACAACTTTCTCATCATGCATCTTGACTGTGTATTAAAAAAATGTATTTTCACTCCAGATGTGACTTGAAAAGGTCTCAAAAAATGATTTGAATGTGAACACTCAGCATCCCTGCTGGCATGCTAAGTCCTGCAGCCTTTCCATTCCTTTCATTACATTCAACTACTGCTAAATGAATGTGTTGATTAAGAGAAAAAAAAACATCAAGCCTGGTGGGCACTGATGTCTGTTTAGAGGTAATCTAGCTGTAGGAATACATTTATCTTCATCAGACTTGGTTGTATTGTTGGCTGTGTCTCAGAAGACAGCATATTGTCAGCTAACCTAGAGGATTTAATCTAGAGACCTATTTACCGCTTTATACACATAATGCTGGAGAGGATGAGCAAGGCTTGAAGTAAATAAAAGTGCTTGCTAGATGTACATCTAATGAAACATTGATAAAGTAACCCATATTTGATGGTAGAGTTTTGAATGTCTTAAATTTCTGCTAGTTTGTCTGTTGCATAACTAAAAATACATTTCTGAAAGACTCTTTTGTCAGATCTGCATCGTCTATTCTCTTTTTGCTCCATCCAGGTTTTAGTACAGCGAACTTAAATCTGACCTAGACGCTGCATAGACACTGAACCCGAGCAACCCAGCAGTCTGTGTTTAGTGTTGTGTGTCGACTTATCGTCAGAGTTTTCCCAAAGTAAGTTTACCAGCTTTCAATTATAGATGAGCAAAGGAGGAAAAAGCGGGGCAGCTTAAGTGAATAGAGACTCCAGACCTCATACAAACTCTGTGGAAGCTATTGTTGGGGGTTTTACTGGCCTCAAAGTCTTATCAGGGTATGTGAATGAAAATGAATAACTGAAATTCAAGTTGAAGAATAGTGTGGAATACTGAACAAAAGTAAGTCAATCATTCCTTTAAAAAAAGAACAGTAAGCTGTGTTTGTGTGTTAGTAATTTCTTTCTTTTCTTTCTTTTATTTATTTATTATTGGGGGGGGGGGGGGGGGTAATTTAACACATTAACCTGTATGGTAGTGTTTTGTTTTTGTTACCTTGTTACCTCAGAGTCTAAATTTGTCCAAAAGTAAAACTGACAGATCCATTCCAATTAAAATTGTTTTTGGCCTTTTTAACATGTTTTTGTCGCATTTTTCTCATGAGGGAAGACATTAAATCAAAATGCCAATTATACGATGTCCCATGTGTGAGCTGGCTCAGCTTGACTTGGCACACGCAGTACTCTATAGCAGTGGTCCCCAACCTTTTTCATGCCACAGACCGGTATGACGTCACACAAACTTTCACGGACCGGTCTTTCAAATACAGGCAGATGATTATTGTAGCATTACTAGGATGATGGAGGATCAAATACGCGACAAGACGAACCCTGTGCTTTTATTTTGATGCGCTTAACAGTTGACATGGCACATGTGTCATCATTCTACCCCCTTCTCACACTCATGGTGCAAAAAAGAAGTAATGTCTATTAAGTGTAGCTTTCGGTTTTTTTTTTAAGTGGAAGGCTCCTCTTCTGTCTCCTGGCTGGGCCTTTTCCCCTTGGCAAAGAAACTTTCCAAAGACGTTTTGTTTTTACTCATTTTGCTAGTTCCTGTGTTTTATTTTTAGCAGTAACTTATCACGTGACTGAGAAGAGCGCCTTGGAATGCATCAAAAATGACATAGACCGTTAAATGTTTATTAGTTACATGTTTATTTGTGCATTTTTGTTTATATACTGATGATTAAAAATACACGGTAGGATTACACAAAGATACTTTGTATTAACATATGAGGCGTTTTATTACAAAGACAGAAAGCATCGACTATCATATGTCATGCTCTATTGTAAACTGTGCACTGGGGGAGCATGGCATTTCCAAAGCGCTGTTGGTTCCGTACGAAGGCGTGCCACGGGAAAAAAAACACCTTTCTTAATGAGCTCGTATTTATCAGGCAAGAACCGCAAAGCTGGTAGCAGGAGGACACACGTGGGGCGGCTTTAATGAACACTCCGGTTGTCCAGAGTGGTTTTCTGACGGGGACTTGACGCGCTGCGGTCAGAAAGCAACTTTCTGATGACAGACAGAATTTGCACTCAGTGTATTTAAACACGCATGTGCAGTGACGTATGTATTAAAAGATGTCCGATTGGCCGTTTTGCATGTCAATCAAGTCCCATACTTCTTGGTTAAGATTTTGATTGGCTGGTGGATTGTTTAAAAGTACATTTTTTATTTTTATTTTTTATTTATCTTTGCTGGCCTGTGATCTACCCTCATGTCTTGAAGATCTACCGAATTGGGCAATTTTTCAAAATAAAACATCTTTTAGATTCCGAAATAAATAAAGCAGAATTAATGCAAGTTATTTATTCTTTCTGTGCGGCCCGGTACCAAATGACCCACGGACCGGTACCGGTCCGCAGCCCAAGGGTTGGGGACCACTGCTCTATAGCATCCACTCCATGTTTTCAATGGACAAGTCACGTTCAGGTGATGGAAGCGCATGCAAACACTTCTTTTTTAAAGGTGGATGGTAAAAAAAAAAAAAAAAGAGTAGATACTATTACCAGAACATCAAATGTACAAGAAAATTGATTAGTTGATGCAACAGCTGTAAAAAGGATGGAAAAGGGAAGGTTTTAACTCTCCCGTCATCCCTATCTTTAAAGATAAGTGAACCCTTTTCCAAAATTGTTGTTGTTAAAAGTTTTAAAAACTCAAATATAGTGAAGTAAAGCTAAAAACATTAAAAGAACAAATATAACTGAAAAAGTACATTTTTACCACGAGGAAAGGGCATACTCATGTCTGATTGGCTCTAGGGTGTCTATTAAAAAAGATGTTCCGGTCACAATGCATGAATGTCCTATATTATTGTCCTGGCCTAAATGCCAGTTGTTAATTGCATGAACACTTGGAACACGGGTGGACATTCATTATTTAACAGTTTATCACAACAGCAATACAGTAGAAAATATATCTTTTAATAAAATAAAATCATAATAATAAAATAACCCAGGTGGGTTGGGCATGAAAACAACAGGCATGTACCTCGTGTAAAGCGCATACTTAAAGAAATGCTGCATTCATATTGGGTTTGAATGATCGAAAAAATGAAAAACAAATCTTACATCACAATCCAACACCAAATGGACGCACAATAACTTTCTGCACCTAAACAATGATACATTTTTTGTAGTGCACCATCTACATATAGGGAGACTTTAGAAATACAGGGAAAATAAAACATTAATAAGGATTATCAATATAATTTATTCTAGTTTAGCGGACCAGATTAAGTAGTTTAACATACCATATCACCCGGACCCTAGTTTACCCACCCCTGCTCTAGACCAGGGGTTCCCAAACTTTTTGTGAGGGCCAAATAATTTTTTCTTCTCTGATGTGTCTGGTTTTAAACCTCTTATGTCTTTCTTTTATTGTGCAGCCCTTTGGTACCCTGCAGCAGTTGTAAAGTGTCATGTGAATAAAGTTTCATTTCATTCATTCATTCGTTTATTCATTATATTCGTAATAAGATAAACAACACTATTTATAAAATACAAAATAACCAAATAACACTCTCTGTGATCTTCAAAGAAAAAAGTCAGGAAAAATAATACTAATACATTTCAAAAATAAAACCAATAAATATTTAATCCTCTCCCATCATAGTCCATTTATGACTTTGGAGGGGTGCAGCTCTGCACATCATACAGTTTGTGCTAAACTTCAAGAATAAAACTAGGCAGCTTCACTGTGTCCTGCACAACTGTGAAGTCAAATTTGTTTGTCTTCTGTTGCAGCTGGGCAGATATCTGCATTACCTTTTCATCAGTACAGTCTTCCCCCATTTATTGCCAGAGTTACGTTTTAAAATAACACATGAAGGTGAAATCAGTATGCCAGTATATATAGACCAGAATGCTCCCACGGCCCCGTCTGACATCAACAGAGCATTCATATGCATTCACACACCAGTGGAGCCACACTGGAGGTAGGGAGGGGGAAGTGTCTTGCCCAAGGGCGCAACAACAGTTGACCATGGGGAGCGGGGATCGAACCGCCAACCCTTTGATCATTGGCTGACCTGCTTGTGGGTTTGCATTAAGGGTTAGATAGAAAGATCATGAATTTAATGGACTCCCCATTTCAAACATGAGTTTAATGTTGAGAAAGTTTTTAAATCTCATTTACGTTGACTGGCAGTGATGAGCCATATCACAATGATAATGTTCACAGTGGCTGATCATAAAATGATGTTCAAAATGTTAAACATCTAACATTTAGCAGTGTGTGTAATTGTGAAACATCATTTAGCTCTTTAAATCATTTAGAGTGAGTAGCACAACCATCTGCTAAGGCTTTTATGAATGGTGATTACACGTCAATAAACATGTTATGCTAAAGTTAAAGCTATAAATTCCAAATTCTTCTGCCTTATAGGAACAGGCAGGTTTGATTCAGATTTAAGTCAAAGCTGAAGCTGTAATGATGTGTGAAGCAGTGATGATTTATCCCTGCGCAGATGGCAGTACTCTAATTTAGTTGCCATTTTAATTAACTGGAACACATTTTTTTTCATACACTAAACAAACGTGTTACAGACCCACACTAACAATCACGACCATCCCTGAGAGTCTACACAGCTACCTGTGAGGATGTTACCTTAGTCAGAAGGTTCTCTGCCACAGAGGAGCTTGTGTTTGGAAATGTCTGTTAGATGAAGGTCAGCAGTTGCCTTTAGCTTCAAGTTACTAAAAATTAGTGGCATTCAGATACCAGAGGGCAAAGTGTTAACAATATCAGGATCATACAAAAATGTGTGTGGAAGATTGTTTTTGTTGATCAAACTGTAGATTTATTTTTTTACTTCGGGTGTTTGGCAAAAGCTTCTTCCTCCAATTTCCAGGTAAATGTTACCCCTGTGGACCCAAAAAGTCAGATATTTAAGACTTTTTTGTTGGCAATATTTTGACTTGAATCTACCTTTCAACAGCCAGAAAGTTTCATCCTGGGTGGTAATAGCAAAGATATCTCTTAAAACATTATCAGGCGATTTATGAGGCATCATTGTTTAAAAACAAAAAAGTACCTAGGCTTTTATATATTAGAACAAAAAGCACCAGATTCTGTTTTAGCCATGAATAATTTTGTGCTCAGCATTAAAAAAATTTTATTTCAAAGGTTGAAACTTGTGGACTGAATTTCAATTTTAAATTCATCTAACCTGCTGAAAACGGAACAACAAAAAACTACCAACTAAGAAAAACATTTCAAATCCACTTGGCAAAGGCTCAGACACACCCCACACGGTCATAAGGCGGGGTTTATGCAGCTTTACATGGGAACTTTATGAATCATTCAGAATAGAACAGTCTACTTCTCTGCTAATTGTACCATGGAGTCTATTTTACCATGCTGTGCCAGCTGAATAATGCCATTTTACATAAAAAAACATTCTTCATGAATGGAAGAAATAATCTGCATACGTTTGAAAAATAATTTCCAGAAGACTTTGGCGCCACCTTGCTTTAAAATACCACTCTAATCATCTTTTGATCTATTGTAGAAGTGTTCACAGTAGTCTTTTATTCATGATAATGCTGTTTTAGCCAGAAATGAAAAACCTGTGTCGTTTTCTAAGACTTAGTTTCTGCAGAGCAACACGAGTTCATTAGAAATTCAACTGTGAGTTGTGGAAGGGACCGTTGGTGCTGAGTAAGCCTGTCCTAATTTCCCATCATCCCTTTGTTTAATTCAATTCAATTCAATTCAATTTTATTTGTATAGCCCAAAATCACAACAACAGTCGTCTCGATGGGCTTTGAAGTAAAACATGAACTCAAAAGGATCATGAATACAAAGAGTCAATAGGAAAATACTAAAATAAACTAACAAACTGACTAAGCTATACTGGCATCCCTGCCCTTAGACCCCCCTTCGCGGTAAGGAAAAACTCCTAAAAAACCGGATTCCGGAAAAAAATGAAGAAACCTCAGGGGTGCCCACATGAAGGAGGGATCCTCCCCCAGGACACTGGGGGAGGATCTCTCCCCATCTAGCTTGCAGCCCCTTGCAAACCCAACTTAACATTACCAATGCAACAAAAATGGCACACGCAAAAAAGCAATATTGGAGCTATCCAGCTGTACAGTTTTGGACCAGATTTCAGCTCAGACGACAAAAAAACAGTACATTGATCTAGTCATCCACAAGTGGATGCTTCAGAATGGAGCGAAGCAGGGAGCTTGTGGCTTGTCATTGTAGTTCCTATGTCAAAGCTACAAGTTTTTCCAACAGCATATATTTCACTTCCTCTTAATTCACAACAATTTGAATAATAAAAAACAACTGATAAATGGAATTTTAAGCTTCATTTGCTTTTATATGTCCTCCATCATGAATAAAATGTTACAAGAACATGTTTAAAACACCAAAAACACATTTTTTATTGGAGTGGGTCTTTAATAAGATAAGTGAATTGAATTGAGACAGAGACAAATCATGTATACTGACCTTGGCGAGTGCAATGTATCTTTAGTTAGAAGTGGAGAAATGCTGTGAGCTAAAACTAGATTAAATCAAAAACAAATATAAATAATACAATTGTGTTTGTTAGTTTAATATGCCTGCTTCAAACTGATGAAACTCTATAGTATTATAAACTCCTATTACATAACTAACAGATTCCCAGATTCCTGTTTATTTGAAAGGAGCTCAATGTAATGAATGCTCAATAGGGTTCTGTGTGCCACATCTGCAGTCAGTCAGCCTTGTTATACTTGTGTCGTTTATGCCTTGTGCTCAACCAGTAGTCTCCACCAGAGTGATAACGTGCTGTACCAGCAGTCAGAGCTGTGCTGATCACCAGGGTCACTCTCGGCGCTCTCGTCGCATGCGACAGCAGCCTGCATACAGCCTACAGAAGGCTGCCTGTCACAGACACTCAGTCATGCCTTTGTGAGTCGCACTAAAGCAAATCCAAGTGGCCAGATGCACGATGCTGATGTTTTCTGTGGTTGCCATAACTTAAGTCGGAGTTGTGCTCACCCTTCCTGCCTCCAGCGTGGTTCCCATTGGAGACATGCTTACCTCAGCCGCAATCAGTCATGCTCACTGGAGGGCTGTGGAGCAGGAGCAGCTGGCACTGTACACTACGTGAGGCCAGGCAGCCATTGTTGAAGTCACTCTCGCCAGAGGCACCCTCACAGCTGCCATCATTTACACTAAGTGGGATCCTACTGGCCACACAAAGAGCCCAGCAAACATCTCGTCCGCAGAGACCTCCAGCAACATCCGAAGCCGATAGTGGCTTTGTTTACAATCACACACCTCGTGGCGCTGTAGGAGAGGCTCATTAGTGTTCATGCCAGGTACTCACAGTGATGGAAGTTATGGTAAATGCTGTAGATTTATTTATAGCTGTTCCCTGTAGGAACCGTTGAGGACCATCTTTAATATATTCCATCAATCTGTAGAGTCTAGTTTGCATGCAATGAAACTGGAGGATGTCTAGATTTGTGGGATTTGCAAATGCATCTGCTCTGACGAGGTTTACCACCTTGGAAGGTGGATGTTCTGCAGGGGTTCTGCAGGGAGGGACATCAGCAGGCTCATCTGTGTATTACAGGGGAAATTTCTTGACACCCCTGCCCCCCCACACACTCCTGGCAGCACATCAGCAGAACCAAAGCCCACAAGTCACAGAAAGTTCACATATCAAGTATCCGTTTGAAAGTTGCTGAAGTGAGAATCTCATTCAGTGCATCCTCATTGACAGTGACACATGCCGACTCTTGAAGTGGGTGAAATGCACAAGATTTTTCTGATTCAACAAGCATTGGAGGAGTTCATAAAACTTCTGCAAATATTTCTGACACAGTCACAAAAAAATCTCATCACTGGTGGTTTATTTTGCTTTGATTTAATGCACAGTTTCTGCAGCTGTGACAGCTTTGATATGGTCTACTTTTCCAAACAGCAAAATCCCATTAAACACAGGTAGTGTCAGCAACACTTTAAATATCTTGTCTGTTACTTCGGGTCGGATTAGATTTAGAACCCGAAATGAGAAGGCAAAAAAATATCTCTTCTCATTCATCACCCTCACAGGGGTATCATGTACATTTCCAGCTAAACGATACATCCTTGAACCCATTCGTGTTTTGATGCGATATGAAAACAAGTACACATATTTAACACAATTTTTATCTGAGTGGCAAAGACAGGCGTGTAGAGCTTCAAGGTGAATCACATCTTGCGTGTTGTTTGATTTATGGTTTAAATTGTTCTGTTGGGTCAGTCTAGCATAAGCGTTGAACTCCACTGCTCTTAGAACGGCCATTACCTGGGAGTGGAACCTTGAATTCCAATTACAGTGAGGCTGTATAGCTGTCATTCAGCTTGATAATGGCTTTAGCTTCTACTTACAATGAATCCCAAGCCTGCCCATGAAGCATCGGCTTGTTAGCTTGATTGATGGATGACAATCAACTTAGTTAAGGTGTGGTGATGAGGATTTTTTTTTAGCTCCCATTTTAACTTTAAGTTGCTCATCCATTTAGTCATTTTTACAAACTCTGCAAAAGTAGATCTGAAGCGTGGAAGGGACAAAAATTTAATTGATTAAAACTGTGATGATGAAAGGCCATGCAAGTCAAAGGGGAGCCGCAAAATTGGATTTTAAATTAAAAAAATAGAATGATAGATGATCAAATACCTTGATTAATTTTGAAGCTGGTCTGATTAAGAGGAATGTCATTAGAATAAATGTTTTATCATCGTCTCTGTGTTGGCTTGATAATTTGGCATTGACAACTGATATCCATCATTTACAGCCAGTAAGTTTTAGAATGTCCAGAAACTAAAAGGAAAAGGAATTTACTGAGAGGTGCATGCTCAACTTTCTGCTCTTTCAGCTCCATTCCTTCAAAACTGCAGAACTATATTCTCATGGGCGGCAGTGGATGGCAGTTATAAAACAGGCAATAGATGAATGTGTCTGACTGGCAAAAAAGCCTTCACAATATATAGACCATGTTTCATCTTTATGATAGCTGAGTGGGCAATATCAATATTTCTGTAAAGCCCTTTGTTACGGCTTTTTTTTAAAGTGCTTTTAAATAAAGTTTGATTAGGTTGTAATTTTCTCACAACCCTTTTTTGGTACGTCTAAAATAATTTCCTTTAAAGGTTTCCATTCCAACAGAAGCTAATATAAGACAAAAGGATGTCAAATTCATACAATTTGAAAAACATTTGTTGACTTGTCTCAGACAAAATCTCTGACAGTAAGTAGTAAAGTAAGTAGTAAAGCTTTAGTCACAACTGCCCTTACAGGTGGATATGGACTTTCTGCGAGAGAAAAATCTGTACAGGTTCTTGTGCAAAATTTTAAGTTCACAGACAACCCGCCCCTAAGGTGAAAATGTTCTTGCACAATCATTCTGTGGGCATGCAGGTCGTAACGAAGTTATACAACTCACAAGGGTAAAGTAATGGTAAAATAGGTAAGATGCAGATGTGTCGAAAGCATTTTTCTTTTTTTGACAACCTCCAAATCAGACAAGGGGCCCATAAGTCCTGTTCACATGATAACTATGCGCTCCTTGGGCGCCCCATAGGGTTTCCCATTATCAACCACAGCCGTAAAGGCAGTTGTGACTGGAGTGTGGCGTAAGGGCACTGGATAACATGCACTTACCACACGTATAACACTCGTACATTCCATTTTCAACAAACCTCAACAGCACCTGGAGGCATTGAGGCATGTCACTAAGGCTTTATGTTATGATTGTCTTTACAGACGTTACTATATTAATCAATGTATGAGATTTTGTTTTAATTGCAGCCCAATACAAGCTACTCCTTGTATCTATCTGAATGAAGTAAAATACAAAATGACACTCTGTCCTTTAGCAGTTTTTTAAAATTTCTTGTCTTGGCATGGAAAAAGCCCTCTGAGACCTCTGAAATGACAAGACATCTTCTATAAAGTACATTAAACCAGCGACTCATTAAAGATGTACAGTGGTTTTAGCACCAGCTTGGAGAAGCAGTTGGCCGAAGTATTCTGCATAGTATCTAAAAACTTTGCTTGGATGATTCACCTCATTAAAAAATTAGACAGAGCGAAAGGTTTAAATAGCTCTGCTCCTTCTGGGCTCATCTTAAAATGTCTCGTTAGCAGGATATTTTATGGGATACCCATAATAAAAAAAGGAACGAGGAGTAAAGAAACTATGCAAAGTTAATTTGTCTTGGTAGTTTATTATCTCCTGGCTTTTGGCCATCGGTCTGTTGGGACATCGTTTCAGTGACTGTTAACCAAAGCACAACAGTTTGTTCTTCTTTGAGTGGTGCTCTCAAGTGGATGACTTCCTCATAATCTGTAATCTTCTGCTGGGATTGTTCTGCAGCATTTTACTGGTGAATTAGGGCTTCACATTAAGAGGACAACTTAGGATATGTAGTATTACTGATCTATATTACAATGACCATTTGACTTGCGATGCAAGAACTAATAGCAAAAAAGAAAAAAAAAACTAAATACATCATTTACATTTCACTGCAGCAATTTTATCTAAATAAAAGTCAACATTACTTGAATAATATGTAAAGGGCTTCATCTGATTTGTTAAATACGTTGAGCTGCTATGACTTTGTTTTAGTATGTGTGTAAACATGTAAGTACTTATCGCAGTTTATGCTGTCTTTTACGATAAGCGTATCACACAGTGTCAAGTTATTATGTCCCACTTGAAAGAGGAAAGCATCCACGGAGTTTTCCAAGCAGGAATTCACACACCATCCAGACACACTTTTCCGTTTTGTTCTGTTTTGTTCAATTTATTGAGAGGTTTAAACAGTAAAGGCGAGGTGCTGGTTACGTATGGTGAAAAACCTATACAAGACAAAATATTTGATCAATTTACCACAATAAATACAACAATAATAAATATATAACATTAATCACCAGTTAATTTCATGGCTCCATAATTAACTTAACTTACACAACTAATTCATTGAATTCATTGAAAATACAGCCATAAATAAATATGTTTCATAAATAGCAGTGCTCTTGTACTGATAACAATGAAAACTAAACAAACATTTGCACAGCCGGAGTTTAAGGCAGCGGATCACCATAATTATGCCCTGCACACTATCAATGATCGAATCTTACCGGCTGCCTCCGTGGTTTTGATGCTTTTTAACAAGGTTGTTGGAATAGATTGTAAAGATGGATCTCAAGTTTTCCGATCTCTCTCGAGCTCTGTCTAATCTGGCGCTACGCATGCACCTCATCCAAAAACAGCTTCGGTGCGTCCAGCTGGGACTTTGATTGACACCGCGCCCACTACCAACTTAAACTTCTCTTTTCCTCTCTTTTATTTTTTATGTACTTACTTAAATTCATTTTGTCTCAAATTTAACAGGATGTTCTTGAATACATTTTTACTTTAGATTTTTATTTGATTGTTACTTTTGCATTTTTTGTTTTCTTTTTCTATTTTTATTTGTTTTTAAAATAAGATCACTTAAAACATCAGTTTCCTCTAGTTTGAGCTAACACACAGGCTGATATTGTGATAACGATAAATGTGCGATTTTATTGTGCAGGCCTAAGCTGAATGCTCATGAAGCTGATGAAGGTTGATCAAACACAAAGTCCCAAGTTCACCACAAAACAATGAATGCCATGTAAACAGGTCCTGTGAATAATCCAGACAAGCCCCCCGCCGTTACTGTGGTGCATCGCTGCTTCAGATCAAATTTCTTTAGGTGTTTGTTTTGTCCCAATGACTTAATATTTTTGCAGTTTTTCATACAGCTTGGACTTTTGAGCATCTTTGTTGGTTTCTTATCTGAACTCCCCCACCCTCCTCTCCCCTGACAAAGGTGTTGCACGCTGCATGTGAACCATGCTTTCAAGTCCACACTCATTTGTATTCCCAGAGAGTCATGACAGCAGTGGGTGTCCATGCTGACCAGCAACAACAACTGAGGTGTGTCAACAGCCCTGTGAAGTGATTTCCTAAGTAGTTTGTTCCTTGAGCAGACTGAACATCAGCACAGCAGACTGTAGGAAATCTCAGCTCTTTTTCCATACTCCAATTTCTTTTTCTATTAATTTGCAGCCCTTGGTGACTACATGTCAGCACTGCAGCAAAGTCAGTGTGACAGCAGAAATATGCACAATTATGAACATCAGGAGCAAAGTGATGCATGTGAGCGCTGTTGACAGTAAAATTGGTTTTGCCTGGCCAGATCAACAAGACCTAGTCTTTCCGGAGATGGCTAAAAAAAATAACAATAAAAAAAAAAAACATGGACAAACAAACCTTGCAGGTGTTATAAACATTTTTTGCCTACTTGAGGAATGCAATAGTTGTGTAAAATCTTTCTGTAAGAACGTAGGAACAGTCTTTTCTATGTTAGTAATTATTTATTTAGTTTTCTTAATATCCCATATGAAAGTATATATGTGTCACATGGGAGAATCTCTTCAAGAAGCTTTAGTAAATCTTAAAAGTAAAACCCTACAAAAGGTTGTGAATAAATAGGTTGTAATGCAGCATTTTACTTGTAAGACAAAATCCCTATGTACAACAGCACTGTTGATGGGGCAGCTTACTCATACATTTCATTTACAGATTTGGAAAATAAATCCAGTTTAAATTATTTTGTTAGAGAAGCAATATCAAAGGATTTAAGGGCGCAGCTCTCCTTAATCAGAGTTCACATTCCTCATAAAAATCAGGACAAGATTGCAGTTTTCACACATCCTATGTGTCAGTTATGCAGCACTTGTCTTCATTTATCATGTTACTATACATGACAAAAAGTCTCATACGCTATTGTGCTAAAGAGAAGTCTGAGCACTGAGAGCATATTTAATGTTTTTCATTCTGGTCTGCTTTGTTGAGCATAATGTACTTTTTAGTTTAGTTTATGCTGTGGATTTAGCCATTTCCAGCATTTGTCACACGTTAAGCTACACACCGGGCATGAGTGTTCAAGAACGCGCTGTACATGGGTTTTTGTACGCGCTTTTAGCATAATGGTGTTCACACAGGTCTGTATCTGCTAGGGCTGGGTATCTCTAATAATTTCCACAATCTATTCGATTCACCAGAGCCTGGATCGAGTCGATTTAAAAAAATTTCCGCTCTTTCAAACCACTCGATTCGATTTAATTTTGAATCTGATACAATTTACATACTGTGAAATGTATTAGGGGAAATATTAGACCAATGGATTGTTAACAGCATACATTGTTAACAGTGTTACATGTTTACAAATGGATGTGCAGATCATTAACATTGTAAAGGCTCTAAACTGGCTCACAATACAAAATAAATGCTCTGCCTCTCCTGGAGGATGTTTCCGTTTGGCCACTAGGCAGAGCTCACACTATAGCATTACTCTTTATTTCAGAAGATTTGAGCAAAAAACTGTGTTCAAGACTAAAAATGGTCACTTAAAAAAACTGTTTCCTTCGAAGTGTTTGGATAACCCATGCTTGTGAGTATATAAAGCTGTTCATTTAGTCAGCAATATATGTTTAGGTCAACTGAGCGTTACCATTGGCCATCCTATGGGAAATTCCATTATATGTTAGCATCAAACTAGTGAGCTTTGGCTTTTGCTACTGTTATGCGTTTAGGTCACCAGAAAAGGAAAGACATAAAAGATCGATCTCTACTTTTATGGATCGATTATTGATTTATTGAGCATGGATCGATTAAGATCGCTTCATCGATTTTAATAACCCAGCTTATATATCTACCCAATACTAGCACATGTACTCAAAATTGGAAGAGGCTTGGTGCGAAATGTCAAAGCAATTATTAGTTTCTTCTCCGTGATCTATTTACAAACAGTTGGCACTCAAGCAAATTAAAAGGGACACCATCCACAAGTCACTAACAAATCCAAGTCCCTGATTGATCAACATTCAACTAGTTTAACTTTCCGCGTGCATTCAGTTGCCACATGTTTTGTGCCTTTTTTGTACCTAGAGCCTGTCTTAAACGCTTGGGTAGTGATATGTGAATGCAAGAGTTTTAAACGCGGAAGCCTGAAATGCGGATACGCGTGCATTTGCATAGAACTGGTGGCATGAAGGTTAGAAGGTACATGCCTGCTGTCTTTGTTGTGAATGAATAGGTTGTAAAGTAGCATTTTACCTATAGAACTGTTAAAGGGTCATCTCGCTGCAAGAGCTTAAGAAGTCCTTTGTGATTATAATCCACCTCCAAGATGCAGAACTTTCTGAGACAATAGCTGCGTTTACATGGACAAAAGTAATCGGAAAGAATGCCTGATCGGAAAGAAAATGCATCATGTAATTGCGCCGTTCGGAATACTCTGCCCCGATCAGACTCGTTCGGATCAGAATTTCTTTTTGATCGAGATAGGTGGGTTATACCGATCATTTATCCAATCATGTTGCGTGTAAACAGTTCATTCTGATCGTCTGTCACTACTGCTCTGGTTTGCGTCCCGCATAGACGGTGTTTCACTGAGAGAAAGCTTTGGAGCTCATACGGGACCGATCAGCTTCTCTGCGGACGTCCCGTGAAAAGCGCCGCTCCGCTGTCGCCCCGCTGGCTCTCCCCTCTCTTACACCCCTCACGAGGGGGATGCGAGGCAGCAGCGCTTCAGTCGGGGGGTGCTTAGTTACGTGTGCGTTTTGTAGTTTTGTTATGTGTGGAAGAATTCAGACTGCGAGCTGTCCCGCCGCTCTGGGTTAGCGGCTGCAGGACTCAGGAGGAACCGTGTGCGAGCAGAGCTCGAGCCGCTAGCTCACAGAGTGGCTTTGGGGTGGGGTTTGAACTTTTCAGAGCAGAAATAAATGTCGCTCAGTCCTTAGAAACTGTTCAAACAATCACGTGGATTTGTGTTTCCAGCTGTCGTCAAAATAAAGACTGATGTTATTCCCAGACATTTACGTGCAGCCAAGATGCAGATTGCAGCGTTTTCTCACATGGTCCTGGATTTTGTGTCCATCAAGGCTAAAGTTGTTAGCCCGTGTTAGCCTGTCCTAAGCCTTCTCCAGCTCTGTTCTTCCACAAAAAAGCACTGACCACACAGGTTAAATAAAACGATGAGCAAACAGGCGCTTCCTAATATTCATAACATTAATAAAAGCACGTTTGAAAGATCGTCTCATATTACGGAGCTGCTGCATAAATGTCTGTGGCAGCGGTTTGTTTACAACAGGACCCATCTTCTCTTCAGGGTTTTTTTTAACACTACTGCGCATGCCCAAACGATTCATTCCGACCGAAAGTGTGACCCATTGGAACGTTTGTTCTAATCGGAAAAGGCTTTTCTGGGCCCATGTGCACGGTTGAATTTTAACCCGACCATTGATCCGATCAAGATATTCTGCCCATGTAACCACGGCTATTGATTTCAGCTCCTTGCTGTTCCCCTCTCTTCTGACCAAACTATACTGCCAAGTCTGAAGGACCAGCTTCCTTGAAAGCCTCTCAAATTCTGTTTGCCCTTAATTTTCTGAGATTAAAGTTGTACAAAAGTTGTTTTCGAGGACACAGTTTCTTCAGAGCGGCAGTAGTTCATTCAAAATTCACCTCTGAGTTGCAGGCGGGACCGTTAGCACTGGGTAAGACAGTTCTCATTTTCCATCATCCCTTTGTTTACACGCTCTGTCACTAGCTTACAGTCCCTCACACCCCCAACATAACATTACCGGTGCAACAAACATGGTGAGCAATATTGGCGCTATTGAGTTTTGAGTCAGATGTCAGCTCAGACGAGGAAAACAAAGACATTCGTGGATCTATTTGTCTGCAAGTGGATGTGTAAGAATGGTGTGGAGCAGGGAGCTTGTAGCTCTCTGACTGTAGCAGCTACATCACGGCTACAGGATTTTTCAAATGGCATTTTTTTCATCTGCTCTGACTCACAATCATTTGAATAAAGAAATACTCTGAATTGCAAATTTGAGTTTAATTTTCTTTATATATGCTTTCCATCATGAGAAAAAGGTCACTAGAACATGCTGAAAACACAAAAAACACTATTTTCATTGCTCTGGGTCTCTGGGGTTTCAGATGCATCCAAGATTAAAAGAACAGCCCTTTTCTTAAGGAACAAAATCACTTTTGTAGGTTGCATCAGCATAAATTTTAAATGAATGCTTATGCTGTTTGTTTTTCCCTGGTTCCCTCACCCAGAGCAGATGTTGACTTATTTTGTTTTTCCTAAAGCACACAACATGTCTATGCCTAAGAATCATTGCCTCCAGTGCTACCGCTCTTTTTCTCTGTTTAAGTAATAATGATGATAAAATGCATAAACAGGCTATTACTTGACACGTTTTGCTTTATCAAGATTTTTTACCTCTGTATTTACATCCTCCTCTGCAGGATAAAAGACGGCCCATGTATTGCTCAGATGCTGCCTGTTTTATTTCTTCTTGTAATACAGGGTGTCACTCCCTGCAATGCAAATATAAAGTTCTGTAAATGTAAACTGTTAAGGGGCCTAATAAAGTGTGAAGCATCCAGAGTGGAGGTCTGCATCGTTTGTCATTCGAGCTGTGAACAGTTTACCGGCCCTGGGTAATATGCCTGCACAGGTGGTAGGTGCTAGAATAGGTATCACTCCTCACCAGGAAGGCCTGATAAACTCTGACACATTTCACCTAAGAGGCAGGGATCCTGTCTCCACTGATTTCCAGTGTTTTTTAAATCGCAGCCGCAGTGACTCGTACTCTGATTTGCCATAGGTTGGTTAGAATCATTAAAGCCACATTGATTTAAAAAATGATCCTGATTAAAATCTCTTCTTGGAGCTTAATGAATTTTAACACAGGCTAATAAAATCTATTTATAATCATGTCATTGTAGGATGAGTGCTGCACATATATTCAATTAATTTTTCTTTCACTTCACTGTCATTGGAATTACTTTGAAAAAAAATGATTATGACCTACCAATTATTGGAAACATGCTGGGGGTGAAGCAATGCTCCAAACTTAAATCATTATCAAACTTGTAAAAGCTTTATTAGTGGCTTTGTCAGGATCTCTTGAAATGATCTCACGAGGTCTTTGACATTTCAAGTTTGTGACTCTACGTTCATTGTGTGTCAGGCTGCACCAATGAAAGCATAACTTGGCAAAGAGTTATCAAAAGTGGACAATTATGCTAAAGAGTGTATTGGATATTTTGAAGATTATGTAAATCTACACAACTTTGTTAAAGCTTTAGTCACAGTCTGTTTTACGGATGAATGCTGGCAAAAAGTTATAAGTCCACCAAGAAAAAATGTTAATTTACATCTTTTTCTACGGGCATGCTGCAAGTGACAGGTCATAGTGAGTAAGGATGAAGTAAGTAAGACTTTTTCTTTTCTTTTTTGCACTGCGCAGGGAGCCTGCTAGTGCAGTTCAAGTACTACATGCACGCTCCTTACATGCTCTTTGCGTGTCTCTTCCATGCAGCTTGCTGCTAGAAAATAAACAATGAGTGTAGTTTGTGTGGGCATCCTACTGGAGTCCTACAGGCAGATACATATCACCTGTGCACCCCGTGCGTGTAGTTTTTGCACGCGGTCAGTTAGGGCACTGTATTACGTTGTACTTACGTTGTATGGACAACGTTATACTTACGTTGTCCCATACAAATAGTTAACAGTAAAAGCACATAATGGTACGTTCTAGTTTTATGACCTCTCTTAAAGTGGTTGCATGAGTCTCAAGGGAACACACCTCCTCTCTCTTTAGGATGCGGCCACTTCTGCTGACAACCTTCAACGGGCCCGGACAACCCAAAAATCTAAAGCACCAGTACGAGTCAATCACTCATATAGGTGGATGTGACTAAGGCTAGGCATTGTAAAATAAGGGCGTGCAGCGGCAGGGCGGTCGACCCATGAACGTAAGATTGCAGGATAGACTCCCGCCTTGCACGCCCATGAGTCGAAGTGTCCTTGGGCAAGACACTGAAGCCCACCTTGCCTCTGGTGGCAGAAGGGCGCCTGTGTTTGGCAGCGGAGCAGCCACCAGAGTGTGAATGTGTGTGTGACTGGGTGAATGGGACTGTGACTGTAAAAGCCCTTGGACCTTGTAGGTAGAAAAGCGCTATGCAAGTATACGCCATTTACACATACTATTTAAATTGAGAGATTTTAACATGATTTTGGTTTTGAGTCACCATTTCTGTTGCTTAACTACAGTCATGAAAAACCAGACATTGTAAAGGTCTGGCTGCATTTGTTTCCTAAAGGTGAGCGGTAACACCTACTTCACAAAAGGAGCAAGGAAATGGAACAAAGTGGTGATTGTCTTTCAACTATGACTATGATTGGAGGAAACGAAATTAAGAAACTAATGAGCCACAGAACCCATAAATTTAAAGGTTCACTGACAGACTACTAGACTCTGGTCAGATGTGTTGACATTTATGAACTGAAAATAAATTAAACTGATTGGAGGATCGCAGGTTTGGTCCCACCTCACATGTGTAGTAGTGTCCTTGGGCAAGACACTGAACAGCACATATCTGCTGCTGCTCGAGGTTGGCACCATGTATGACAGAATGTGTGAGTGTGGGAGTGGGACTGTGACTGTAAAGCACTTTGGCCCTTAAATCAAGGTACAAAAGTGCTATATAAGTATATGCCAAACTTATTTGATTCCATATTTTGAAGTTATGTCCATTTAGTTATCATGTTACTGTTTTAAAAGAAATTTTGTTTGAAATATAAAATGGGTGCTTATTCCAGACTGCATTTTTAAATAGCAGACCATGAAAATGCATATTAGGAGAAAATTAATATTTATGAAAAATTCCTGACTTTTAAATAAAAATAACTGAATCTATAATCATAAGGTTTTTTTTTTAGATTATTGAGTGTAGATTAAGACAGCAGCTTTTCAAGCAGCAAATAATAATAAAAAAAAGTTTGAGTTGTTAACTATACAAAAAAAATATACCAATAACAATTTACTTTAAAAAGATTCTGAACACTTGTGCACATAGTACCTGATGACCTGAACATCTGTCTAATGGTCAAATACATTCTATCTGGCATTCTACAGTTTAAGTACGCGATCATTTAGTCAGACATACAGGTTTTTTCGAGAAACAGGTTCAGGAATAACCCATGAAGATTGTAACAATCAATAAAATTGGACTGCACTCACTGAGGTGCCTCAGGCTTGCATCTCATAAACTTCCGTGCACTTTTTTCTCCTCTAATCTACATAACCATGTCTTTAGGGTGGTCTTGTTTGTAATAAACCACACAAAGACAATTTAGCATCTTAATGATGTGACGGGAGCATCAACACGTGTTCTTTATGGAGGAAAAGTCAGTCTCTCTTCTACAGTGAGTACTTCACACGTCTTAAGAAAAACTGGGAATGCACAGCTGTCTAAAGCACTGCTTTAACAGCAAAAATGTGTTTAAGTCACAGTCTCTACATTAGATCATGTATTTTTGGGGTAACAGACCTTAGTGACCTCAACGTCTTCACCTTAAATGCAACGTTCTCTACAAGACATCACATTTCACACACACTCTGTTTTCTCAGAATTTAGTGTAGTTCCTAAAAGACCAATGCAACATTCAAAACACAGCATGTGGATGGATTTAAAACAATGCTATGCCTAAAGCTACGTTCACACCGATCGCACTTCATGTTTCAATAGTGTCCAGTTTCAATATTAAGTCAATGTAGAGATTTGATCAGTGCTCTTGCTGTGCGTTTTAAGTGTCAGGCACAGCGGTCTGGCAGCAGCGCCCAACCGATCTGAACTTTGCCAAAGAAGATGCGATGCCTCAACCCATCAGGGATTGAGTTTATTTGCTTCATGATGTGTTGATGACGTGGTCAGCGTGTGGAGTCTAAAACCAACATAGAAGAGAATCTTTTCTTCCTCAGACCAATGCGGGACAAAAAGCTGTCAAACTGCGTCTCAGAGAGATGGAAGTGCCGAAAGTTGCCATTTTTTAGATGCAGCTCCTACAGTAGACAGTGAACCTCACTATACTGGAGAGTCTCTGAGTGATCTCATAAACCCAGAAATGGAGACGTGATTATCAAGGTATTTGTAGTACTCTTCAAAATAAATAAACCTTATCTATCAATGCCATCTGTGTCTTCTATGCAGTGTAAATGAGATATACAGTCAATGCTTCCATGTAGCAATGAAGCTAAAAGCCTTTGACGGTAACTCATCCCACATACAACAGGAGCATCAAGTTTATGAACATATTTTTGGACAAGCATCAAGCAACCAATTTACTGCCTATCAAAAAAGAGACATTCAACGCTAATTTGACACGCAAATTGCATTCAGTTTGAACGCAGCATAAGGGTGCAAATTGTCAGATTTGTGTAATAATGCCCCATTTTACCAGGTTAAATAAGCAAAGGCAAAACTTTTATTAGTAAAATGATAAATTGTTACATTACAAGTAACGGTAAATCTGTTTTATGGATATTTACAATTGTATAGGAAACTGATTCATTGCTTGCATTTTAAGAAAATTTGATTTTGTTTTGATTTATGAATTGTATTTTTATTTTAATGCTTTAGTTATATTTAAAAATGTAAATTTTGCTGTTTTGCAGACTCTTTACTGTCTATTGTTGTGAAGAAAGGAGTGGAGTCAAAAAGCAAGACTTTCAGCTACTAGTCAGTTTGTGTTTCTACTCTCACCTGTGGTTATGAGCCATGATGAGTGAAGGGAAGATTAAAAACTAAAATACAAATTACTTAAGCTATCTTTTAAAAGTAGGAGCACAGAGCGGGTTGGGACATCTGGTCAAAATGCATGATGAACACCTCCCTGGTGAGGTGTTTTTCACACAGGAAGCAAGCCTTGTGGCAGATCTGGGACATGCAGAGGAAGTTTATTTCTTCTCATCGGTCTTGAAATGTCTGTCTCCTTCTAAAGTAGCTGGAGAAGTGCACATGGAGGTGGGGGTGGGGGGGTTGGCTTTTTCGTTTAGGTCACCTCCCTCAGTGACCTGAATACAGATAAGAGGAATTTAATGGATCTATGGATGGATGAAAGCTGTCAAGTGCAGACAGATGTCTTCTTTAAGTACTTTTTAAGTCATGGCCTCATTCTGGATTTCATATCTGTTTATCATCCTACAAATCTGACGTAAAAGAAAATGTAAAAGAAAAATGTTTTTTGTTGATTTATATATGTATAATAAGTCAAATACACAAAGCCTTGCCATCTTGTCCATGAATATGCAGACTAAGTTGGTTGTTGGATCTTGGCAGCACCACCAAGGGAGAGAAATGGTTGCTGCTGCCAAGATAGGCACTCAAAGATTTGTTGAGACATTTTTACTAAGAGTAAATTCATGAAAGATTATGTTATGTCAGTTTAACTCTGATTAAAGTGGACCATCAGTCTGTTTTCTCCCACACTTCATCACCTTCGAAACACCTGTAAACAGCTTTATTTTGAAGATTTGTCATCCCAGTCCTTCCAGGAAGACGAATAGACGGCGTCTCCCTTGTGCCACAAAGGCAGAGGCAGCACAGCTTCACAGCCATGTGGTAATATGTTCATAATGGATCCAATTTAGTCTCATTGTGTCTGTGAGGAACAAAACCAAATCCAGACAAATTATCGCTGGCATAACATAGCAGTCACAGGTCCAAGCAGACTGTGCTTTGCCTGGCAGCCTGATCCACTGATCATTCAGTCCAGAAACTGTTTTGATGCTCATAATGTTGCACTTGCCCACAGTCCCAAAGCTGGGAGTAAAGCTGTCATCTTCCACTCATGAGACTCATTCATCAATGAGCTGTTGAATCAAATCTTTCCATGTTTCTTTTTTTTAACAATTTATCTGTAATTGGTTGCGTACATTCCCATTGTTTGTAGTGTTTTTCTGCACATATTTCTGCATGCCAGACTCCAGTTGTCTGGAATGGTGCCCGAATTACTGACTACAGATCAGTGGCTGATGCTTCCTTCTGATCCTTTCATCAAACCCAATGTGACAAGATTTGATGATATTTTTAGTTAAGAGCCGCTTCATTTTGATGGCTATTGAGCTCTAAATTTAACAATTACTGCAGTTCACAGTACTTTCTGGGTGACGAAGGGGTCTCATTTGGGTAGTTTATGTGCTTTTTGAATCGAGAAACAATTGTACCAGTGGGTTTAATTTTCCTATGATGAACTTAGAAAATGCACTTTTAAATGATTGGGTCTGAGAAGATTTTACTTTCCTATGTAAAGGATAGCAACTGCATATTGAAAAATATATCTAGTTTAGAGAGTTACAGCAGTATTGGTTGAAAACCACAGATACCAACAAAATGATAAACATTAAAATTCTGTTAAACTGTGTCAGTTTCTCTTCCTGTTCTTCTCTTTACTGTCTTTGTCTTTTTATGAACATGTAATGCACAGAAAAAGACGTCTAATCACCTGCTTGCTTGGCGAACCACAGTGAGGGATGTGTGCGCGAAAAATATAAATCTGTTTTTCCACAGCACTTGAACAATACCTAAATGAATTTATATGACACAACTTTTAACTACCGAGAATGAAAGAATTTAAAAGATCCAAAAGGTTTTGATGTCTGAAGCTGTTATGTTGTTTTTGTTGCTTAAAATAAAAAAAAAAAACATTTTCCTTTATTGTTTTAAACAGAAAATGAATAATACGTATCTAGATTGTATCCATCCATTTAGGTAAAATAATCTGACTCTATCGTTTTTCCACCAATTTAGTTGAACATTTTATGTATCGATCTGTGGACCATGCATGGAGATGTGTATCAAATCACGATAGGAAAAGTTATACACCGCTATAGGTAACTTATCCTCTAGTTCATGTAATAATGTCCGTACCACATGTTTTAGTCTCACTGTATGTCTGTCATGTTAACGTAAGAACATAGCACGTTGTATCTGACCCTAGCAGGTAAGCGGAAAGAAAGGGGGAAAGCAGTCAAGACAATTTTAGTCAATTCTGAGAGGGACACTAGTGAAATTCCTTGTCAGATGTTACTGGCTCCAGCTGACCTGTTAACTACTGCAATAAAGTATGTGCACCAACAAAAGCTAAGTTGTTTGGAAAGTCGATCTGTTTCAGGTCTGGAACATGTGGACAGATGAGAGGACAGGGGTAATGATGCCAGAAGCAACGAAGATTCAAGATTTTAGCCGAAACTCCTTATAGACACTGTCTGGCATGGTAGAGGAAGGGTGATGATTTGGGCTTGGTACAAAAGCTGATGTTGTAATGATCAGTGTAAAAGTTTAAAATTAATATTAGAATTAATGCATTGATTGCTTAAACCATGCCACATGAATATAATACATTTATTTTAAACATTTTTGTGGATGCTAATATCATTAGTAATAAATCTTGTCCTGGCAGGAGACCTCTCAGTTATGTGGTTTGAGATGGTAAAAAGTTAAATAGGTTTAGGCTAAATCCCATGTATGACTCAGTGCTGATACATAATCCCATTTTGTGCACTTATTTTTGTAGAGCTGAGCTCATCTATATCTCTAACCCTTTTCTTATTTTCAGAATCAGATTTTCTGTCATTTTTGATATAATGTAAGGAATGTAGTTGCTCTTTGCAGCTGCAGAAACAATCTAAGATAGTTGTTCAGCTATACATTTTAGTAAAGTTGAGTGTCACCTACATAAATGATCAAATATGTTAGTGTTCGTTATTTGACTCGGAGGGTGCATGAACAAGTTTGATAATTAAAGCTCAAAGAATAAAACTCCCATCATCTTTATTGTGACATACCTTAAAAAATACATATTATAGGATATTTGACACTTTAAAACCTTTTTTTTATTGATATATTTGTAATTTGGTTTTAGCTTGATAAGTCAAGTTTTTATTCCCTGAAATTTAAATGTTTTTTCTTTAATTATAATAGGATATTTATATTCATTAATTTCATTTTTCAAGTAAATATAAGTTATGTTCAAAGTTATTTTGCCAACATTGAACTAACTTTATCTTCCTTTTTATCTTCCTTTTTATTTTTTTCTCATTTTTTATGAGGCCAAAGAAATGCAAAACCAAAAATATTTAAGATTGCTCTGTTTTGCACATTGGATTAAGAAGGATTTTGTACACTGCCAATTTTTTTGATAAGCATCCATGAATTTTTGTCCAATCTGATTTACTCACCGAATTTGCATAAAGTTCTTTTATATTTCACGGTTCAGTCAAATGTGATTACATAATTCATTACATTTTGTTTTCCTCCTGAAAACATAATTGAAAGCAGTTGAAACAAGCATTTCAGTGGGATCTAGAGCACAGTGTAAGTGTACTATCACTGAAGGCAAGCTATTTTTAATTTGCCACCAAAAGCAGTGTTGTGTTTTTGTTTTGTTTTTTCCCCTCTTTTTCTTTGTATTCTTTGTTTCAAGCACAATCAAAGCCACAGGGACCTCTGATTTCTTCATTTGCATGACAGGTATATAAGTAAATCAGGTGCAGAATTGCACAGTGTGGCAGGCCAACTGTCTTCTGTAGCCCATCGCTCTTTTTATAGAAAGGATTTGTTGACACTCAGAAACGCTGCTGTCTTGATGATTTTCCACTGCAGTTCTAATTGAAAACAGGGAGCAAATCAACAAAACAGAGCAGAAATCCTTAAGGACACTTGAGATTATTGACTCTATGAGCTGACTAATGCAAACAATTAAAACTTTACTTTTATCTGGGCCCTCTGAAACTTCTTTTTTTTATTTATTTGTTGACCTTGCTAATATTGATCTGTCTATATCTGTGCTGAATCTTTTAAACCAATTTTCTATTGAGCCCACCACAAAGTGCACTGTATGAGTAAACCTCCAGGCATACAGGGGATGAGTATATTTAAAAGATTTCTTCTTTCTGGACATGCAGAGACACATAAAAGGGCAGGAGAAGTGACTTGAGCAGGTGGCAGAGTATGTTAGGAAATTAGCTGCTTTCAATCAGACCTAACAGGATATGGAAATGGTCCCTGTGACACCAGTGGGCATCTTGCACTTTTTATGAGAGCATAAAATCTTGAATAGATGAAAGTCTATGATTAGTTTAGAATTCTTGTTATTTTCAAAATACAGAAAACAAATGGGGGGGGGGGGGGTGAGCATTGAAAAGCTATTAAAATGTGGTAAAATTGTTGTTGTTGTTTTTTTTCTTTTTGTTTACTAGAATTTGTCAAGAAACATAAGATTGGTGGGTTTTGACACAGCCTGGGACTTGGCTTTCCCTAGAGCATGACATCTGTTGAGATGGAAATGAGGGCTGTAATTATGAAAAGTAGCATTTCAGCTCATTTGCATGAACTGTTTTCAGTTCATCTGGCTGCATTTACAGATTTATCCCCGCTGTTGCTTCTCATGCGATGCGGTTTCGGCCGAATTCTGGTGAAATAATGTTAGCACTTTCTCAATTCTATTTTAGTCAGCCTGTAATTTGATACATGGAAATTGCTGGAACTGACTGACTTACTGCAGAGTTATATTTCAAGCTTAGTTAATCAGAGTGAGCGAGCAACACATTTTTAGAGCATTTTTAGTGAACACACTCAGTAGCCAGTGGCCATTTCTCTTCCAAACATATTTTCCTCTTCTGCGCCCATAGCCTTCCTTTTTTATTGCTTTATTGAGCTCCCTGTGATCAAACATTTATTTAAAACATGTTTATTACCCAAAAAAAGGAGCTGCTGCTTTTATTAGAATAAGCTGTGTTAGATTGGTTGTGAAGGAATGGCGCAGTGGGAGGGTTTGGTAAGAGTTTGGTACGTTTCTCTTCAGCTGCCATGTGCTGTAAATCATTTGGTGATGAGGACTTTAGAAACAGCCATCGAGCAGGAACACTGACAAGGACAGAATATTGACTCTTGCAGCAATTAGTGTGTCTCCTAGTCCTACGTATTAGGCTAGTTAGGATTCTGCTAAGAAACAGCAGAGCTTCTATGTTTTAGAGGCTGTTCAATTCTGTTAGGTAATGTCCAGGAGAATGGAGTTGAGTTTTAAGTTGAAAGGTAATGTAATGCAATTTGACTCCTAAATTGACAAAAGTATTCTTCTGAGTAATTAAAAACAAAGCAATAATTTTCTTTGCGTTTTGAAATCTCATTTCTCAAGAACATAGACTTTGTACAATAGAACTCATGTAATGGTGAGTCACTGCTGGTTTGACGGCAATGTTCTGGCACAGCACTCCACTTCCCATTTCTAAGTAAAAGTAGCTGCAGTTTCTCATTTCTTGTATAAAGCTTCCGGCCCTTAATAAAATGTGAATTTTAAATTTTCAGATGCATAAGATGGAAGAATAATTTAAGAGTCATTGTTGCCTTGAGGTGTTTCTAAGGCCAGCACTCTCCAGGCAACATTTAATTTGTGTCATTCTGCTGTGGGAAGGTATGAGCTTTTGTTGTTTAAGTATGCTGTTACTACTTTAGGATGAGGGAGGATCCCATACTGGGGATGATCCTTAGAGTTGCTGCAGGTTTGGGGTTTTCCGGTAGCACGTAGACAGGAGCATCCTCATTTAAAGAGATGAACAGGTGTGTCTTGCATTTCCCTCAAGGCTTGTTAGAAATGAAATGGAAAATTGTCATGCATCTGGTAAGCGTATCGTGAAGTACTCGACATGTGTCGCACGTTCAAGAATGCGCTGAACATGGGTACATAAACACAGGTTTAGCATATGACGCACTGAAGTCTTCCTACCCAATACTAACCCATGTACCCACAATTGGAAAAGGCTGTTGCTTGCAGCATGCCGGCAGAAAACAAGTGTGCCTGAACATTTTTGCTCCACAACCTCACCAAGCAGTTACGACCTTGCTATTTCATGTGGGCCACCTGCATGCTCTGTACAGGTTTGTCCATTTTTTGCCTGCAGACAGCCTGTATCTAGCCATAAGAGCAGTTGTGACTAAGGCTTTAACAGTTTCTTTACCCCAATTAACTAAAGACTTGAATAATTTGTGTTGCTCCCTGTTTTCATTTGTTGTATGAGAATGATTAAAGTGGTCTAAAAAAATAATAAATAAAGCAACAAAGAGGTTAATATTGAAAGACTTACAAGATTATAGATGACGAAACTGCAAATAAATTAGGGGTGGAAGAACAGTGCGTCATATTGCAACTGTGTTGGTTTCCATAGAAAATATTGGCTGCAGGTGTTTTGATGTTCATCAGTCGAGGCTGAATTCCAATTATTCCACTTCGCTCTTCCGCTTGACCTTTTCTCAGAGCTGCCTCACTCTCAATACTACAAGAAAAAAGCTAAGACTGACCTCTTCAGTAGATTCCTATGCCTCATAAAAACAAAAATAAAAGGTCCATCTACTCCTTGACATTTCTTGTGTCTTAGATGTATTTCTTACAGCACTTAGCTTAGATTGTGTTGACTGTGACTCAGGTTATGATTGCTGTGCTTCTTTCAACTCTCATTTTCATCTTCTAATTGACTTAATGTAGTTTTCATTGCCGATGTGGTTTTTCTTAAATTCCCTCCCATTTATTTATGCCTTTAAAATAATCAAAGGTTCAAATAGAAAAAATCCGTAACATGTCTACACTATATTTACCAAAAGTATTGGCTCACCTGCCTTGACTCATATATGAACTGAAGTACCATCCCATTCCTAACCCATAGACTTTAATTGGATGTGGGTCCACCTTTTGCTGCTATTACAGTCTCAACTCTTCTGGGAAGGTTGTCCACAAGGTTGAGGAGTGCGTTTCTAGGAATGTTTGACCATTCTTCCAAAAACGCATTGGTGAGGTCACACACTGATGTTGGTGGAGAAGGCCTGACTCTCAGTTTCCGCTCTAATTCATCCCAAAGTTGTTCTATCTGGTTCAGGTCAGGAATCTGTGCAGGCCAGTCAAGTTCATCCACACCAGACTCTGTCCTCCATGTCTTCATGGACCTTGCGTTGTGCACTGGTGCACAGTCAGGTTGGAAGAGGAAGGGGACGCTCCAAACTGTTCCCACAAGGTTGGGGGCATGGAATTGTCCAAAAGGTTTTGCTATCCTGAAGCATTCAGAGTTCCTTTCACTGGAACTAAGGGACCAAGTCCAAGTCCTGAAAACAAGCCCACACCATAATTCCTCCTCCACCAAATTTTACACTCTGCACAATGCGGTCTGAAATGTACCGTTCTCCTGGCAACCTCCAAAGCCAGACTCGTCCATCAGATTCCCAGATGAAAAAGAAGGCGTCTTCACTGCTCTCTAGAGTCCAGTGGCGGCGTGTTTTACACCACTGCATCTGATGCTTTGCATTGCACTTGGTGATGTGTGGCTTGGATGAAGCTGCTTGGCCATGGAAACCCACTCCATGAAGCTCTCTGCGTTCTGTACTAATCTGAAAGTCACATGAAGTTTGGAGCTCTGTAGCAATTGACTGTGCAGAGAGTCGATGACCTCTTTGCACGATGCTCTTCAGCATCTGCTAAACCTTTCCGTCAGTTTAAGTGGTCTACCACCTCATGGCTGAGTTGCTGTTGATCCCAAACTCTTCCATTTTGTTATGAGAGCTGACAGTTGACTGTGGAATATTTAGGAAATGTCACGACTGTATTTGTTTCACAGGTGGCCTCCTGTGACTGCTCTATGCTGGAAATCAATGAGCTCCTGAGAGTGGCCCATTCTTTCACAACTATTTGTAAAAACAGTCTTCATGCTTGATTTTCATATGCCTGTACCATAATGAATTTGGACCTTTGCAACCATACAACTAATGGCGAAAATGACGTGGCCAATGGCAATCCACTCCTTTAGGGTTAAGAATTACCTACTGAAGAGCTTCAGTTTCTTGCAAATTCTTTTCAATGTATTTTTATTATCATATTTTTTATTTTCATATATTTATTTCTTTTTTATATTTACAATGCCCACTGTAAAATTAGTGGGTTAAAAAACCTATTGATCAAATTATTAACGGCCAAATTGAGTCGATCTTGATTGCAACCAACTCATAAAATCCTCCACAGTCCACATCTCTTCATCAGAACTCAGGCAGCATATTCATATCATTTGTCAAATGACACCATGAATATATTTGAATGCATAATCCTTGATTATGGGCATATTAATCATAAAGCAACAACACCAGGGACTATGAACAAAAGCCTGGAGTCACAGATCAAGACTCAAACAGGAAGTTGAACAAAAGATTCCTCCAACTCTAGTGTTTATGTGTGCCCTAGCATTTTATGTGGCTTTTATCAATCTTTTATGGGAAGCTTTTAACATTTTCTTCTGCTTGATGATTTAATGGGTAGTCTGTGAAGGACAACAGCGGCCTAAACAGCATAATGAAAGTGCTTGACTGTTATTGGAGTCCGATAGAAGGACTTAAGCTCCCTCAGTCAGAAACAGGTAGATGGGAAAGGAAATGATATTATCCGTCATTTAGATCCTTTTTTTTTTTTACGTCTGAATTCTTTTTAATACCTTTAGGCTTGTGTTATAGTGTGTCCATCAGGAGAACAAGTCATCAAGCAATTTTTTCTCTCCCTGTGACAATGTCAACAAAAACTTTTGCTTATAATTCAGTTGTTTCTTGCTCTATGCTTTAATTTCCTCATCTGCTTTACCTGAAGTTTATAATTAACATCCTCTGACTTTAACCTCACGTGTTATTTGCCTGTATAAAATGAGAAACCAGAAATAAATGAATTAAACTAATTTAGTGTCACCATCTGCAGCATTAATTGTGAATCCATTTTTGTCTTTCTGTAATGATCACTGTGCTCCACAGTAGCGGTCACCGTTGAGCCCTGAGGAAAGTCTTTGATCATCCCATCATGCACTGAGATTAAAGAGAAACTCAGCCCCACAAACACAATGAAAGCCTTTAACACAGCTGCCACTCATGTTGTGTTTGCACAGCTGTTTCCTCAGCCGCATTGGAGAGTCAGTCTTGTGTTGCACTTTTAATATACGATTAAATATAGCAATTCATTTTAACAACGATTCGATTCATATCATCATATGTAGTTGATAAATTGTGTTTCATAGTCGATATTAGTTCATTTTAGACGATCCAAATTGTATTTAATTTACTGACATAAAACATTTCAGGACATCTTTAGCAAAAACTTCCACCAGTGTGACTCAGATATACCTGGTACTGAACAGTGCAGGTGAAGTTTTGCATATTCCTTGTATTTCTTCAAGATAATCAAGTGTAAATTTAAACATGTGTACAAACAAACAAGTAAACAAGAAAGAATGTCAAATTTATTCACATTGTATTTCCATAAAGTTGTTTTCCGCATCAAAATAATCTAAAGGGAACATTGTTAGAACATTCTAGCACACTGTATGGTCACGTCTTTGCTAAATTCAAAGTGTTTCCACTCATTAGACTGGAATGATGGACTGATCCGTTTTTGCTGTCATCACGTGTGTGTTGTCCGCTGTGATGCACTTTGTTGTTTTTACGTTACAATAAAATAAACCTACTATTTTAAATTATATTTTCCAATATCCATATAATCAATGAATTTCATTTTAAAACAATATTATAATGATATAGGTCGATTTGATAAACAACTGGCTCAGAAAGACCAGTCTGGTTGGATCAAGTCTATTAATCATCAGTTATCCATCACATCTTTGTCAGCTGGTTCATTTTATTATTGCTATTTTATTATGTTATTTTATGTCGAGAGATTGTTTACATTTTGGCTAACCTGCAGATTTTCAAACTCATTTAAATTCCTTCTTGGAATGTATAACCCTCAATCACATCAGTTGTTTACAATGTTTACATTGGTTTTGATTCAAAATTTATCTTGAAAGTTTCAAAAGGTTTTCAACTTAAAAATGTTTAGATTAAAACAAACATAAGAAGAGTTATAACACCGTTACAAACCAAACCCAAGTCCACCACAAAGCTCGACAGGTCACAACCAAGTAACCAAACATAAGGACACACAGGTCTACAAGTTTATTTGTTTGAATAAACAACTGCAGCCCTCCTCTCTCACATAATTTCTTCTTCCGCTTTTATCGACATCAGCCTCTCCTGACTATCAGCTGTCCGGGTGACCGCCCTTCAATCAGCTGATCCACTCCAGTTGTTCCACAGCTCAGCTGGTCGAGTCACAGAAAGAGAAAACAAACAGAACAGAAGGAAACTGAAAGAACTAGAAGACCGTAGCAGATATTTATTTGTAGACTCCCCTGAAGTCAATCTATGGAACATTAAATTAAGTTTAGTGCAGGTTTTCCTACTTTTTAAAAAAAAAAAAAATCTTTTTCACAATTTTAACTTTGTCTTTGCTTTGTTTTTAGTTGTATACATTTTTATTTTTTTTTGTTTACTTTTTTAAACTTCATTATATAACTTAAATACAGCTTGATCTTAATTTTTTTTTAATTCTTGCTGTTAAAAAGAGACAAAATATATTAATCGGTAAACAGTTTTAAGTTCATTGCAGAAGATTCTGTGATATAATGGAAAATATTAATAAAAGATGAAGCTGGGGTTGTGCTAAAAAGATTGATATGAAGCATTGTCACAAAAAACACTTTTAAAGATAAATTATTAGGTCAAATTCTGAAGTAGAAAAAAAAACTCAAAAAGGCAAGGTTTAACATTAGTTGCAGCTTCAGTTTTGACACTAATGTGGGAGAACCAGACTGCGATGGCAAAAAGAAACAATATTCTGAAGCTCAGCTCAGATATTTAATATCTCAATTTTTCATAATTTAACATCTTAGTTATTTTAGAGTGCTAAATTCATGAGCCTTAAAAATATAAGCATCTGCTAGTAATATTATCACCCCATTCAGAATTCAAATTATTTCTACTTGTACATGATTACATCGCTTTATATATTATTGGCTTGCTAGCTATGAAAATGTATTATCAGCAGCATCCTCATTTTTAATGAAGTGCCCACAGGGCTGCAGAAATGGAAACAGACACAAAGTGTTCCATAAATATCTACATATTTCACAGAGTACACAGCAGAGTGTGTCTCACAGTGATGTCCATCAGCTGTTTTGACACAATAAGAAAAACTGCTTCAGTTTACAGAAATTTACAGTTTTAAACACCGTTTAGACTGAAACAAATTAAAGAAAGGATTACTTGATGGTCTTTTACATATAACTTGATCCAAAAGTTGACATCCAAAATCTTAATGTTTATGGATACAACTTTGCAAAATGACCTAGTTTTGTATTTTATCTTTAAAGAAAGAAATGTGTTTTTGCTGGAGGGATGCTAAAGTTGTTTATCATTCTCAATAGATACTAATACCACAAAACAGTGGATGCAATTTACTTTTCCAATTGTGCTACTTCAGCCTCATGAACAAAATGCACTACAAAGCTGGACTTGCTCAAGAGCTTTTTTTTTATCAATCAGAAAGTGTTTTACCCAGGAGCTGCTGAAAAAGTCATCACTTGTGTAGATCGTGACTTTGCTTGTGACAGACTGTGTAATTAGATCTGTATGTGATAAAAGTATGTTTTGGTAATACCTGTGTCTTGTTTTTAGACTCTATTGTAAATCTAAGATCATCACAAAAATCTTCAAAGTAGCAGAGCCATGGGTCTTAATAATAAAACCCTTGTTTATCTGTATTTTCACAGATATCATTTGCAAACTGTCTAATTGTGAGGACTCTCATCTTTCCAAACCTACTTCACAGCAAAAGCATGTTATTTCCAATGTTCAGCTGTGTTTCTACGTAACATGTTTTAAAGGATGCTTGTTATACCCACATTTTCATGCAAAGTACAAATTATTTCACCCTAAAATAAAATTGAAAAGAGATTTAAAAAAATACAGACGCTCTTACAAGTTAACCAGTCTGAAAAGACCTTCTGTGTAACCCTTGTGCTATCCTAGACGCTTTAACGTTGGGAGTGGGGTCATCTAGACCCCACAAGACAGAGCGCTGAACCTTTTTCCTTCAATGATTTGTGGTCTTCACTGGTGTCCATGGATTACATGAAATCCTCTCCACCTTTATCCACCTTTGTCATGGTAGGGAGAACACGTCAATTTAGGGATCGGGTCATCTGGACCCCATAGGATAGCACAAGGGTTAAGTGATGCAAAGGGTTACCTGCTTTAACCCTTAAACTCTTTCATTAATTTTCTAACCCTGTTTCGTCACTTCAACAGGTTCCCTTACAGGGTCACAGGGCTGCCGGAACCTATCCTGGCCACTCTTGGGCAAAGGCAGCGTACATACTGAACAGGCCCCCAGTCTGTCGCAGGGCCACAATCTCACACCCATCCACACTCACATTCACACATAGGGACAATTTAGAGTAACCAATGAACCTATGAAGCATGTTTTTGGAAAAACCCACGCATGCACGGGGAGAACATGCAAACTCCAAACAGAAAGGTCCTCTATAGATGTTCTGTTTCAGGTCCCCCAGCTGGGACTTAAACCAGGGGCCTTCTTGCTGTGAGGCAAGAGCGCTGACCACTGCACCAGCCCTAACCCTATACCTGTGATTGCATGAACAGTTTTAACCCTTAAACTGTTTATGAAATAACAATTATTGAACAGATTCAGAAGCTGAGAAAAGCAGAATACGCTAATATGCAACACTTTACAGTAGTAGTGTTTTTGTAATAAGCTCATTCAGATCCCGAGAAAAGAGACATTGTGTCAACATAAGGTCAAGGCTTAAAGAGTCACAATAGTTGGAAGAGGGTGTTATTCTGTGTCGCCGGCGACAGCTCCAGCCTTAAAGGCCTAATAGAATTGACCTACATTGACAAAACTGTTTAGAACAGAAATAATAGTGATATATAGACTTGTTAAAATAAGAATGATTCTTAATATGGCAGCTGAATTAAATGTATAGGCCCATTTTGTTGATGTGTTATCTGTTGTTTTTCCTTACTTGGGATTGTCCAACTTAAAAAAAATGCAATTAATCTACTGTAAAACCCAGTATTTTACTTCGATCTGTATCTAAACTAAAATTGGACTGGGCTCTTCTTGCGCCTGCAATACCATTTACCCACTAAATTAAATCTTCAGGTTTTTAATAAACTCTTGCTGACAGCTGAACAGAAAAACTAAAGGAAAGGTCACATCACAGCACCACAGTTTCTGCCTTGCAAAGTAATAACACACAGAATACTCCAAACATTCAAAGCAAATAAGGGAACAACGTAGCAGAAATGCAGCGATATGATGTTAAGATACTAGAAAAAAGACATGCTTTTTCTAAACCAAGCTAAATGATTTCATATTGTCTTTGAATTTTACAAGGGAGTTTTAGAGGAAATTTACGGATAAAAAAGAGACGGTGGTCTGTTTTTCTAAAGCAATTTTGTTTTAAATACTAATCAATCAAAAAAAGGACAACATGAATAAAGTACAAAACTTTAAACTGAGACATCCCAGATTGTATGCTAATAATGAACTCAACTGTGCTTGATGATTTCCTTATTCTCTTGTAAATGCGGGGAGAGTTAAAGGGTTAAGTGAAAAGGGGGCCACAGTAAGCCTCATGCTGAGCCATCACAGGTGAATGACACCCCACAGTTTTCATTTTCTCTACTTGGTGTTGTCGTGGTGACAACAGACTCCTGTTAACCCTCTGGTGCCGCACTCCAACACAAACACACAAGCGCACAATAAATCAGTCTTTCCAGGCGCCACACGTCTGAAACCCGCAGTTTGAGGCTGTGTGTGTATGAACACACATTGTGTCGGCCGGTTTTATTAACCCATGTGTTCATGCAGTTCTCTTTGATGAATTGGAACGGTGGCAATTTTCATTTCCATTTTTAGCCATGCATGGAAACACTCCTATACTGACTCATTTGCATGAGAAAAACAGCATTTGCTGCACATCTAAACATCCTTAGCAATAAAGACAAAGCTGCAAACAAAGTGCTGCTTTAACCAACAAAGAAAATTACACATCTTAACAAAGTAGGAACAAGAAAAACTGTTCATTTGATTTATTCTTTGTTGTTTTAGTCGTAGAATTACAACAAAACAGTATGTGGAAACACAAGAAACTCATAAAATTCAAATAAGATGTTTTCTTATCCTTGAGAAAAGGAAAATAAAAGATTTGTATCACAATGGAGGACAGAATCTGGGTTTGTGACAGCGGCTTCAGCTTTATCACTAACATATTTTATAATACAGCTTTTTTAATAGGTGGGGGGCAGATGAGCCATGTTATGTTGACTTACTTTCTAAAGAACATTTGGAAATGTGTGGAGCATTATAAAAGCCAGCTGCCAAACTCTGACAGGCACTGCATGAACATAACCCCTCCAGTTAAAGGTTGTAGTACAACATCTACTTACATTGCTGTGATTGAACCTGGTTATTGTGCAGCTTTGCAGCAGCTTTCAGTCAAGAATTGCATATTTTAAAAGTAAATGATAACGAACAAATAACATAATAAAGATTGAGACTATAGGATCTCTACTTTTTATTTTTGCTTTCCTTAAAAGTTTTTGTGTTAAACAATCTTCTTTTGTAATAGGATGGTAAAAATCAATGAATGTTTAAAAAAAATTCCGAGTTGCTGTATTGCTTCAGGCTTTTTTGACACATTTTGATAAATGGTTGCAAAATGTGGCAAAGATCTACTGTAAAGCTTATGAAATCAGGTTTTGCTGAGCTATTTGTTTAAAGGGAAAAAAGAGGCTACATTACTGTTTCAGTTAAATTATTAAGACCTTTTTTTTCAGAAAGTATCAGTTTACAACAAATAGTTTACTCAAAGTTCTGCACAACATGCCAAAAAACATCAAACTTGAGACTGAGATTGTTGAAATCCAGTTCATTCCAGATTTTTATGAGGCTTTTGTATAATAATGGGTTCTATTAAAGTCTATAAAATTATTTTAAGTGGCCAACAGATCCCATTAAAAGCTGGAAGTTTTTTACTGAGCAAGCAAAAGGCTGCCTTGATCACATCCCACTCCTTTGGGTAGACAAAATATGTAATTGTCTTGTAAACGGGTAAATTTATTCTTCCTTTAAAATTGAAAAAGACATCGTCGTTGTGTTATTGAACAGCACAAAGCTTTAAAAGTAACAAGTATTAATATTTTAGTCAATAAGAATGGAGTGATTTAAAAAGTGATCCTCTGTTGCTGGAGGCTTTTATTGTGATTTCTTGTTGTAACGCTAAAAACGAGAAATAAATAGCTGACCAGACGCTTGTTTGGTAGTGAGGAAAAGATGGAGAGCAACAGCAGACATCAAAGTAAAAATCATGCACTTCAAAATTACAATATAAAGTTTTAAACCTCTTTGATTTGTAGTCCAAACATTCACTCATTTCATACACAATTATAGGTAGATGCCATAATAAAAAGTTGAAATTTTCTTTTTCAAACAAGCTTGAACAAAATAAAAAAATTCTCAAGAGGAAAAGTGAATCACTGCAGCCCTACTACATACTGTATGTTTATGTTGAAAGTGTCAAACAAGTGTTATGCTAAATTTACATCACACCAGGCTTAGTATGAGCCAAGTGAGAGTCTTTTCTTCCTTGTTACTTGCTTATTAATAAATTAAAAAAAGATTTTCCGTTCTGTGTTGTTGTTTTGCAAAAAACAAATCAAACCACAACAAAACTGTGACCCAAAAATCAACGTTTCAATGCTGGGAAAGTGGATGGTTTAATCACTAATACTGGAGTGTTTTATTTTTAAATTGAATGTTGGGTTTGTTCAGGGAAGATCTAGGAAATTGCAAATCTCACTTGTATTTTCAACATTTTTTGTTAAAAATGGATTCAAATCAATAGTATAATTAATAAAATATATGACAAAAGACATTTCTGACTGCAATACAAGGCTAAGTTAAGGCCAAAAATCCATGATTAAAAAAGTTAATTTTGTAAAACCTAAAAAGCCTTGAATGTTACAATTTGAACATTTCAGAATCCCCTCCATTGTCACGATTTTAAACACTTTTTACCTTTAAAATACTTTGATTTTCTGTGTTAAAGTTTCCTTTTTTCCATTTCGTCTTCTCTGCAGGGTTGTCTTTGTAAGCAGACATGGCCCCTCTACCCTGGAGAGCTAAATCACAGGACCTGGCCTTGTGGGTGCTCCTCCTGCTCCTCAACCTACTTCCTGAAACCAGGTACAACAACATCCGCTTGTTTTAACACCTCTGAGCTTCAGTTTCCTTTTTACTGCGGCCCTTTCTTCTGTTCCTTCTTCTTTGATGGTGTCTTTGATGGTGACGTTTCGGTTTGCTTTCTGCATCACACTTAACTGTCTTTGACACACGTTCAAATGCTCTAAGGTGAGATTTGTGATGAAATGAAGTTTAAGATTAAGTCTTAGTCTTGGTTTTTAAGACACAAAGGGTAAAAGAGGAAAAAAAACGACACAACAATGAGGTCAAACCCTCATTTTTCTGACTTTTATTTCCCTTTTTGCAAAAAATCCAAATTTCTACTGTTTTGCAAATAGCTGCTCCCGTTCATTTACAGCATTTTCCCTCCTGCATCCCGTGCACTATTTCCCGTCTTTGGGATCAAGGTAACAGAAAAGAACTTTGTCCTGCGCCACAAAGAGGCTACGCAGGTTTGCACAGATGATAAGGTTTGATGTTTTAGCTAAAGAGATGAAGGCGTAAGTCTTTTTCAAATTCAGCATGAGAGGGCAGGCTCCTCAGAGCTGGGAGAATAGGGGCCGAAGCTGGAAATCAAAGTACTGTGACAGGGATTAGCCCAGTTTGCTTTGTCAAGGTGCCACTTGGCTCTGCTTGCTTATTAGGAGCACACAGCTCTTGTAATTGCCAATATTAAATAGAAAAATGAGTCCAGAAGACCTGGCCAAACCAGGCTAGATTGTTTTCAACAGAATGTCTCCCACTGTAAAGAGACACATGCAGATATACCATATGAACATCCAATATCACTGTGTTGGACGGCTGGCTACATTAAGCCAAGAGGGATATTCTGATCACATGATTCATCTAGAGTCCTGCTCAATTTAATTCAATTCAGTTTTATTTATGTAGCCCCGTATTACAACAACAGTCGTCTCAATGGGCTTCATACCGATAATTGTATAATAAACATGAAATCCTAATGAACATTAAGTCATAGAATTCAATAGGTAATGGCTAAACTAAACTAAACAGACCAAGTTAAACTGGGCATCCCTGCCCCTAGACCCCCCTTTCCCATTAATGAGTGATCCTCTCCCAGGACCGACAGGCAATGCACCACAACTCTTAGAGAGAATTAGCTTATCTAACTCTACAACTACATATTTAAATAGTCCAGCAGATGGACTTCATCCAGATGGAATTGGGGGACGCCTGGGGGGGGGGACGAGCCAGAGGCAGGGTCAGAATGATACAGCTAAAACAAACGTTACGGTGACTACGTGAACTCCCAACTTTTTTAGTAACACATATAAAAAAACACAATCCGACACTGCTACACTTCAGCCATGTTAGCGTATTCCCAAAAGAACTGTTTGGAACAGGTAAAAGAAAAAGTACAGACTGACGTTTTACCAGAGAGCTGTTTACATCTCAAAAGATAGATAAATAGATCTTTATTTGTCTTTGTTACAGGTACAATGGAATTAAAAATGCTTCCCGGTCAGTGCAACACTCATACCTTAAAACAACCTATGGTAAAAACTTACTGCTACAACGTTGCTTCAACATCAGTAAATCCAACCAGAATTAATTAATATACAAGGTGCCCCGGATTTTAAGGCGATTTTGAAAAAAATTAAGGCTTTTTAAATCCAAACAATGAAGTAACTGTCAATGACAAAAGGGTACACCAACAAATTAGTATGTTACAATATAAACCACAGAGTATTACATTTAATTAGTGATGCCAAATGAATCCTACAATTTACTAAGCACTGAATTAGGACATGGGAAACCAGAGTTCGATTCCCAGGGGGCAACTTCTTTGGGCATGACCCTTCATGCTACTGCCTAACTTTATAGCCACATGGAGGCCCAAGTCTGTGCAAGTCCCCAGCCCGGAAAAAAGACAGTGCTGTGTCAGGAAGGGCATCCCGTGTAAAACTGATGGCTGATTTTATATGGCGACCCCTGGTGGGATGTGCTGAAAGGTGAACAGCAACAACTCTTGTTAAAATTATTTTCTTGCTTTTTCCAGAACTGCTCTGTGTATGCATTTAATTTATTCATGCACTTTTCATGCGTTTTATTTTTTAATTGACTTTGTATTGATGAGTCAACATTTTTGTTGATGAGAGCTTGCAGTTCAGTATGTATGTTTGAGTATGGTTTTTTCCCCTTGGGTGGTGAAACCGTAAAGCTCATATGAAGAGAGAGCTGTGGAGATTTAGCGAGATCAGTTCTTGTATTCTCCGTAAGCAGATCTTTGATGTTAGACTGATTCTGTGATAGCATGTGATGCATTCAGCCCCCTCTGGAAATCTTAATCTATCAACTCATAGATGATTTGTGGAGCATTTATCCTTTTTAATGTGACATCAAAGCCAACAAGGAAACATCAATGGTACACAGATTTGTAGATTTTGCAAATCTTTTTCCAGAGGTTCCAATACGTTCCACATTTATTATCAAGTAATTAAGTATAACTGTACCATGTTGTGCCTGAATACTTGATTCTGATTGGCTCAGTGGCAGACCGTGCCTTACACACCTGGGGCTCGCATCACATTAACCATTTTACGATGCAGAAACGGCCTTTGGTTTGCATAGTGAAAATTCCTGTAGCCACAGTAAAAGCCTCTAAATATACTGAATTTAAAAATACAGTAAACAAATTTTGTTATGCAACTGTATCCAGCAAAAAACATTGAAATAATGTATCATCTCACTCACCAAAAAAATTGGATTATTTGAAGACAAAATCCATCCTCCTCTCTTTCCTCAAAAACCCTGTCATGTAGATTATTGCGTTCGTCAAAAAGTCCTTTTCTATTGTTATTGCTGTATTTCTTGCGTAGGTTTGAATTCGCTTTAGAGCCGAAAATGTCCGCTCGACAGACGCAGTGTCTAGGGGATGGTCAGCGGCAAACACACAAATCTGTACGGCTGCTTCATGCTCTCACTCAGATATTTCTGATGAAGGAAGTCAAGGAGATCAGTGGGAGATTTTCTTGCTAAATCCTCCATGGCGTACATTACAGTCAACTTACAGTCAAACTGGGCAAGGCTGCGTGGGACTTCCTGAAAAACTCAGAACATTGGTTGACATTTGTTATCTGACTGTTTGTGGGCTGATACCTTATTATATTCTAGGGGTGAAGGGAAAAATGGATTTGGTGATGTACAGCGATATTTCAATTTTCAATATTTGGGTATCAGACCGAAACTCGGTTGCTGCCAGTATCATATAAAAACGCAGTTTGCTGTTTTTGCATTGGGCTAAGTTAAGAACAAGTGAAGCAGTGGAGCTGTGAAGCGGCTAATGCACCAAGCATCAGGCAAAATAATGTCAGCAAAGCGGGCCAAAGTTCTGCAGAAATTTAAAGCAATAGATTCTAGTTTATCAACTTGGTGGATCGGAGTGATGTGTACAACACTCTGAAAAAGGCCAACAATGTGGCGATGAGCGGTGAATAATATTTTATTACAATGAAAGGCGTATTAATATTCAGATAAAGGTTTTTTTTTCTAAGTCATACTCTTAGAAAAAAATTAAAATGTGTTATGGTACAGTATTGCTATACATATTGTATCCAGGATATGTATATCGGGATACGTATCGTATCACCAGACTCTTGCCAATACACACCACTATGGCCTTATACCTTACTCTATTACTTGATACAAAATGAATACATGCTATTCAATAATTTTATATTAGGTAATGAAATCAATTGTTTATTTGTTAAAGACATTTAATGATCAGAGTAAACGGTGGATATTTCTTGCAGTACAAGCAATCTAAGAAACTACTTTTGAGATCTTCAAAGCTCAAAGTTCACAAAAGGTAAGCCTTAACCTTTCTGAATTTCTGCTACATATTCATCAGTAATAGATAATAAACTATGAAAGGCTTGATTAGCTCATTTCACAGATTAATTTTACAATTTTCTTTCTTAAGTTATATATTTGATGATTACAAAACATTGTGCAACCCTGTAATCAAGTTTTGCAGGGGACACAGTTGCAGAAATGCTAATATTAGCTTTCTCTCAGAAGTAAAAGCTAGTTGTTTAGCTTTAACTGTTGCTAATGACCAAGTGAACAAACTTGCTCATGTAAATAAGTTTAAAAAGGTCTTTAATTTAATAAAAACAAAATACAGAAGACCACATTCAGAGTTCACGCCTTTTCATGCCACAGAACTTTTCTCATAAAGTTGAATTATATCCAAACTTGCACAAAAAATGGATTTAGGAGAAAAATGTCTTCATGAAGTACCTGCCAAAATTTGGGAAAAATCCTCAGAGCGTGCAAACGTTTGCAGAATATCTGCATATCTGCATAGCCTCCTCTGTTTGAGCGCTGCCTGATGCTATCAGCAGACTTCAAATCGGCTTTGCTGCACAAAAGGCAGGAGTTTCTTAATGGATTAAGGTGTAACAGACAAATCCTCTTTTTAAGGGTCTACACCCAAAATTTTCACATGGCCCTCTCACATTGACATGTGGAGCATAATTAAGCGGTAACTTCTAACAATTTATGTATTACATCCTAAAGAGAAGTTAAAGTGAAGGCCCATCAATCCTCAACTTTCCGTCTTCTCGCCCCCATGCACCCCCGCTCCCTTTATAGAGCAAACACTTAACAGCCGCGGACAGTCAGACCGTCTTGTCGTCTATTTTATTTGTAATCTATTGCCAAGCTTCTGGCTAACGTGGCACATAATCAATAGCTATAAGCATGAGAGTGCTGTATGTACACTTTGCAAAATGATTGGCTCTGAAGTTGTCCGGGCTTTATCTGCCCTCTCTGCCTGTCTCCCATGAATTATTCAGCACACAGGAACAGAGGGGCATCACTCTGAGACGTGACCCGGTCAACAGATAACATTCTGTTTCGGTAGTGTTGTCAAGGTTAATACGACACAGGTCTGGACAAGGGTAATGTATTCAGGGCTGAGCCTCTTTGTCGACTGAATGACCAAGAAAACAGTTTCTTCATGCAGTAAGTGTAGAGTCTGAGTGGGTCTAAGCTCCGCATAGAACAACGTGGCCAGAAAGGCAAGGGTTTGTCAGCTGGGTGTCCTCAAACCCCAAAATGTTAGAATTTAAGAAAGTAAGTAGCAAGTGGTAGAACAAGAACAAGACCTCACAAGTTTTATCCTGCTCTGTACTCACATGATCAAAAAGGCTCCTCCTCTTTTCACCAAAATAAATAAAAATTTTGAACTTTTTATGTTTTATTTTAAGGACGGATCAAATTAAACATTTGCACACGTCTTATTTCAACCTGTCATTGAGTCACAAGCACGGTTCTGAACCTTCAATTAAAACACATTCTGAAAAGTAAATGTTATTGGAGGCTACAAAGCTCTGCAGAAATGGTCGCTCCATTGCTCTTCTGCGACATTATGAGTCTGGCTATCACTGCCCAACAGATCCCAAACATGTTTTTTATTTCCTTTATATGTGAATATATGGCAATTTGAGGGAAGGGACTACAAATATATCCCAATGACACATGATCCTCAACTTAAACGTTTTGTCAGGTTGAAGCGGAAAAATTTATTTTCTGAAATGGCTAGGAAAAAAATGATGTCCTTTCAATCCTTCAAGGACAACAGCATAATGGTTGCACAAATCGTCAGGATGACCAACCCATGCAAAAACATCAGCATCACTCATGTTGATCTCACTGTCCAGATAAAGGAGAACATTCTAGAAATATGGAGTAAAATGAAAAAAGGATTGATCATGCTGTATCTGCGTGCCTACATGTAATGGAATTTTACCAAAAACTTTCTACATAAAGTGCTAAGACTTTACAATTAAACTCAAAATGTCTAAATGTCTGAGAGGCTATACCTATCAAAGTACTACAGTACGTTAGTTTTCATTGCAAATAATATAGGTTTGAAAAAATATATTTGTAATCCTTAGTAGATATGAAAATTGGTATTTTAGTGCTTGTTTTGTATAAACAAGCATGCTTGTGATGGTTGGGTTCAATAGACATTATATTATAAAAATGCTTTTTAGAGTGTAATTTAACATATACAATTTGCATAGTTTTTCTATAAAAAACATTTCTTTTGAATATAATTCAAGACTTTGAAAGTTACAATCAGCGCAGTACGTTTGTAGCAATTTATAATAAGACATTAAATGGAATAGCCAATTTGACATAAACAATACACAAAGGTTAAATAAAGCATTTTTTTGGTGAAATAAGTATCGTTGCACCAGACCTACATTAATCTTGCTATTCTGAAAGATTCTTCCTATTGTCATAAAGTCATGCATAATACATTGATTAATATTAATGGTTAGCGCTCTTGCCCAATAGAGAGAGGGTTTGAATCCCAGCTGGGTCCTCTGGGTTTTCTCCCACATTCCAAAAACATATCTCATAAGTTGATTGGCGATTATGTGTGTGTGTGTGTGGTGGCTTGTGTCTGTGTAGCCCTGCAATGGACTACTGACCTGTCCAGGGTGTACACCACCTTCATTTAATTGGATCGAGAAGCTCCAGAAAATTGATGAAATGGTTGGATTGATTAAAATGTTTGTTCTGGTGTTTTTTAATCCTTAGGTCTTTAACTTAAAAAAGATTTGTTTTTCCTTTTTTTAGGCCAAATGCTGAATAAGAACATTCTACATGGTTACATAAAAGCTGGATACATTTTTAAACAAACATTTAAGACCCACTCTGATGAAAATTGTGTTTTAGCACTTTGTAATATGTTCTTGTGGCATTTTTCTGATTAAAGAGAACATATATGAAGTAATTTAAACTTAAAGCTATAATTGGAGGGCCACCTCCCTGCTCCACTCCATTCTGATGCATCCACCTGCAGATAAATAGATCCATGTACGTCTTTGTTTTCCTTGTCTGAGCTGGAATCTGGATCAAACCTGTACGGCTGGGTGGCTCCAATATTACTCACCATTTTTGTTGCACCGGTAATGTTAATTTGGGATTGTGAGGGGCTGTAAGCCAGCGGGAGAAAGTAAAAACAAAGGCATGATGGAAAGTCAGGGACAGTGTTACACCCCTCCAGTAGTCCCACGCACAACTTTTTTTTTTTTTTTTTGGGGGGGGGGGGGGGGGGGGGGGTATTTTGACTAGTTTTTTTATTTTAGCATAATTATAATTAAAATTTCACAGGGAACACTTTTACAATAGATCGAAAGATGATCGAAATGGAGCTTTATGGCTTTAGGGTAATTTTTATACCAAAGTTAAAGTGCATAAAGTCAGTTATGAAATAATGAGCTCTAATAAAAGCTTACAAAATATTACCAAATATACATTGATAAATGGCGTATACTTGTAAAGCGCTTTTTTACCTTCTTTGAAGGCCCAAAGCGCTTTTCACAGTCCCATTCACCCAATTACACACATATTCACACACTGGCGGCAGCTCCACTGCTGAACACTGGCGCCAACCTTCCACCAGAGGCAAGGTGGGATTCAGTGTCTTGCCCAATGACACATGGGGGGGGCAAGGTGGGAATCGAAGTTGCAATGTTCTGATCGGGGGTCGACCGCCCTACCGCTGCTCACAGCCGCCCATTTACTTTACCTGAAAAAAACAAAGATAAAAAACAAAAGAATAACAGAAATAATAAACAAAGCATAAAAAATAACAAGTATTGAAATGTCAGGATAACAACAGTCAGAACCCTGGACTGAGCAACAAACCAAATCAAAGAAGGCAACCACGCAAACACAAGGTTGGAATCCAGAGCCGACACCCGCTTATAGTCTTCCTTTTTTAAAGTGAAGAACACACGGTGGCTGAATCAAAAAAAGCTGACAACGTTTGTCTTTGGTTCATTAGTGGGATTTGACAACTGCAGGTCAAAGAGACACAGTTGTAGCCTGAAATCTCTGTTCTTCGTTTGCATTTCTACATTTCTACTGTTCAAAGACTAACAAATCATTATCCTCATTACTTTGTCTTTTTTAACATCTGGTCCCAATACAACACTTACAATTAATAACAATAAAACACTTTTGTTTTTTGTTGAAATTTTTAACACAACATTGTGCACTCATAAACTAAGAACTAATGTGTCATAACTGCTGAAAATGTTGTTTAGACCTCAAAAATCAAACCTGCATCCATTTCAAAAACAGAAAAAATAGGCTGTTCTGCCTTTCTTTGAGCTAAGCTGAAGGTCCTCCTGTAGCATTTGTAGTTCTTGATCTTTGCATTGATCCCTTTTCTATTTACAACAACTTCTAGTCAATAACCAGTTAATAAATTAGCAGCCATGCCAAGAAACTGACTGAGAAAAGCCTGATGTCTTTAAGTGCAGGCTAACTGCAAACAAGTATTGAGCGGCCGGGGTGGGGCTGGCACGCAGACAATCATCTGACCACTCAGCTGAAGCACCGACCCTCCCTGACGCTGTACCGTTTCATTGATCTTTATTCTAATTACTTTAGAGTTTTGGTCAATTTTCAATTGATACAGGGAGGATCTGATCAATGAGGTTCTAAGTCAACAATTAACACACATCCGGAGCACCCATGAATCAAACGAAAGCGAGAATCGGTTTCTCAGGAAACGTCTGCACCGACCCTCTAAAGATTTGCATGACGGAACTTTAAAACAATGCAAGTATGGAAAATGATGTTTTCGTCGCTCCAACTTTATGTAGGCTGTTGTTTGTATGTTTGTGTGTTTGGGAAAGGCTCACTTTCAATGAAAGCACTATCCATATGCGTTGCCACCGGCAGCATCCACCCCCATCTTCCTCAGAGGCTGAGTTGGTGAAGCCTTGACAAACAAGCCTTTCAGTACAGATTAAGATACTTAAACCCAAAGCAGCTCTTTCTTCTTCAATCTGTTTATCTTTAGGATGTTAGACTGTCAGCAGCAAATGTAGCTGTTAGAAAATATGCAGAGCATGGCTTGGATTCCAGGTGTTTATAATTCTGTAGAATTAGGCATTTTTAAATCTTTGATGTGGGAAACTCCTTTACAAATTTAAAAAGATATCATCAAATGAGTTTTATGGAAACTCTGGGAGGAAAATTATGGAAAATATGGAAACATAAAAAGAAAGGACCACGATAAGGTGATACAATCCAGCTTTAATTCCTACCGGGGAGCTTTTAGAGGCATAGGAGTTCTGTGTGCCAGAAGTTGGGAGATCACACGTTTATTTGAAGTTTATTTGCAGGTGTTGTTTTATTTTAAAAAATCAAGAGAACGTTCAGTTATTGTAAATAAGATGGACATTTTTCTGTTTTTTTGGTCTTTGCTTTTGGTAACGAGTTTGCAAAAAATATACATTCAGTGCAGTTTGTGTTCACATAGGTGAAAAGAATTTCTAAGTATGCCATACAGAAATAAACATTCTGTTTGCGCCTTAGTCACCACTGGCCTTCCAGATGGACACGGGCTGTCTGGGCAGAACTGTACAGGCCACGCAAGAAGGTTGTAGATCGCTAGGTTAGCCTGTTGAACAAAAATATTCATGCATGTATTTTTTTATGGACCTGCTGTAGGGAAAAGGTCATAGTGCACATTTATAGAACATGGGAGATAAAACAACAATCATCGCAATAGAACTTTTTTGCAATAGAAAAATCAGTCTATTGCGATATACTTTTATTTTGAAGGGTTCAAAATTAACACCTGCCAGTTGTGAGCATTTTTTCCTCTTTGGCAAGTAAACGTTAGAGGGCTAGTCACCACATGGCGAGTAAACGTAGTCATGTTTATTAGCTCTTCTTTGGTGACTTTTTTGTCCTCTCCTCCTCTACGTACGCAAACAAGTGCATGTGATACACCCCCACCCTCGCGGTCACTTCATCTGTGTGCAGCGTTCAGTTTAAGCTGATGAAACAGCGGAACATGCTGCGAATTTAACAGGATCCAGTCAGAACTGGAGGATAAAGCTGCTTCACTTACAGCAGCAACAGACAGATTTTGGGTCAGTGCTGTTGTTAGACGCTAATGCTACGATGATAATGACACCTGATTAACTAAGATCCTTGTGTAAGAGTGCGAGATTGATGCACAAGCACATTTATTAGCTGTGCTGTTTTTTTATGACTTGCAGGTTATCAGCTAAAAATGCTTGCACAACCGATCACGGGTGCAAACAACGGTATTTAAATGAGGAGAGTTCAGACGGGGAGCACAAAAATTGAACACAAGAAACTAAATATATTAATGGATGCAACTGAAGTTATTGCGGGTATTTATACAAAAAAAGGAGGGAAAATCCCAACTCTGCAGCAGAGTATGCATAACCTACAAAAGAGATTTATCAGATCTTAAATAGAACGACCAAAATTAATGTCAGCTTGTTCCATCTCACGCCTTAATACGTCCAGAAGATTCAAGATTGTAACAGTGAACAGGCGATACGTCTTAATAACTTTGCCTCTGGCATTGCAAAAGCATTAAGGCGAGCAGAAAAGATGCATTCACTCTGGTATTTACACCTCCTTGTTGCAACAGTATTTCCAGCTGCTTCTGCATAAACTAGTGCCACCTGTATTTCATGCGTAACATAGTTGCAAACCAATTGCCGCAACCCTCTATTTATGTTTGACAGCTTGTAACGACTGTATTCATTATTTATTTCCCAATTAATATATACAGTCCAATGTGCATCTGGTTGGTACAATAGTTCAACATGATTTTGAACACGCTCTCAAGTTTGAACACGTTTTTAATCATGCAAACCTTAAGTAAACCAGGCCCTTGCTGGAGCTTCATCATTCCAGCTGTTTTCCAAGTTCTCAGCCTGTAGCTAAAACCTCTAGAGTTCTGTGTCTGACCTGAAGCTTCCACTTGGTGTGACATTTCCAAATGCCTCCCTGGACTAGAAGCAGCCAAAGCCTGTCTGGAGGGAAGCACTGCCACATGCTTACAGAAAAGTCATTTCAACCATTTGCATTTCCTTTTTTATTCTATGAGCCTCTAAATGCAGTTGAGCACTCAGATGTAAATCAGTTTGTAAATTGATACTTCACTCTTTTAGCTCTTATCTCTTTATTTTACACTCAAACACAAAAAAACCTCCTAATTTTGGACCATTATTGCCAGACTGTGCTTAATTTCCAAATTTTCACTTGAGTTTTTATGGTTTCAAAGATTTAATTAATGGATTTAAATTGTATTACATGAATAAAGATGAACCCAAGCTAAATCTTTAGATCGCAGCTCAACTGTTCTTTAGTCTGTGCTTCTAATTAGTGAATCCGTGCAGCTCACAGTCCCTCGGTTTATTGGCGTCAGAAAAATTTGAAGATTATTGCAAATAGCTTGACAACTGTTGGTATATTCTGTTACATCCATGTCATGTGAAAGAAACTGAAGATTCCCCCTAAGACACCCAAAGACTTGTGTCATAATAAATGCTCCAACCGTTTAAATTTTGACTATTTAGTCTGATTTTGATCTCCCTCATCTGTGACTGTCCTCATATGACTAAGCAGGAAATGAGAACCCCATCCCTATTTAAAAAAAAAGAGACATCAGAAAGGTTTTATATCTGTAAACCTCCCAATCATAAGCAAGTTAAGGTGTTGCCCCACCCTATACGCCAGGTGTGCTTTTGTTTACTAATGCAACCTCACTCAAACTATCACTTCACGCTTGCTGTCTTTTCATTGGCTTTCTGTGCAGAGGTGGAACCTACTGCCCTCTCAATGCCCACAAACATAGACAATTATTCTTCAGCCTCAAATAAAACTACTGCAGCTCTGTGAACCCCGCAAGCAAACTGAATTAGAAAACAATCACCCCACTGCGGAGCATTAGCTTTACAAACCAAAACATGAGAACAGCTGTAGATCTGTCTCTTTGTGCAAAAAATCCAGTTAACAAAACAATGTCTTCCTTTGTAATACGATACAAAGAAAATCCTGTTTTGTGCTTAATAACTACATCTGTTGTTTAAAAACCCACTATGATTTCACTTTTATGTTTCTAAAGTATGGAGTCCTATACTGTTCATAATTAAATAAATATATATTTAATTAAATAAATAAATATGACCTCATGCAAATAAACAATCAACCAATAAATTTCTCATAAATATATAAAAAGATCATGAAATTGTGAAAAAGCTGCACACACATTTTAAATTAGCCATTATATTATTCAATATATTTCATTTTGTTTTAAAAACCTGTTCATTATTGTAAAACAGCATTTTAAAATATTCATTTTTAATCATGTTGAATATTATTATAATTCTACGTCTTTTTTCAGAAGCTCGTATTTCAAAATCAATATTTTCCAAAGTAGCTTTGTTTTTATTTCATGTTGCTGTTTTTCACAATGGCGTATTTATTTCATGAAGAGCTTTTTCAGGAGAATGACTCTGTCTGTCAATCAGTGAAAGTGGGCGGGATCTAAACGCTCATTGGCTCATCCATGGAAATCGACTCATATTCCTCGATACCCGCTCTGTGGTGTCCCAGTCAGAGAGACGACATATTTCAGCGATATCTGCACAGCTTTGCTGATATAAGAGATCAAATAGAGACAAACTATCTGTGCTGCAGAAGATGCAAACATGGACGACTCTGTTTTTGTAGTTTGAGGGTTTGTGTGGACCAAACCACAGAGGAGCTCCGGCCGTCCACATGTAGTCGTCCGTTGAAACACTCCTCATTCTCACGCCGTTCTCAGAGCTCACATCGTGCCTTATGTCGGCTGGGAAGAGGCGAGCTGGCGGATCGACAGAGTCAGACCAGGCAGCTGCAGAAAGCGGGACAAACCTGCTCAGCCTCCTGAACCTTATGATATTTTTCTATTTTCATTGAGACCGTGATTATAATCAGGTCCTCTGGTTTTATTTTTCCCTCCCGGGTAAATGTTGAACCTTTCCTGCGATGACGTTTCTGACCGTAGTCGGAAAACGCAGGGAAGATCCGGGATTGATTGAGCAATTCTGCAGCCAGCCAGGGCTGACCCCAAGAATCAGGCTCTGTACTTTGGAGGAAACCTTTTTTTATCATTACTTTTCCGGGGAACTGAGCAACAGACCCTTAACTTGCGCTCACACACACACTTGCTGGGCGCTCTGATTTACACGTAATTTAGATGTGCTTTGACTGCAGGAGCTGAAGCAGAGACTCTCTGATGATGTCATGAACTCAAACATGGACACATTGTTATCATGTGGAACTATTCAAAACAAATAAACCTGATCTCTCAACATTCTCCGTCTGCATTGTGCACCCATGCATTGTTACTAAGATAGGCACAGACACCGCTCCATGTGGCTATCAGGCTAAAAACATTAGCTGGTGGCTCCTCCCACACGCGGCATGGTGCATTTATGGAACTCCAGGTCATAGAAGCTTACTGGAACTCCAACAGCCACCCAGCCTAACTAAGGCCACTACTAGATGTTCATGAGAAGATGAAAATTGCCGAACTGACCACAAAATCACCAGAATTATGCACACTTGCCCAAAGCCATTTTTATCCGCAAATTTAGAACCAAAACTGCCAAATTTATTGTAACACTGTAGATGTGCAGAGGTGCATACTCCCCCTAGTGTTGAGGGGTGTGCATTGCGCTGTCACGTTCGCTGAAGCATCTTCCATCGATGTAGTCAGGGTGCTGCTGCTCAAGTCTGAGTAAAGGAGTAGCCAATCACAAAAGTGTCTCCGCCTTGTCTAGTTTGATTGACAGATAGACTCAGTCTCCTGAAAAAGCTCTTCATGAAATAAATACGCCATTGTGAAAAACACCAACATGAAATAAAAACAAAGCTACTTTGAAAAATATTGATTTTGAAATACGAGCTTCTGAAAAAAGACGTAGAATTATAATAATATTCAACATGATTAAAAATGCATATTTAAAATGTTGTTTAAAATAATGAACAGGATTTTAAAGCAAAATGAAATATATTGAATAATATAATTGCTAATTTAAAATTAGTGTGCAGCTTTTTCACCATTTCATGATCTTTTTATATATTTATGACAGATTTATTGGTTGATTGTGTATTTGCATGAGGCCATATTTATTTATTGAATTAAATATTTATTTATTTAATTATGAACAGTATAGGACTCCATACTAAAGTACATAAAGATCTTCTTTATAACACATTATGTCCATATTAAAAATTTCCTGCAGGCTGCCTGATTTGAGAAGCATCTTTCTGCCAAATGCAACTTCCTGTTGACTTGCGTTCACAAAGATCTCCCTCTAAACCAGGCGTCTCCAACCCTGTTCCTTCTGAGCTAGTGCCCTGCTCATTTTGCATCTAACTCCACTGCAGTAATAGCTGATGAGCTAAATTGTGAGAATCTAGTTGCTGATTGACCGAACACACCTGATCCAGGTGAACAGTAATCACTGAAACAGGGTTAGCTGCATTGCAAGCAGGAAGTAGCCCACAAGGAACACACAAAACACCCAAAGTTTTCACATAAAAAGTTGCAGGTCCAAACATAAAACAACCACTTTCTTACATAAATATTTCTTGGTAATAAAGATACTTTTGTGTTTTATGGGCAAAAATGTACATTTTGACAAATCAAGAAGGTTTTTTTCAAACAGTGCAGCAGACGCACTTAAGAATTTCACAAGATGAGCCAACTTTGTTGTTGCTGCACCGTCTTGTTGGTCTCCTTGGCATATTGAAGACAGGTGTTTTCTAATATCAGGGCTGAGGGCCTCTTAAAAAAAAAAAACTACAAGAGATCCAAACATAAAAGCATTATTTTTGTAACAAAGAAAAATAAGGTATTTTGAGAAACTCTTGAAACTTTTATTTAACCTTTGGAACAAGATTACTGTTTGTGTTTTGTATAAGACATGTGGTTGGCTGTATGGTAGAGTAGTGCTTTGCTGTCTTGCCTCACAGCGAAAAGGCCATGGTTCTTCTAGTTTGCATATGCTCCTTGTGTATGGATGGGATTTTTTCGGGGACTTCAGTTTCCTTTCACAGTCCAAAAACTGGCTTCAGACGTTAATTAGCGAACCCCTATTGTCCCCAGGTGTCCGTGTGTGTTGCATCAGAATGTTAACCCATCCAGGGCATACCCCGCCTTCATCCAACAGTAGCTGGGATAGGCTCCAGCAGCCTTGTGACCCCAAAAGGGAGTCAGTGGGTTCTAAAGATGAATGGATATTCTCCTTTAAGCTTTCCATTGCATATTACAATAAACTTAAATGTTCTGAATAGTTCTTTTTGTCATTTCCTGTACAGTAAGTGTGGTAAATGAAAACTTGACCACAGAATTTGTTAAGGTAATGCATTTGTTGGCTGTAACCCTTAACTGAGAAGTAAAACCTGAATTCCAGAGTCTTTTATTGGAATCCATCTTAATTTAAATTTTAATGCCGTCCATCAATTGTGGGTCTCTGTCATTTTTTTAAACCAACTCAGAGCTTTCCAATCTTTGGCAGGATTCAGTGTTTTGTATTGACATGAAAATCTTACTATAGGGCAAATGAAATCAACAGAAGGAGCTCACATGCAGACACAGCAAACAGCAGCAGTGCAGGTGGTAAATCAGAGCTTTCTTTAAGGTATCTGTGGCAGCTTTAGCGTCAGCAGTTGAGAGATGTCCCAGGTGGAGATAAGACGTGCGCCACCAGCTTGTTATATTGTTGCCTGCCTGGAAGCGCCAAAGAAGTGATCTTAATGTTGCCCAGAAGCTCTTTAACAGCATCCCATCTGCAGCGTGTGACACCAATCCCCTTCTCCCCTGTGCTGGATTCCTTTGGTTCATTAATCAGGGATTTTGCTACAAACACAAGTGAGATTGAGTTCTTTTGGTACTATAAAAGCACCTGAATTTTTTTTAGAGAAGAAAAGCTCCTCTAAAAGTCTGAAGGTTTGGCTGGGAAGTTAGTTCAGTTTACTGCATCTGATTTTGCACAGTTGTCAGTAATCCTACAAAGAGGATAATGATTCAGACCATACATATGTAAATCCTATAATCTTTCTTTTGCAATTGTTTAAATGCTTTCTGGGCAAAGAAAAGTCATTGGATTGTTCAAAAACATGTTTATAGCTATTAGACAGAAGCTATTCAAATATGTTGATGACTCTTATGCATTCATGGCAGAATATCAAATTTATTGAAGTTGCAGTTATTTATTCACTACAGTTTAGGATTTTTGGGTCCCGACCTCATGACTCCAAACGTTTAAACAAAGGAAAATACAGCTGGTCTTTTTTCTAAAACTCCGTTGTGAAAATACCAACAGATAGGGCTTTTACTAGGGGTGTGTATCTTTACCTCTTACATGATTTTTGATTAGGGAAGAAAGTCATGTTTGAGATATTTGTAATTATTTATTGAAACTTCTGCCTATTTATTTAGTAAAAGACTCCAAGTGATAAATACTGTAGCATTTTGGATACAGATAGAGAAAAGCCCATTTTATTGCCAATGCTTGTCAAATAGTGCAAAAAAAATGGTACACAGAAAAAGCAATATTAGTGATAAACAAACTTTTACTTGACTGTTTAAATTAAAAACTAGAGAATCTGAATTTGCTTGGACATCTGGTAGTTTATGTGGAATGCTCAGACCCAATTCACCAAAACTGTGATTCACTTATGTGAAACCTCATGACAGTTAGTCTAAAACTGCTTTCACATAGAATATGATTTGCTGGTCAGATGTATCCAGTTTCAATGTTAAGTCAATGTACAGAAGCGTTTAGAGGTTCTGTGGCGTGATTTGAGCAGGTGCAGCACACCTGTCTGGCAGCAGCCACGCGGTTCGTCCAGAGTTAAAAAATCTGAACTTTGGTAAGGACAATGCATCAACCAATCAGGGACTCAGCTTTGGGAAGGTGATGTGTTGAGTGACTCCATCAGCGTGTGAAGTCCAAATCCAACATGGAGCTATCCAAGCGTTCTCCTCTTGAACTTTATGATATTTTTCTTATTTTCATCGAGAGAATAATGGGCAAAAAAAAAAGGTCCTCTAGTTTTATTCTCAAATTTATTTTTCCCAGTCAAACTGGGTCACAGAAACACCATAGGAAGCAGCCATCCCTAACCCTAACCCTAACCTAACTCTAACCCTAACTAACCCTAACCCTCCCACAAGTGTCTGGGGCATCAAGCTTATGAACACATATTTGGAGAGCAAAATTAATCGGGGGGGGGCGCAAATTGTGTTCGTCAATGCAGCATAACTGGACCAGCAAGGTTTGTAAACAAATGATAACTGTTGTACCATTGGCTATGAAAGGTTGCTTACTGCTACCTAGTAGTGCATGTAGTTATGGTACTCAGGTTCAGATCTTTTCAAGTAATATCAGTCTAGGAGAAATCAGACTCAGAAATCAGACAGTAATGCACAATTATGGTTTAATACAGAATTCCAGGTTTGAGTACATCCTTAGGCAAATAATGGATCATCGAAGCGTTTTTAGCTTACAGTTTTGTTGCAAAAACACCGGACATGTCATCGGTGACACCCAAATAACACACGCTCTTTGATCTACCATACGTCTTCGACTGTTCACGCCATCACCATGGATTGTGTGAACATTTCACTACTAGAAAGTGTTGCATATTAGCACTAGACCCCTTTTCTCTGCTTCAGAAGCTGCTGAAATCATGTTAACTACATAAATGGTTAAATAGTTACAGTAGTGGAGCTTGGGTGTAAAAGGGTTAAAGCATGTAAATATCTTAGACCTCAGCATACAGTACAGACCAAACGTTTGGACACACCTTCTCATTCAAATGAATGGGAAGGTGTGTCCAAACTTCTGGTCTGTACTGTATAGGACAGTGAGCCTAAATGCTAACTTCCAAAAGTGTCACTTTTAGTTTACAAAACAGGTTTTTCTGATTTAGCTCGATGAGACAAACACTTACAGTACCTGTTTTGCTAATGCTGCTGTGTCACTGGGCACTGTGTGTAGCCCTCTAAAAACACTCTATGTGAAAGCTTTGGCAGCTGTAACTGAAGTAGGTCAACATAAGGCCACATTCACTTCAAATGCATGTCTAATAAAACCTGTTAAAACTTAATGTGACTCATAAATGTACACTTTGGACATATGCCTTTCTTTTATAAGTATACCCAAATTTAAGCTGTTTTATGAATAATTTCCGTAAAAATGTCCAAATAAATAACAATTTGTGTGGGGGTCTTTTTGAAGATTGGAAGTTTATTTCAGCTGCAATCAGCAAAAGTAAAAGAGAGCAAGGAAAATCAGAGAGAAAACAGATGGAGGAGCAGGTACATGCGTTATGGGAATGAAAAAGAAATGGAAAAAGCAACCTTGCTGTCAAAGATGTGAGAGGGAACGACTGCAATATTTCCAAGTTCCATTTCACTGAAGATACTCTTTCCTGTCAAATGGGGCTGTAAATGCAGGTTGGTTGTAAAACCTACAGGATTTCACTGTATTCCCCGGTCATACTCTGTAATTAAATCAAGGGAGAACAGGGAATATAAAATAAAGAAGCAATTCCTTTGTTGTAAATGAAATGGGCTCTATGAGGCCAGGATTTACAGAGCAGATCTGCTGGAATAAAGTCAACATGATTCTATCGGTTTCTTTGTTTCCTCCAGCTGTAAAAACGCTACATTAATTTAAAAAAAGTAATTAGATTTGAAATTGAAAATAGAGAGGCTCCTAAATTATCAGTACTTGCCTTAAATGCAGCTTTTCCACAGCTTTGTTGAAGATTTACTCTTTGTGAAATATGATTCCATCTTTTAAAGGGGCCAGTTTTACAGCACTCATGCAGCTCCACAGAGCATGCTTAATGTTATAGATGATATCGCCAATGCTGCTGATGGCAGTTTCGTAATCCCTGTGGACATCCATGTGCGACCAGTGGCTGGGGCTGTCTCCTGAATGCAACCCACGAGCTAGACTGCTTTTACATATGCTGATATCACACATTTTAATGTCATTTTTGTTTGGCTAGAGCTCATTGGCTTTTGCAGCTGCAGGGAGAGTCCTGTCCTGTTCAGCAGTTGTGATCAGAAGCTGTTTCTTCTAGGAATATTTTTGTGAACATTATCGTGGTGCTTAAAGCAAATGTCCATTTAAAATGAGATGTATAATTCTTTTTTTTTTTAAAGCATATTCCTGAAGGGAAATCAGGGTTCAATTCCCAGTGGGCTGTGCTGGCTGTGTCAGTCCCCAGCCTGGATAAAATAGGGTTGTGTCAAGAGAGACATCCAGGCTAAAAAATCTCTGCCAAACCACCTGATTCGGTGCAGAGACCCCTGAAGGGGTACGCTGAAAGGTATAAAACAACATTCCTTAGTCACATGCAGCCCTAAATGGGGGTTGACCCATATGGATGTTGTTGTTTTTCTGGTTTTCTGGGCCCGTGCAGGGTCACAGACAGGAGCATCTTAAAAGTAGCGCAGATGAGTCTTGCACTTCTCTTGTGGCTCATGTGACCACCATAAAGGACCATTAAAATTGAACATAGAACATGCATTAACATTTTCACATTACAGCTTCAATAAGTGGTCTACGATCTTAAACTTTTGTGTGGGTCACCTGCATATCTTGTACAGGTTTGTCTATTTCTCACCAGCAGACAGCTCGTATCTACCCCTAAGGGCAGTAATAACTACGGCTGTTGTTTAGGTGTTCTGCTGGAGCATTCTGATCTTCGACTTGTGTTTTTATGGCCACCATGAATTCCTTTGTCTGAGCAGACATCAGAAACACATTTGCCTGCCAGGATGAAAGCAAATTAAAGCCGCTTAAAGATCAAGGAAAGCGCTGGTAAATTCACAGTTTAGAAAAGACAGAAGCTTTTATCAGAGACTGGGGAGAGGAGGCTCTGTGTGGGAAAGGCACACTGAGTGGAAAAGACAAGCGCTGTCTAATAATGGCTGGACCAGTGCTGTGTTAACTTATGACTGAAACATGCTCTTAATTCTGCTGTGTAAAGACATGAAGCTCGTTTATTTTCTGTCATCTTTAATGTGACACGTGATTTCTCAGTGGATGAGAGAAATAATGCATGCACAAATTTCTATATAGAGCTGAGACTGAAAGTGACAGGTAATTATTAGGCCAGCTTCTACAAACACTTATAGACTGTAAATATTCCTTAGAATATTCAATAAGTAAGGAGAATAATCCAGTAGACTTTTAAAGTATTCCACCACAGTATCTAACAGTAATCAACGGTAAAAGTGTGTTCTCTCGTGGCCTTCACCTATTGTTTGTGCCACAGCAGACTGCCCTTGGATGTCTTTAAAACAAGAACATTTTAACACTTCTCTGCTGTGAGCAAAGGCCTCTCAGTAATTAATTGGAATTGTCAGAAAAACTTAAAGCCGCGACCTTAAGACTTCCTATTGTTCACATCATCACTTAACTTGGCTCATCTTGCAAATGCACATCACTTAAAGCACCTTAAAGCACCCAACTCTCTTGGAGATGCCAAGAGGGTTGGGTGGATATGTCCCTCAGGGACCTGCTTTAAGAAGACTGCCGACAGCGAACTAAAGGCTCCGGCACAGCTGACCTGGGAAAGGAGAAGAAAGAAAAACTCACACAGACTGATATATTTCAAAGGTTCATAATTTTGAATGGTTATTACTATAAACTGACGATCCAATATTTAGAAAAAATATTAAAAATGGAAATACTAGAGAGTCTGCTGCACTCCATTCTGGAGAAGGGAGCTTGTGGCCCGCTGATTGTAAATTTAATGTAACAGTTACAATTTTTTTCAAACTGCATTTTTTTCATCTGTTCTTGATTCCTAATGCCAGAAATGCCAAAAACAAACCTGTTTTAATCCTTATTTTCAGTAGATATCCTCCATCACAAGAAACATTCTACAAGAATGTGTTAAAATCACCAACAATTTTTCATCAAAGTGGGTCTTTAAGGAGCTATGTCATCTCCTGTTGTGGTCTCCTGTGTTTTATCAGTTCCAGGGATCTGCAATTGTTTGCAGAGAAGTTTTAGAGTGCCTTCAGTTGGACCTGAGCCCCCCTTCTTCCCCATTACCATTAGTGTCAGGATTCTACCCCTCCCCAGCAATCCCCCTCATCACCTGCATCTGTTCACCTGCCTATTTGTTACTCTGCTCACCACCAGTTCTCTGCCAGATAGTTGTTTCTCTGCAGCTCTCCAGAGTGTTGTTTCAAGTTCTGCTCTTCTCACCTGTTCCTGCTTTGATTCGGATCTGACCTTCTAATGCCCCTGCCTGCTCCCTGTTGGTACTTCTGCCTGTTCAATTGGAAAAACTCAGGTTCTGGACTGTGTCTGTTAAAGTGTGAGAAATGTTGGGGCTTGGAACTTCATGACAGGTTTCTGAGTCAAACCATCTGTCACCCTCCCTTCTCTGGACTGTGAGAGGACCTTTGCTTGTATGGAACTATTGACTGAGATTTGGACCAAGTGTGACATCACCCACAGAATTTTGCCTTATTTCCGGCTCCACCCAAAAGAGTCAGCATTGATATGTCAACCAATTCCGCCAATCAGGAGTGAGCTTGTTAGTAGTCCATGACTCTACCACTTGAAAGCAGGCTCAGGAGAAATGTTTCAAACATTTGACATGGGCCTGTTTTATTGAGGCATCAGGTCAGTTTAAAATTCGAAAAAAATAGCAATAAAGAAAAAATATCATGAAAAATATAAGGACAATCAAAAACGTTAGAAAAAAGATATCAGAGCATTAATGGTTATTATGACAAATAAAATGACTGGGTAAAAGCTGTTTATTTTCCTATAAAGGTCTATGGGATTTTAGCTTATGACCTCCCCAGAAAGACTTTGGTGCTTCAGCTTGTCCCCAGCTGACTCCTGCCTGCCTTGTGTGTGGAGGATCCGCTGGTTCCTTCCCTACCTACCACGTCTTCAGTCAGTTCTTAAAAATTAAATAAACTTTTGTTCTTTCTTGCATCTGGAGTGTTTTGCATTTTGGGATTCAGCATTAGCACCAATTTCTGGTCCTAATAGAAAGCATTGTTTCTATTTTTGATCAACTCAAAGGTTTGTTGTTACACATATTAAATACAACTTTTTTAAAACGGTTAGATTTATATTTTTACATTTAAAAATCTGACAGACCGAGGGGCTGTTTCTTGTGGCTTTTATTTAATAAGGAGCATAAATTACCATTCCCATTCCGTTTGTTATAGATGCATCTTGATAATTATTGTATGACAACATTTCCAGTAATTGTTCTACGTTCTTCTTCTAAACTGTCATGAAAAAGCAACAGTATGTGACAGGAACACAATACTTATTGATATTTTCAAACTTTGACCTAAAGCAGACTTTAAATAAATTGTTGTAAAATTTGAATTTGTGAAACAATTCTCTAGCAAAGCTGGCCAGTCATCACTGGCTGTTATTGATTTGTTTTGCTGGGCGGACCAAGTCTTTTTAATAAACTGGATGTTCTGCTGGCAGCTCGTGGTTGTGTGTTCATAATAGGATTAGGAGTCAGTTTCATGTTTTATTTTATATATTTTTTTCCAATGGAGAATGGTGCTGAATGCAGTCAGTTCAGTAGACGTTCAATAACAAATGTTTATTTTAAGTGACTTTTAAAGGTTAAGTAGTTTTTGATGCGAGAAAAGACTGAATATAAATCTATGGCTGTACAGTGAGGAGCTTTAACAGATGAATATTGATTGCCCAGATCTGTTGAGGGTCAGAGTGATGGAGTGCGGTGAGAAGGACAGTGTTAATTTTGCTGTTTAAGAATCTGGCCTGCGGGCAGGAGCTGTTTGTGAGTCGTGCCCTTGATTTAAAACTCCCGTGATGATTTTTCAGTGGCAGGAGTGTGAGAAATTTGTGCTGTGGGTGTGTACTGTCTGTCTGTAATTATGTTGTGGGCCCTCCTGATTACCCCGATGGTGTAAAAGCCCTGCAGTGATGGCAACGCTGCGCCAAAGAGGAACGGAACAGTCATTATTACAAGGAGGAGAGCCCGCCTGTCGTGAACAGTGCAAACAGTGTCGAGCTGATGGGGACTCTTTAGATGCCAACAAAGAAAAGTTTGTAGGTCTGAAGGAGTTGATAGGGGTCATTGGTTGAATTCTAACTCTTAAAGCAAGGATGAAGCTTCAAATGTTACTTGTATTCTAGGTGTGTAGGGATAAATCGATTCAGTGATATATTGTGATATATCATTTGGCGATACTTGTATCAATTTGATAAGATGTCACAACAATATTTATTTGATCATTTATGAGTGTCCTTCAGCATCTGACTCTTGTTTTCTACTTAAACCCCCGACCGCTAGTTGGCAGGACAGCACACAGCCTCTTTGAGCAGCTCAACACCAGCCTGTTTTTCCTCCATTTTCTAAAATTTGCGGCTTCCTTATTGTAGATTGGTTCATCTTAGTCTTGTTCAGGTTCACAATCTTGTCTATTGGCCTGTTGTAGCTAAATAAGTTAGCTAAATAAAATTGAATAAAAGCAAAACTATTCTGTGGTGATTTTTCTGCAGACCTATTCTTATGAGTAATAATAATTGGTCATACATTTAAAGGATTGAAAATAATACCCACTCCTCACCTTTTAGGCACAGCAATGAGTGAATTATATTTCTCTTCAATTCTTTCCAATGTTTTTAATAATTCATTTATAATTTAAGTACTCACTTCAGTTATGGAAAGATTGAGATTACTTTCCCCACAGCCTAAAACATACATATGTATTTTTAATTCTGTTAAAACAAAGTTTGTCAGCATTACTTGCAAACAAAACTGCTGTTCAACTTTTTAGAAATGCATAATTTAGCTTCTTGTCGCTATTGGACTCAATAGAAACAGAGGAAAAAAGCCTCCTCTCCACCGCTCCACATCCCCACTCCAGCTTCTCTGCATATTATCTGCTCCAAACAGGCAAATGGAGGACTGCATCAAGAAGCACACAAAGAGAAATCAGTCACATTGTAAAGGCCGTGAATGATACAAGGCACCCGTTGGTAGAAGACAATATGCTACATAATGCCTGCTGCATAACATTATCAATATATTGTTAGAGGAAAGCAGGATGATGAGTCTGCTGAGGAATATTAGCTAAGATTTAAAGGTTACTTCATGCATAAATTACTGCTTCAATTTTAGCTTCATGTTAACATCTAACCAATTGTAGGTTTGCAGTAAGAAGCAGAAATCCCTAAAAAAATAATTTAGCCAGCCTCCATATCATTAAATAAATCTAATCCCAACCCAGTCAAGAAATATTTAAAAAGTAGTAAACTTTTCATATCTTTTCCTCTGAGCAGTCTCTCTAATCCCTTCCATTAGACTCAGTTAGTGCTTCAGCAGAGCACTTTAGTGGAGGATGGGAGCTTTCTCTGAGTTTTAGTTCTGTGGTTCTTAGTTTTGCAAAAGGTCCTAGTTTGAATCTTAGCTCCTTCCTGTGTGGAATTTGAATGTTCTCAAACCTCTCCTTTCAGCTCTTCGAGGACTTTCTTTTTTTAAATTTGAAAAGTTCTAGCAAACTTGCTAGTTGTTTTTCCATCAAATTTACGGCTTCATTTATGCAAATGACAGATCTGTCAACCTATCAGAGGTTGATAGTTTGACAGCTCACTATCTCTAAGTGAGCTGGCTTTCTAAAAAGGAGGTGGTTTGGCATTTTCACCAGATCTTCAGCAATTATATCACGCAGTGAGCTTTCAGAGAGCATGTTGCTTGCATTTGACAGCATAAACCTCCCAAAGGGGACCAACAGTGATCCTAATCAGCAGTTTTTCCAACAGTTGTATGTTTTAGCCATAAAACAAGAAGGGTAAGAAAGTGTAATTGACTTTTTTTATCCTTTTTTTTTATTTTTTATAACTTGTCCTGTCCCCTCTGGTGTTGGACATATTTTACTTTAACGACAGGGATTTTGAATCTTCTGACAAACCAGAGGTATGTCTGAATAAACCCCTTTTTTAATCAAGGCCAAACTTTATTCATTTTAATCGTATTTGAAAGTCTTTTGTGTTGGAAAGGACGGAAAATGAAAGGAGGGGGGAAGAGAAAGGGATGTTAGAGAGGGGGGATAGGAGGGTGATCATAGAAGGGGGTAAAACCATGAAGCAGCATTAAGCAACAAATTAGTGGATGTTTATAATTACGGTCAGGTTCAGATGTAATACAAATCTCAACGGGGCGGGCCTGTCCACACACACACACTTAAATGTTATAAACACACCTGTTAGGTGCAGAAATGTCCACATGTCAACATGTACACAATACAAATATTGTTCACACACGCATACTTATGCCTTCAAACCAACTAGTGTGAAATTTTTCATTCAATCACGCAAACTATTGGTGCAAAGGTGAGCCAACACCTGTGCTCAGGTGAGTGTTTATGTTCATCTAAAATGGATGGTGGAATGTGAAAAGAAGGAGGGAGAGTGACCAGCCACTAATCTATGGAAAGCCTGAAGTGCCATAAACTCCAGTTTGTAAAAGTTTCAGAGACCAACAAGGGAAGATTTTGTATTATTTTACTAAGATGCTAAACTAGAAGTGGTTTGAAGTTATAGTCATGACATTTCTGTAAAGCGGTAGTAGTTCATTAGGAACTATTTGAGTTTTAGGTGGGACTGTTGGTGCAGACCAACTCCGCCCGCCTTCTCGCCGCCCTTAAAGGAACTGTTCACATCTCTAGCTTACAGCCCCTCACATCCCCAACCTAACATTACCGGTGCAACAAAAATGGCAAGCAATATTGGAGCTATCCAGCCGCACAGTTTTGAGATTACAGCTCAGACAAGGAAAACAAAGACGTACATGGATGTAGTGGTCTATAAATGGATGCATCAGAATGGAGCGTAGCAGGAAGCTTGAGGCCCCTCCAGCATATTTTCTATGTAACAAGTCTTTTTCAAACCGCATGTTTTCATCTACTCTTGACTCACAAGATTTGACTGAATACTAATAAATGCAACTTTAAGCGTAATTTTCTTTATATATGTCATGGATTGATCTCCCTCAGAGAACCTGAACTTGAACCAGTCGTCATAAAGAGAAAGTAACTGCTGATCTTCACTGTGGACCGAGTTTTGAGTCCAAACAATTTGGAGCCCATATTTCTTAGATACGAGTATTAAAAAGCAGAAAGTAATCTTTTTTCAGAAGAAAACACCCCAAAGACATTCTTTGCAATGTTCAGAAAAATCATAAATAAACAAGCTAAAAGGTTTCTGTTGAAATAGCTCTGTGTAATACTGAGTCTTGGCTCAGTGATGCACAGATCGTATAGCATAGACCATCTTATTATATTGTTGATCCTCTGTGATTTGCTCATAGTTTTCACTTTGTGATTCCTTCCTTGATGATGTTAATTTCAGCTGTTTCAAAAATAATAATTGATTAATGGCAATGACTGAATTCACAAACTTCCGATTAAGCGTAACTGTTAACGGTACTTTAAATCCTGCCTTATGTTGCAGCTTTATTTATTCGTATTTATTACAAAAAGCCATTCATTCCCTATAGAAAAGCTGTGCTTCTGCGGTACTGACTCCTGCCGCACGTGTGACTTTGACTTAAATAACCAATAAGTGAAATGTTTTGTGGCTTTACAACCTTTCACAGCAATAACACCTGAGGCTGTTGGCTTACGCGCGAGCTCCATCCCTCACTGTCGGAGGCGTTTCCCAGACATCCTGTTGAAAATACATCACATCAAGGACGTAACACCATTTCATTTTTAATGTATTCATCAGCGTAATGGATGATTTTTTTACTCTTACTTAGCCTCTCCTCAACACCCCCCCATTGCCATCTTAGAGCTATTTCTTCAACTGAGAATGAACTGTGGGCCGTGCCGCACATGTGCAGAGGAATTAATCAAATTAAACGTCTTGAGATATCGAATGGGAGCGCTGCAAGGATGAAACAGCTTGCCACATGGAAAGACAGATCCGTCACTGAATGAAACACATTTGCACGCCGAACTTAAGCTTGCATAATTACACTTCCACACTCAGGTCTGTTTGCCATCATTCTGTCAGCTCGTGAAGCACCATCATCTGCTGCCGCCCAGCAGATCTCCACGCTTCTGTTCTGCCTAGCACTCCCACCCCCCCCCTCCTCCAGTTAGCAGCAGGCTAAAGCCAGAGGAGACCACCAGCACATCTCCTCCTGGACCAATCTTGTAATCCTTCACCTGTCAGACCGGTTCAGAGCATCAACCTTGGATCAGTGCCAGTCCACTCTATCAGTATATGCCGTGTCCGCTAACTCAGCCCGTAGGGCCCCACACGCAGTCATTCCCATCAGCCTGCAAAGTCTGCAAAAGCCTGCTCCCCCCTTAACAGTCTGTCAGTCATACATGCAGCTGCAGCACCACTGCAGGATAGCTAGACCACTTTATGCTGTGCAGTCTTGAGGAGCATTACTTTACCAAGAGCGTGAAAGTATAAACAGCCTGAGTTTCTGCCAGAATTTAAGTCTTTTGAATTAAAATAAACTTTAAAATGTTTGAAATGAAAAATGCTAGATGGAAAAAATAATCCCATCGTTAAGGCGATTTCTGGTGCCTTTTAGAAATGAGGCTGTGCAATAATTAATTAAAGCCCTGACTTTAACGTAGCAGATAATTAAGGAACTTCTCCCTTTTTTCCAAATGCTGTCTTCATTAAAGGGGATTTACTTCTTAAAAAGTGTGTGCACAAGGTTTTAGAGTTGCATAACTGTGCTGCCAGACATATATCTGTTACTTTCAACTTATTTCAACTAATGATGTGGAAGGACATCATGACTGTGAAGTTGTTTATAGAAATGTATGGACCTAAAGTGTTATAAAAAACTGCAATGTCGTTCCTTTGCATCAGGCTGAAGGGCCTAAACCCTGAGAATACACATTCATGAAGCGGATGTTCCCTTCAAATCTACAAAGTGCAGCTCCTTTTATAATGTTGTATTAAAATTTTTACTAGATAATTATGTTTGCTTAATGTATGGGGAGGGGGCGAATCAATGCTTTTTACTGATTTTTTTTTTTTTTTTATCAACCCTACACTGGCAGAGAAAAAACATTGTATAAGGGGGGTACCAAAAAATGAGTACCAAAATACTCATTTAAAAATGTTTTATTATTGTTATTAATATATAATAAAGTTTTAAGATTTTATTGAAAGATGTTGCTTTTGTTATTTCTGCAGTGCTTAAAGTTCCCTTCCAATCATCTTTTAATCTATTTACAAAGCGTTCCCAGTGGAATTTTAATTCTTATTATGTTGCTTTTAGCCCAAATCTATAAATGTGTTGCTTTCTAGGATATAGTTTCTGCAGAGGGGGCTTCCACTGATATCCCATCCTCCCTTTGTTTACACTCTCTTCCGCTAGTTTACAGTTCCTCACAATTCCATGCGAACATTAGTGGTGCAACAACAATGACGAGCAATATTGGTGTCATCGAGTCGCACAGTTTTGATCCAGATTCCAGCTCTGACCAGTAAAATAAGATGTACTTGGATCTATGTGTCTGCAAGTGGGTGATGCATCAGAAAGGAGCGGAGCAGGAGCCCACCCACATCAATTGAGCTTTTTTTAAACTGTATTTTTTTGCTCCTGCTCCACATTGTAAATAAAGAAATACTCAGAAATGCAATTTCAAGCTTGATAGGGTTTTTTTAAGTGCTCCATAATTAGAAAAATCCTACAAGAACATGTTAAAAACACCAAAATCTTGATTTTCATTGAAGTGGGTCTTTAAAGAAGCTAGTATTGATGATTTCCAAATATTTGTCAATAATGACAATCGTATTGAATTAAAAATTGAGGGGAAAGTTACGGGGACAATGGTTTTTGCACAGGGGGCAGCTGCCCCCCTTGCTCCCCTGTAGCTCCGCCCCTAAAAACCTCCATCAAACGCTGGCTCGGGTCAAATTTGTGCCTTTTTCTTTTCCCTTGTTGAGTCCAAACTGCTGAAAGTGGAAGTGACATTTTTTTGTCACAGATGTGAAGTAGTGTCTAACCAACCTGACTCCTTCATGGCCACTGACAAAGTCAATTACAGGAACAGCGGCGTTGCTGACATCCGCCAGTCTGATATTTTATGAAACGTTTCTCGCAGCTGCGTTTCTGACAGGATTCCTCCATTACGGCTTTTATCTTCATATTCTGTTTGCCAGACTGACGAATCCTTTTTTGGCTGATGACACTTATCTAAAATAGCATCCTGATTAACCAGCCAACTGACTCATCAGTCTTTCGAGCGAAGCTGTTTGCTGCCAAACGCTCGTCTTTGGTCAGTGTGTTTGGCACTATTTGCTGCAAATAAACAAATGAGACGTTAGAAGGAGGGGAGAAAAGTGTGGGAAAGTCCCTGTGCCAGACAGCTGAGCCTTCCCTTACAATTTGTTTTGAGAGTGAAAACTGATGTGATGGACTTGGATCCTAAAAGCTATTTAAACAAAGGTTGTTAGTCCTTTTTGGGCTGATAGGATGTTTTAATGTAACCAGGAATGACGGAAATGTAAGAAGTTCCTACATTCCCCTCAGTTTGTAAACCTTCCTTCATTTTCTAAGAACTGTTTTTGGATATTGAATGGTAACGATTGCCCACTGGCTCTGCACAGAAGTTGGGCGATGTAATATTCACCAAGGTCATAAAGTTTTAAAAGTCTGTATTGATAAAATAAATTGTTTGTATGGTTAAGATAGCTGGCTTTATGTACAATTCTGATGGCTCGTTTTTGAAGTAAAAAGAGAGGATGTAGTGAACTTATAATTATTTCCCTAAATTTCTATACAGTAGGTGAAATATGGTAATATTAAGGAGCAGTATAATAAACATCTACTGTTTTATTCTAAAATATGTTTAGATTTATTATAATTTAATTACTTTTTGAGACTTTAGTTTGTATGTGTCTGATGTGTGGCTTCCAACTTAGTTTCATCATCAGAAAAATGACTCCAGTACATGTGAAAAACACCAAAAACACCATTTTCATCAAAGTGGGTCTTTGTTTGCTGTTAAGTTTGCTGAATTTTACCTAAAAGCTGTAGAATTCTGGCTCTGTGCTGCACTAATGGTAAACTCTTTTCTTTGTCTCCTGTCAATCATATTTTTTGTTTCCAAGGTAACCACTGCATCTGACAACTCTCACATTGTCAGACGTTAAAAAAAAATACATTGAGTCAGGTCAAAGACATGCATTACCCATATTCTCTGAATTTTTTATGTTTCCCAGTCCTTGTTCTCAGTTCACATTTTCCTCCATGTTGTCCATGTTATTCTGCTCAAACAGCCCTGGTTCTGGTTCTCATCGACCCATGCAGAGACCTTTGACTGAAACTCATTAAAGGAGCATAAAAACATGCAGGAGACCAGGGTTTGCAAACACTGCTCTAACTTTTCATGACATAAAGCAAATCAATCTTCAGAACCCGCTGAAGATGGGGAGACTGTATCACAAATATGAACCTTTTTAATCAGCGGGTTTTTATCTGCTCCTGTTGAAATACTTAGAAATGTAATTTTATTCTTAATTCTTTTTATATACATTCGCCATCATCAGACAAATGCCACAAGAACATGTTAAAAACACAAAAAACACAATTTTCATTGGAGTGGGTCTTTAAAACTTTAAAAGCATTTTCTAGATGATTTCAAATAGAAATATAGTCTATATGTTTAATTAATAGTAATATTTTCTGCCTAAAATGGTCACACTATCATGTTTTTTCCCCTTTCAGCATATCCCTTCAGGGGTCACCACAGCAAATCAACTTTTACTGGTTCTCACTGGTGGTTTGGCAGATTATTTATGCCGGATGTCCTTCCAGACACAATCCAGTATTTTATCCAGGCTGGGGACTGGCACAGGGAGAGCCAGACTTGGGCCTCCATGTGGGTACATAGTTGGGCGAAGGTTCATGCCCGAGGAGGGTCATGTCCTGGTGTCCCTAAGATTGTACAAAGGGAACTGTGCATAGGGGACTGTCCCTATAAATGCATAGATGCTGCAGATAAGATCATGGGGACTAACAAGCAAAATGCATTGATATTATTTTAAATATGAATATCAAACAGGGAACTGCTCTTAAATTATTTAGTCTTAGGCAGAACTGAGACAACTTGTCAGACAGACACGCATGCATCCCACCAGGAAACATTTAGCAGCACACGGGTGCAAAAACTCACACAAAAACTGGCTACACGCAGGCCGGGAAAAGCGTTGGTGTGACTGACAACTGATCTGTTGGAATATTTCTCACTTCGTTATTGTTCTGACCTTTCCGCTGCTGCTCTGACATGTCGACATGCACGCACTGTCAGTCTCTTTCCGCTCGCTCTACGGCAGCTTCATAGTCAGTGAGAAAATCCATGCATGACGTGAGAGCGGAACAAAACTGAGAAGTGGGAGTCTCAGTCGGTGTGTGACAGTTGGCAGCTCTGCATAATGCTGTTACTCAGATTTCAGACATTTTAAACTCTCTCCATCTCCTGGCACGCTGCTGAGTTCTGCAGCAGCAGCCCATACATGAGTAGGTGAGATGCACTGTTAGATGTCCACACTGGCCTTAATGCTTTAACCAGTTAAAGGAAGTCATTATTAATGAACAACTATTGACAAGCCAATTGGCGCCCCATTACATTTAATGTTCTCCTCTTTTAACATTCTTCAGGACCATGATTTTATTGGTACAAGCTCCCATGGTCCTCTGCTGAGGTCCTCTCCTCCTGGATGGGAAAATGTCTTGAACCAACATGAGTATCATTCAAAAATGCTCAGTCAGGCCTTGTTCTTTGATTGCTCCTGGACTGTTGTGTGACAAGCTCTAGAATAAACATGTGATTGCTGATTATTGACCATCTGACAGATTGCAGGAGATGCTGACACCATCATTGGGTGTTTGATTGGTGAACTTGAGGGATCGTTTGGCCTCATCTTGTATGTGAATAACATCAATTATATTGACACTTTGAACTTTAAATGTATTGATAAAATAGTAATATACTTGCATTGTAATATGGAGATAATAAAGAAAGACAAAAAACGGTGAAGTTGACAATAATCTGTACTCTAATTTCAACACTTTCTTCTGTAGACTTAGCTTCTTTACAAAGATGAGGTCCTTTAGTTAATTGTAGGAAAATGCTGCGTGTCGTCTATAAAGTTTTAGTGGAAAGTGACTTAAATACAGTCATCTGTGGAAGCAGCAGCTTCAGGGCCACAGAGTCTGCCACGAAGCAGCACATGGGAGGCAGATCAGGGAATCGTCCTCTGTGGTCCACTGAGGCACCTGATTGGCCAACTGTTCCATTAAAGACACAAGACAGTTTTAATGTAAAAAGTCAAACAAGTCCAAACAGCCTTGATCAGAGGAAACCCTATGAACTGCTCGCTGTCTCTGACCGTCTGAGTAGTTCATCAGCATTCAAGAATGGATCAGGGTTCACTTGCAAGTGAAGTGAAGCATTCACACCTATTCAAAAACCAGTCTGAGCCTGAAGCTGTGTTCACACCGCCTTCATCTACACAGAGTCAAGCGACCACTTCCGATGAAAAGTCTATGTAAACACGTTTAATGGTTCCTGCCTAACAGAGTCAAAGATCCTCTAAGACAAACAAGGTCATTCCTACACACAGAAACAACTTCAAAAAGTTTTGAAAGAATTCAGTTGATAATTTTCTGTACAGCAAGTTCCCATTTTGGCTATTAGTAAAGTATATTTGAATTGGATTCTTCCGATTTATTTGAATCCTTTCCTTTAAAACCTGTGTGTGATGCTTTTTGTGTGCTTTTGTCCCTAATTCTGCTTTGGATGACAGGCAGACGCTCAGAAATACGGTGGCCCTGAAGTGCAAATTAGAGCCCTGCGCGGGACTATTTTCTTCATCCCGCTCCTGCCCGCGCCCGCTGAATTTCTGACCAATCCCGCCCGCTCCCGCAACGTATGCGTTACACTCCCGCCCGCTCCCGCAATATGTATGTCCACTCCCGCCCGCACCCGCAAAACTCATAGAATTTAGTCCCGCACAGTAATAGAGATGCATTGATTTTGTATCGTCCCCCGTCCCGCAGGAAAAAAACACGTATTTGTATTGATATTATTAAAGAGATTCATGTCCTCCTCCAGCCTCATCTTTTGATGCATTCTTCTCTTGTGTAATGTGCAACTTAAATATTAAATATATTTTCACAAATCCTGTTCGGTTAAAAGTGTGCGTGTGTGCGCGCGCAGACAGACGGCCTGAAGCGCGCTCTTAGTAAGAGGCGGGGTGGGGTGTTGCACACCCCCCAACAACAGGTTTGATGACAGAGGCCATTGGGCATCTCTACCTGGTGCTTCACGGAGCTTCAGTACGTAAGACTCCAACAGCCGCACAGCCTAACGTAGTCCGCTATTATATATTCATCCGATATTCATGCCAGCACTGATCCAGCAGGGTTTATTTTTTGCCGCCCGCTCCCGCCCGCAGCACAATCCAAACCGCCCAATCCCGCGAGATTTGGGATCGGGTCCCGCGGGACCCGAACCCAATGCAGCCCTCTAGTGCAAATCACATTAACAAATCACTCAATGCAAAAACATTTCAAAGATCACAACAACAATTAAAAAAGGAAAACAAAAAACAATATTGCATTTTTAAAATCAAAACAAATTTCCAGAAACCAAATTGTAAACACCCCCCGAAATAACCCCAAAACACAGTTCCAAAAACAACAAAATAAAAAGGAAACATTTTGGAAAACAAGAGTACTTTTTTTGCCAAAAATCCAAAGACATTTCTTGAAATGTCTGGCCACACCCACTTCAAAAAATCAGCTCTTTACCACAGTTCAGGTGAAACATCCGTCATCATGGAATCCAGAATGTCAGGTTTCTAATTTTGTTTCCGTTTCTCAGCATCTTATTTGGATTTCTGGAAATCACTTTTGTTTTCTGAATGTTTTTTTTTTTTACATTCTTGTTTTAGGAATTTTGTTTTGATTTCTCAAATGTTGTTTTTTTTTTTTTCCTTTTTTAATCATTTGTTATGATCTTTAACATGTTTTTGCGTTGAGTAATTTGTTGATTTGATGTGACTGACACTTCAGGGCCACCGTACAAAAAAGTGTTTGTGGGCCCAAAAAAAAGTCTTGAATAAGTGGCAGTTTTTTATAGTGAAAATTAATATTTGCTTATTTGTTTTTGTTTTAACATAAACTGATTGAAAAGCTGTTTTTTTTCTATGTTTCAGTTAACCCAAACAGCTGGTTCTGGCAGAAACAGTTCAGGGTTTGTGTTTTTGTGTCACAGCTTTTGTTCATGTACTCCTGTTAAAACTACAGATACTCCCCACACAAGTGCTTTTTAACACCCCCCATCCCGAAATGGATGTTTCAATATAGAGCCAACATTACCAGAATGCTTTCTCAGGGCCTAAAGGTTTCTTATTAATTTTTGAATTTGCACTGGTGTGGCAAACGCAAGCAGAGAGGCTTTTTGTTTGATATATGATTCATGTTAAGCAAGATTTTACAGTTACACTCGTCCCAGACATTTCCAAAGCTTTTCGGAGGTTTCTGTCTGTCTGTTGGGCTTCAAAGTCACACGCCTGTCAAATTCTGATAAGGTGTGTGGAAAGTAATCCAGAAACATCCTCAATATTTCCTCCAAGTTCTCACAAAATGCTGTTTTTGCAACAGGGACATTTTAGCATATCTTTGCTTGGGTTAATTATAGAGGTAGATGCATATTTAACAGCAAGAATATATCAAACTATGCCCTTCTTGGTGACATGCAACTTGTAAGTCTCATTTAAAAGCCCCAGTTTCTGTACTTTGGAAATCTGAGCCTCAAACGGTTCACATCACCGCCTGTATTTCTAAAGCTCTAATGCTCCAAGGTGCAATCCTAAAGGCTTGATATCACATCTGACACTCCTGAAGTAACTTTGTTAAAAATGAATCGAACATGAAACTGGTGTGTCTACACTGCAGCCTTGACACAAAGAAATGTAAAGAAAAAAAAGCTTAAGAAGTCAGTCAAAAATAATTGCAAGCACAATCTGCACTCTGTCACCAGCATCCTCTTCTACCAGCTTCTTTTATGACACTTCTATTGCTTTTGGAGACTTCCAACTGATTATAAATAAGCCAACAGCCCGCACTTGTTTATTAAAGGACTTGTAAGAACAACTTTTCTGTTAAAAAAGACTCTTCCCTGGAGACTCTCCACCTGGAGCAGCTGTGGTTTAGCAAAGCTCTGACGGCGAGGAAGATGGAGCCATCAATCAGTGAGAGGAAATTAAAGACTGGAACTCATTTATTTTTTATGTCTTTCTCATACCTTTTCTGCACATTTGCTTTTAATTGTAGACTTAAAAAAAAAGAAAAGGAAACTGAAATGTTAAAATAATCCATTAAAATTTGTTTAAGTTATCAGCACAATTTGATTGACAAATACTGAGTTTAAAATCTATAGTATTTAGTTTGACTGTACCGTAATATTAATTCCCACCCAGTGTTTTATGAATATTTTACCAAAATTAGGAATAATGGAATATTAGTACCATAAAAATCTCCCCCAGTCTTCTCCATCCCAAAAATTCTTACTGATCACTCTGAGGTCCACATGATCTACCTCCCTGCTGGTTTAGAGCCGTCCCTTTTCCAGTAGTCCTCATTCCTTGAACTGTTTGAACTCACCTGATCCTGCAGGTGGAGCGCTAGATCCAGAGGACCGGCGCTGGGAGGCCCCCACATAATGAATAAAAACTGGAAATTAAAAAGGCAAATGTTATGAAGCCATAGGAACCTCTGACCATGATCACTAAATACTGGATTGGTGTAGTCTAGTAGTGTGGAAACACTCACTTCTGAGTAAAAATGGTCCTAAAGGGACACAAAAAAATGTTTTAAATAAAGTTTCAGAAAAAAGTTAAAACTAAACTTCTAAAGTCCGGGAGAAGTCTACTTAATTTGAGACCGTAAAACTGTCTTAATTAATAAATTTAAGATTTATATGTTTTCCTGACTAAAATTTGTCGACAAAAATAATGTTTACTTTTCTTTTTTTTTTTTACATTTAAGCCAGGAATCTGCAACATGTGGCTCTTTAATCCCTCCATTGTGGGTCTTTGGCTGTCAATACAAACAATTTAAATAAATAAAGATTTGAAGTTTATGGTTAATTTGAAGAAAACAAAAGCGAAAAAAAGAAAACGAAACAAAATGATGATAAAAGGTTTAATCAGACAGACAGACAGACAGACAGATGGATAATCCCTGTGGAAATGTTAAAATTGCCATCTATTGACTATCATAAAACACACCCACATTAAAAACAATAAAAGCCGATAGATAAAAAATCATTGGATTGAATATCTTAAAAATCCGTGGGTTAAATTAATAAAAAGAAATTGCTTTTTAGATGCTCTGCCAAAGAGTTGTATTGCCTGATAGCACGAGGAACAAAAGATTTATTCAGTCTGTCTGTGGATCAGCGCTGGGACAGCAGTCTATTGCTGAATGTACTCCTCCTGTTGGTGAAGGCCCCATGTAGGAGATGTGAGGGATTCCTCTTGAGGGCCCTGAACCTGGTCAGAGTTTTCTGCTCTGCCGGCTCCTCTACAAGAGCCAGCTTCAGTCCCACCACAGAGCTCGCCCTCTTGATGATTTTGTTGAGCCAGCAGATGTTCTTCTTGCTGGCACTGCACCAGCACACAGCAGCATAGAGGAGAGCACTCTCCACCACTGACTGATAAAACATATGCAGCAGTTTTGTGTTGGTGTTAAATGAGCGCAGTCTCTGGAGAAACTACAGCCTGGACTGCCTCTTCGTGTAAAGCTGGTCTGTGTTGGTATTCCAGTCCAGCATGTGATCCAACACAACCCCCAGGTCCTTGTAGGTCTGTACCATATCCAACGCTTTCTCCGTTGGTGTGCACGGGCTAAGGCATTCAGGCTTTCCTTCTGATGTCCAGAAGCATCTCCTTGGTCTACTGGATGTTCAGCTGCAGCTGGTTCTTCCTACACCAGGCCACACAGTCCTCCACCAGCCGTCTGCATTCCTTCTCCTCTTCCCCTTTGATATAAGCCACAATAGCCGTAGCATCCGAGAACTTCTGCATGTGGCAGTCGAGGTGTTATGGCGGAAGACAGACGTATACACCGTGAAGAGAAGAAGAGACAGCACTGTCCCCTGCGGTGCCCCTACACTGCAGCTGAGGGTACTGGAGACATATCCCCTCATGAGGGCATATTGCTGCTTGTTAGTTACATAATCCATGATCCATGGATGGTTTGAGAAGAGCAGCGTGGTGCACAGCCATCTGTATGATCTTCTCCTGCGGCAGGTGACGATGTATTATGTTAAAGGCGCAGGAGAAATAAAATAAAAAGGGATTCTCACAGCGCCACCTCCTTCATCCAGATTCCTTCATCCAAATTTTGACCTGGTTTCCATGTGCATTAGATGGCCAAGCATTTTGTACGTAGAGCCCGGAAACAGACTTAAAAATGTGCGTAGCTACATGTGAACGTGACAGTTGTGAATGCAGAAGCCTAAATTTTTCATTTAAAGTTGTTGCTTGAGCACACACTGTCGAGGGCGGTGTGAACGTATGAGACGACACACTAGTGTTCCATGGCACACTGGCTGAAAAACACTGACACACAATATGGCTTATGAAGACACGAGGAAAATTAGCACTTACTGCTGCATTTACTATTCTCAAAAGAAAAAGCAGAACTCAGGAAACTTTAGGATGATATTGACAATTCCCCAAAGCCCTTTTCTTTGTTGAAAACTGCCTGTGACAGCACAGCAACGTGTCAAACTGTGGTTGATGAGGATTACTTGGATATTATAGGTCAGCTCCTGGGGGGCTTTTTAGTTTAATTAAAGATGGTATTCATTAACTCATCATCGTTCCACCTATAATATAGTGGCTTTTTCATCTCTTCTCAGGATTGTTCTGCAGGAGATTTTGGGTCATGTAAAAAATAACTGAGGCTGAATTTGTGTGATAAAGCTTCTAACAAAAAGTCTGAAGATAATATCCTTTTTTTTCCTCAGTAAAAAGTTTATTTTTAATCACTGTCCCGCAAATAGAACAAAAGCACAGCACAACAAAGCCAACTCAACCAGTTGATATTATTCCATTATTGACTGAAGCCTGAGGCTTATCTGAGAAGCTGATCTAAAGTGCTCTCCTTAATCAGGACATAGATTCTACATTCAGCCTGGCAGACTTAATGGGATTGTTTGTTTGCATAAACTTGGTGGATCATTGATGGATGGATATATGTGACGTCAAAACTAGCTATTTAAGCATTCCTCAATGAAGGAGCAATCAGCTTCAAATTTTATAGCCAAAATCCACGGTTGATTTCACGTTTTTTTTTAAATGTCTCTTTACCCTTGTCTCCCTGTCTCCATCTGCAGGGCTGTGGTCGGACACAGAGAGCCGCTCCCAGATGACAGCAAAGACAACATCACCATTTTTACCCGAATCCTTGACAGGCTGCTGGATGGCTATGACAACAGGCTACGTCCTGGGCTGGGAGGTGAGCAACGGCATGTGTGGGATGGATCACAAACACCCACGCACAACCTGAATCTGGACAGGATGTGCTCACTGCTGCTGCTCTCCTGCAAACAAGCATACGAGCACCTAACTCACCAATGAACTTTATGTCAGCAATACAAATACATAATACATAATACATAATCTGAAGCAAACGTACCAGGTAAGTTTCTCAATACCATAGATAGTGGTCCTGACTGGGCTTCTAGAGATATTTAGCCTTTTATAAATAGCGTTTTAGATGGGTAGGGCGTCTCACCTGCAAAAGACGTCAATATCGTATCTTGAAAGGTCAGAGATCAATTTACAGCAAAAACTGCAGTTGACAGCAAATTTTTGCATCTTAAATAATGCATTTTTTTAAGTTTACTTAAAGTTTTATTATAGATTATATTATGGTAAGTATAAAAACTTCATTACTCCTGCATGTATGGATTTCTTAACTTCCTTAAGATTTCTTGGTTTGGCTTCCCTTTTCAATATATGGATCTGCAGCAAAGCTAATTTGGGGAAATAGTAAAAAAGTATTTTTGTTTTCATTATGTATTCATTTATTTATTTAAATCAGAACAATGCACACTAAATGGCGTAGCAAAGGTAAACATATGCCAGAATTGGCACAAAAGCAAAATGTTATGTTGTCCAAAAGCTTCATACACACCAGACCTTGATACATGTTCAAGAACGCGCTATAAACTGGCGTTCACCCCACAGTTTTCACAGTGGATGAGCAGGGAGGGGCTTCTCTTTTTCACTGTTTACTAGCGCATATCCGCCACCAAAAGTTGGAAGAGGATTACTGCAAAATATCAAAGTAGTGCAAATCTTGCACTTTGGGCACAAATGAAAACATTTGGGTTCATTCATGGGGCACATGCAAACAGTGACAAGCAAATGTAAAGGCACAAAGCAAACTAAGCATGACCACACCAATGAAAGTGTTTGCATTATAAAAACAAAAATTGATCTGGTTTTTATTTATTATTGTAAAAATGTGAAATACACCAAAAATATTAATATTATTATTGTTGCTATTGAAAAGGGTTGACTGCTCTGTTGGCGCTTTTTGAGTAGTTCATCTTACTTTTTCTTCCCTGAGGCTGCAGATCTGCTGTTTTTCTGCAAGAGATACCTATTTCTCAGTAATATTCACTGACCAGACAGTCCACAACAGACAGTTACACAGAGCATAAACTTTACCTTACTTTCTATTTCTCAGTAAAAAGCAGTGTCAGCTGCAAAGCTTTGAATGTATGCTCCATCTGCTTTGTTAGCACATCCATTATTCTGCATGCTAACACAGTCAGCTGCTGGAGTCAGTCCACAGTGTGGAATATGAGGGTTAGAAGGTTATTAAAATACATTAAAGGTTTTACCTCATATTGCAAGCAAGGCTCTTTATAGCATCACTCATATTAATGTTACTGCAAGCCATGGAAGATAAAAAAAAACTGTTCTGTGGGCTTTAATACGTGAGTACCCGTGGTGACATCAGTGTAACAGAAAATTATCAGAAATGTGTTTAGTGGTCCACTTGGTTCTACATTTGTTAATTTTTCAGGAAACATGGGTCTGTAGTTCTTTTGGGTTAAAAGCTCATTTCTGCACTTTTTAATGCCTTTAATATTTATTAAATCCATAATTTTGTTAAATTCCTTTTTTGACATTGTAAATTAAAACTTATTTTTCTCTTGATGATTGAAGCTTGTTTCAAAGTCTGACCAACATCTGGATCCTGATGAAGTTCAGTCACTATGTGCCTCCCTCTTTAAATACCTTCCTCTAGGTGGAAGTTCAGTCATGCTCAAATGGCAAAAAACCATATATGTCAGTGAAAATCCCATTAATTGATGCCTTTTCGTCCAAATATTCATTGCTCAGAGGACACTGTATTGCGTAATGGCGAGCCCACATGCTCAGCAGGCTTTGCTCTTTCTCAGCCAGCCAGCTGGAACGTCCGTTTTTGCTCAGCTGCTTGTCGCTGAAGCTGCGAGCGTGCCCACTGGGCCCGGACTCACCGGGCTGGATAAACCAGGAAGATGCAACACACGCAGGCTGTTAATGTCATGTTCCACCTCTTACATATAAGGACACGGAAACGATCGGGCAGAGGACAAAGATTGCAAAATTATTTGGGTTTTTATTCTTTAGCATTTAAATTTTTCCAGCTTTGCAGAGTCAGATAAAGGATTACTGCTCCGCAAAGCCGGTATGTACGTTTACTTAAAGGTCATTAGAATCTCTCTGTTTAAGAGGCTAAAAATATAGTTTCAAGTCTCTTTGTCGAATTTATGTAGGAACATGCTTAAAGGCAGATGTCAAGATGACCTTAATAGCATCAGTTCTCCATATTTTAACCATTGTTTGTGTTAATTTGACTGAGAAGGAGTCAAGTTGCATATGAAAAATATATAAATTAACAGACAGATTTTTCACTATACTGTTATTTTTGTTTCTCCTTTGAAAAAATGTGTTCTGAAAACCAAAAGAAACAAAAAAAAGTGGAAAAAAATGGACAAAAGGACCATAAAACCTTCTATAAAGTGTCTTGTTGATTTTTTTTGTGACTGTTGTTACCCTAAAACAGCAGCAAAGTGTCAAGTCAATATGCTCTATAGAGCTACATTCTGTTTACATTTTTACCTGAGTTTAGGAACCATTTTTATCTTTTTAAATAAGCAAGTAAGTTACAAGCAAAGACAACTGTGACAAGGCAAAAGTTCATTTTGATATTTTCAACTCATTTATTTCATATAAGTTAGGCTTCTTTTGAAGCTGACAAACAAAAATTTTGCTGTTAAAAAATGTGCACGTGTTTCAAAATAAAGTCTTGGACATGTTGAGGATAATATTACTAATGCGCTTATGAATCTGCCAAAGGCCAGAAAGTTTCCAAGTGACCGGCTTTGACCGGACCTGACAAGCGGCCCTCAATCAAACATGATGCTAATGTACGATATAAAAGGAGTATTTTTTACCCAGAAAATTTCACCCACATTGTATTTATTATATATATTTAAAAAAAATAAACATTTTCAAAATTTGGAACTAGATTTGAAGTTTCTATAAAATTATATTATCTTTATAGTTTAAAAAAAAGGAAAAAGTATTTTTGATTAATTTGAAAGGAATAAAAGAGAGCTTTAATACACATGTTGATTTGTCAAGTCTATGTTTAAGAATATACTTGTTTCCCAAAGATATGTCTGATGTGTGATTATATAGCCCTGAAGTTCTTAAAATAAATGAATGCAATTGATTTTACTTATCGATCAATTATGACAGTCTTCCATAAACTGTGATTCCATAGTTTATCGCAATGCCAAGACTAGAAAAGACAAATTACATTTTTTTTAATATCTTAAAAATGACAAAACAGAAAGAAAAGGTATACATGATTCCAAAGGGTTTTAAACACTTTCATGGGACGCTTCAGTGTGACTCTCCAGCCCTTAAAAATTCAATAAATAACAGCCATATAAGAGAAGGCTGCCCTTCAATTTCAATATCTTTAAAGTTTTGCAGTAAACATAAAAGTTTTGATTTTCAGCTTGTTGTTGTTTACAGGTATTGGCACATCTGACATTGTGGTCCTGAATATTGACTCAGTTGAAAAATCATGTAAGCTGATTTGAAACAGAAGACTGGACAGGAAAAAACAGTTTTGTTTTCAGCAACATATTACCGCAGCTCTGTGCTCTGGTGCATTGTTATAAACAGAAACAAGCGGGCTCCTTTTCCCCCTCAGACTCTATTGTAACATGCAAACTGCTGACTTTGTGCTGTGATAATCGCATATTTGTAGGAGCCATTTTATGCCACAGGAATGATAAATGTGAAGATGGATCTTTCTTTTTCCTCTCGACGGGGGCCTCCGCTAAAGGATTAGAAACTTCACCTGTGGGTGGTCGCTTAGATCTGGGACACAGTTATGGTTGAGGATCCATTCTCTTTCAGAAAAAAGCCTCATCTATCTCGTGTTGCTGCTCCAGCGGGAGCAGCAATTTGTCTCGCCAGCAGCCCAAGAGGCTGCTTTACAGAACTGCCCCAGAGGAGCTGATTCAGCCCACACTGAAGAGGGCAAGTTTTTATCTGTCACCGCTCTCCCATCACGCCCTATTTAATGCTGCGTTAAAATAATCAGTGATGCGTTCGGAAACAACCCCTCCACATTGCGTAATTAAAATCATATTAAAAGTCCTGGCTAACTCTCTATAATGATGAATTTGACTGTTGTCACGGTAACCAGTGTCATCCATATCCCATAATGATAAAAGGAAGAACGATTATTATGGAGCTTGTTTTGTATCTCAGTGTGCAATGATACATGTAATTATAATTAAAGAAAAACAATAACGACATAGAACATGTTGCAGCCATTATATGACTGGAATAATAATAAACACAGAAAACATGGTGAATGCTGAGCTGCAGCATGTGGTTCCTAAATCATTAGCTCTGGAGGGACTGTTAAATGTTTTTGGAGCAAGCTAACCAAAAAATAATCTGGGTCAAAGGAGATGTTTTCCCTCTAAAGGCGAGGATTTGAGCCAAGCTTCGAACCACATTTTATGCTTTAATAAGCAAAACAAGCTAAAGACAAACAAATGGGTACTTTCACACACTCCAACAAACAAAAAGCAGTCTGAAACATCTGTGAAGTTATTAACTGCAACGCTGTGAATTGAGGTCGGGGTACAATAACCCCCTCCTGAGTCGTATCCTTGAAATGATTGTTGTTATTACCATGAGTCAGGACTGCTGAAGTTTGCATTTCAGACAAAGTCCAAAACTTTTACAGCAACATCATTTGTCTTTTTGCTGAACAAGGAGGTCATGTATGGATAAAAGGAGGTTACTGCAAACAGTTTTAATGCTTGTCTGAAGCTGCTGTAAATGTAAAAAGATCCTAAAAGATTACATAATATTTTCCAACTATCTTTGATTTATATGAAGCCGTGAGCTTTAAGGTTGATTCATTTGTTGTAATTTGTTGCTTGTAAAAGACACAAAAATTGTATTTTGGATATTATGTGTTCCTAATATTGTAAACAATCAGAGCAGAGGAGATTTCAATTCCCAAAATCAATGAAAGCAACATAATTACAAGTCAAACTTTAGTGAAAATGAGATGAGTTTGCTTGCATCTACTATCAAGCTTTTTTAAGTGTTTCTGTTTAATTACTCACTGTTGTTGTGTTTTGCAGAAACTGTAACAGAAGTGAGGACAAACATCTATGTGACAAGTTTCGGGCCGGTGTCAGACACAGACATGGTGAGTCTTCTTCCTCCCCACAGCTTTCCCACATGTGAATCCTGCTGTCAGAAATGGGGTTTCTTTACTGCAGAATAACTGCACAACTAACTCTTAAAAGAGGTGAAAAACGGAACTTCTCTAATTCATGCTGCTAAGTTATTTCAGTGCTATTAATTGGGGATTTTCACACTTCAAGCACTTGACCCTCCTTGTCGGTTCTTTTGAGGGTTACAATCAGAAGGTTCTCATAAATGGGCTGTAGCGCACCAGATTAAACAGACAGATGTAAGAAAAAGAAGAAAACATCAAATTATAAACCTTGGATGGAATTTGCATCCCTTTGCTTCCAGTTTGCCTCAGACTCGCTCACAATTGTGTGGCTTTTGCAATGATGCTGCCCTCCTTCAGCATTTTAAAGACCCACTCTGAAGAAAATCGTGTTTAACATGTTCTTGGTGCGTTTTTCATTAGCATTTTTTGATGATGGAGGACACATACAGAGAAAATGAAGACTAAAACCGGAATTTTTGAGTATTTCTTTATTCAAATTGTTGTGAAATAGGAGCAGACAAAAAAATGTAAAGGGAAAAGAACATATTTATGACATGGAAAATACACTGGGCGGGCCACAAGCTCTCATTCTGATGCATCTGGCTCAAAACTGTAAGGTTGGGTGGCTCTAATATTGCTCACCGTTTTTGCTGCATCGCTAATGTAAAGTTTGGGGTTTAAAGGTTAGTGAACTAACGGGAAAGCACGTAAGCAGAGAGCTCTCAACAATGGGAAGGGGAAGTGGGGTTGCTCCATTCCAACAATCCTGCCTACTATTTAGCCGTGAATTAATAATAAACTACTGCCGCTCTGCAGGAACTGTGTCCTAGAAAAGCTGCATAATCATAAATAAAAGACCAGGGTGCAATTTTACAATAGTTGAAAAGGTGATTGGAGTGGTTCTTCAAACTAATTCACGCAACGATGGACTCTTCTTCCTCACAGTTTCCTGCTGGTGACGGAACGGGAAGCCTCTCTCTCTGAGTTTTGTCACTCTTCAGGCACGTCAGCTGCGGTGAAGCTGGGAAAGTTTTTTAACCAAAACACTTTAACTACCAGAAAAAAAGGCATTAGTGTCACCTTTCTGGATCTATTTCTAGTTAATAACGGATGCTGTGAAATAATAGATGTTTTTCATAAAAGTGAGTTGAAGAGCAGCTGAGCACAGTGCAGGTTAAATTTGTTCACATTGCATTTAGAGCAGTCAAACAGCCTCAGGGTGAAGGAGCAGCCATGTCAGGGGAATAATCTTTCTTGCTGTAAAATGATGGACTGTCTTGTAGCTCTTTCCAGATTGACAGACAGAGACAGTTGTTTCTCCAAAATCATTCCTGTCTGTCAGACTTGGCATGGTGTTAAGTCACACCTGAGCTGACAGAGTCTTTATGAAGATGCTCACACTTATCTTTTTTTTTTTTGTAATCTAGGATTGCATTTGGATTCAGATTTTTTTTTTTTTTTTTGTGATAGGGCGTTCCAATAGTTTAACAGAGTCAAATAAACTCTACTTTTAACCACATTTTCCTGGAGAAAATCAGCTTTTGATTACAGCAGATAAACCATGAGCCAATCCACAAACCAAACCATCATTACTCCACCACTGTGCTTGAATATAAGGTGATTCTGCCAAAAAAAAAAAAAACTTGAGGTGCTGATGATTTCTCCTGTTTGCTGTTGTTACTGAACTCTAGTGTCACTAACTCACATAGTGAGATTTATGAAGAGAGGTCAAAGTCCTTGTGACCTTGAAGGTTGGTGTCCTTCTTTCCTGCCTTACCTGCTCCCTGGGTCTGCTGTGTTTTGGCGGTAAAAATAAATGACAGCAGGATTAGTTGGAAAACACACAGATCCCTGTCCCTCGAGGTCTGCAGTTTAACCTCTGTGCTCTAAAACTACATTCACACGGGCCTCTGCAATGTGCGTTCAAGCGACCACTTCCGATGGAAAGTCTATGTTCATGTGTGTAAATGTGCATCTCAGGCTACTGCATTTAAAATTCTTCCCTTCAAGTGTAGCTACACAAGTTTTTAAGTCATTTTTCAGGCTCTATGTACAAAATGCACAACCACTGAAAGCATGTTGACAGTTAAACCAGTTGAACTTTGACATTTGACTCCGATTTCATAGTGACTTATGGGTAGCGGAAGTTACATTTGAAAATCACTCTTGGAAGAGAAATTAATAATAGTAGTTTGTGCCCGGCTGGAATTCTATGACAGAGAGTCTTTCATATATCGGAATAGAGCTGTGATTTAGCATCAAACCTCTTCCAACAGTGAGTACCGTAATTTCTGGGTTATAGAGCGGACCTGATTACAAGCTGCACCTACACAATTTAAGGAGATTACATGTCAATTTACATACACAAGCTGCACCGGTATACAAGCCACATGTTACTGACACCAACAGCCCGTCACTGGTTATCCTGACCAACAAATTATGCCACTGGCTTCAGTCTCACTGAGGGAGGAGTTAACAGTTCAGCCATTCATTTGAACAGACCCACATCTGCCAAACAGCATGGACCTCACTTCTGCTCACAGGTCCCTCAGTTATGGTCGGGAAATTTACACCTGCGATTCGCTACTTCCCATGAGTCTTAGGGGCTCAAGGCGGGGCTAACCCCCAGGTCGCCACACTGTGTTGTAGATTGAGGATGTATATGTGCTAAAACCGTGTGCGTGTTTAAGAAGGAGCAGGGAGCGGCGGCGGAAGGAGGGGAAAACAGGAGAGCAGCTCTCCTCTCCGGCAGCAATATGGTAGTAACAGGGCTGGTTAAAAAAAACATACCAGTAAAAAAAGAGCAGCAATGACTTAAAAGCACGCAGAGACGCGCGGCACGTGCGCCTCTGCGCAGCGCGTGCGCCAGAAGTTTCCTTCCACAACAGTGACACACTGTTGCTCCGCGGACGCCTCTGCGCTCCCCCCTTGCCCCGCGGGCTCCTTGTCTCTCCCTTCCTATCGTCACCGACACCCTTCGCGAGGGGGGCGCCAGGGAGGATCGCTTCGTGCCCCCTGACGTCCGGTCCCTGCGCGCGGGGCACGGCTGCCGGTGGACAGAGCCAACCGTGTCTCTGAGCAGAGCAACCGGACCGAATAAGTTTTGTGTTTGAGGGGCGGGGAGGATGCTTTGTTACGGGAGGGAGGCTTCAGACTGCCATCCCCGTCCTGCAGCTCTATGTGAACGAGCAGCCGAATTCAGGAGAACCATGTCTCCATCTCTCACAGTGGCTTTAGGTCGGTGTTAGCTTTTCAAAGAAAAATGTCGCTCAGTCCTTAGAAACCATTCAAACAATCACGTGGATTTGTGTTTCTAGTCATGTCCCGACAAAATAAAGGCTGATGTTATTCCCACATATTTACGTGCAGCCAAGCTGCAGATTTCGGTATTTCCCGCATCGATTTATGTTCATCCAGGCTAAATGTTGTTGTTAGCGCAAGTTAGCCTTCACCTAACCGTACTTCCGGCTAGAGCTGTGACGGTGTTGGATTTTTGATCACCGCGGTGATGAACCACCAGGGGGCGCGGTGTTGCGGTTAACCGCAGCCCCCCCCCCCCCCCCCCCCAAAAAAAAACACAAAATCCCCCGGCGGCCGCATCAGAAATAAATACAATTACAACGTAGTATTCTTTATTAACAAATAACAGTAACAACTAACTACTATCTAACTAATGAACTAACTATAAGTGTTGTAGAATAACTGTGTGTGAGCGCTGCGTCGTGTGTAGAACTAGGAGGAGGAGCGCACACACGTGTGTTGGGGGTGCGTGTTGATCCTTCTGCAGCGGACAGCTCTCTAGCTGCATGCGAGGCAACATTTAGTGATTTTCATCGCACTTTAACAGAGCGCGTTCCTGTTTGGTGTTACAGAGTGACTGAGAACAGTAATAACACCCCCCCCCCCCCCAACACAAAATCCTCCGGCGGGCGGCCGTGTTGCGCACTTAAGAACGCACGCAGTTTGTAATGGAAAAGAATGCAATGGAAATGAATAATTAGAATGCAGTTAATTTGTCGTATTTCCTCGTGAGACGGAAACCTCTGTTGTAGAATGAGGATGTGCTTCTGAAAGCGCGCTCCTGTGTGTGAGGGAGCCGCGTGCAGCGCTAAAGGAGACAGCAAGAGCGCGCACGCGCCAGACAGTGACAGGCGCCGTGGGAGAAAAGGAGAGAAGAGTCTGATAGAAAGAAGGAAAGTCTGAACACAGGTCTAGCAGAAAAAGTAAATTATTAGCAAAGATGAATGTGTTTAATGTGTTTATTATAGTTCCAATCACGGACCATATGCTGAACTAAAAAAAAAAAAAAACAACGAAAAAAAAAAGTGCGGTGATGCGGTGATGACCTCATCACCGCGGTGATGACCTCATTACCGCGGTGATGCGGTTATCGTCACAGCCCTACTTCCGGCTTCATTCTGCCACAGAAAAGCACTGACCACAAAAAGATGAGCGAACAGGCACTTCATAATAACCATAACAATAATAAAAGTACGTTTAAAAGATCGTCTCGTATATTACGGAGCTGCTAAATAGATGGGCTAGTGTCACTATGACTCTGAGGTAAATTCACTCCTGATCTTGCGCTGTCCTCCACGTCAGTGGTCCCCAACCACCGGGCCGCGGACCGGTACCGGGCCGCGGGACACTTAGCACCGGGCCGCGGTGCGGTACCGGGCCGCGGGACATTTTGGCACCGGGATGCAGAGAAAGAAAAAATAATTTCCAGTTTATTGTTTTTTCCCGACAAAAACGTTTTATTTTGAAAAGTGACTGGATTCTCTCTGTTACATGTGTCACACTTAACGCACGTCAAAGTCGCGACGCCAAACATCAGGTGATAAACCCCACTAAAATTAAACCCAAACAACCAAAATGAGCAAAAAACAAACTTTTTAGACTCTTTAGAAAGTTGCTTTGACAAGGAGAAAATTATTATTATTATTGTTATTATTATTATTACTAAAGAGAAAATACCACCCCTGGTCGACGGTAAATGTGCCTTGCGCTGCAGCGTTGCACCTCAAACCCCCCCCCCCCTCGACCGGTCCGCTGTAAACGTGTCTTGCGTTGTACCGGTCCACGGTGACAAAAAGGTTGGGGACCACTGCTCCACGTCACGCAGCAGACCGGCTTTTCCAAGCCCGTTGGTGATGGTGGATTTTTCCACACTTCTTTTAACGATTGCTTTTAACTTGAAAGCTGCGTCATATTGTAGTGGCGGTCACGTGCCCGCTGGGTCTAATGGCACCTAAGGATTGTGGGATGCGGCTGGGCATGGGTTTTTCTTTTTGTTGAACCATGACTGAAGTGTCTAAGACTTGAAGTGAGGTCCATGCTGTTTGGCTACTTTAAGGTGTGTCTTAAACAAATAGGCTTGTTGCTGGAAACGGAATCATGCATTCAGCCTCCACTCCGATACTGCACGAGCGCTCCCAGCGGCCGTCAAATAAATCCATAAATTAGCCGCATCATTGAATAAGCCGCAGGGTCGAAAGAGTATGACAACAGTAGCAGCTTATAGTCTGGGAATTATGGTAGATGAGTATCAGATAGCCTTGCTGTGTGCGCACTGTGTGCTAAAGTTGACGTTCATCGCATTTCTGAACGCACTTCACATGGCCGGTGTGAACGTAGCTCAAAAGTTTTTGTCTCTCAAAGAATTCTCCAGTTTCAAGGTGGAGGTTAACATGCTGGACATTACATCTGGAAGATTACCCCCGGGCTGACACTGCATCCAGTCTATCTAGCTACGGCAGATGAATCACATTGGCTACAGAGGGCTGCAGTCCTGCTGCAGCCAAGGCTGTGTTCTTTTTGCCGTAATCCTTATATAAAGCATGTGCAGTATCATAAAGGATGGCGTGGTTCTGAACCTCTGTGATCAGCCTCTCGTCATCCATGGTGTTAAATAATCAATATGGCGCTCTACCACACACTTTGTGACCCTGTATCAGGAGAAATGGCGTTATGTTTACACCACAGAGAAACATAGCGAGTACAATGGAAAATGTAGCGGATGCACTTTACACATGCTTGCATGATTTCTGCTTTGGGTCATTTAATTTGCCCCAACTTCACAAAAAAGTCCCTAGGCTTGCTCCGGCTTGCTCCAGTGTCCAGCCAAAATTTGAAGCCAACAACAACAGATTCGGAGGGCCAGAGAGGCCGGACCGGACTGGATACGGTGTGAGGGCCTCTCCCACCTTTCAAGTTACGTAGAGACTCCTGCAGCCGCACCGCTGGACTGGATGCAGTGTGAGCCCAGGGTAACAGCTGTCCTGATGCATCTGTTGCATGCAAATGTGTTAGTAGCTGCGGATGGTTAGTAGTGGTTTTATAAACCTTTCAGATGGATTTGAAGCAAAAATTCCTCTTCAAATCTTTAGAAAGATGAAAAACACAATTCACAAAAAAAGGCTTACAGATAAATAATAGATTACTTAAAACTATTGTTTCTAACAAACTTGGTACAGAATTGTCTGGTTCCTGATGATCACACTCTCTTGTGTTTTTTTTTTCTTTCTGAAACAGAAATATTGATAATTACCAGCAATAGGGAAAAGAAGCTTTTTCACAAAGTTAATCCATTAAAAAAGAAAACTTTACCAGAAACTCAGCAGATCTCCAAAAGAAATTAGAAAAAATGCCCCTTAAATGTTTGGGTTTTTTTTACCCTTTCAAGCAAGCTATATTTTTTTTCAATATATCATGAAACATTTTAAAATACAGCATTTAAAATTAAGATGACTAATCTTAAGATGATATATTTTCTTTGGTAAAAAGTCATAAGATCAGTCAACATCTTAAATTAAGACCTAATTAGACAGGTGAAAGTCATTTTCTATCCCCTAAAGAAATAAATCATTTTACAAATGGAATGTTGTTCTTTTCTGCATCATTTTTCCTACTGTAAAACTGCTCTAATGAGATCTTAATTTTGCTTTATAATCCTTTTCTAAAAAGCAACAACTGTTGTCTTTTAGGGTCATTGTTAGGAGTTGATTTAAAGTCAAGTTAAAGTCGCACTAGTTTCCCTGCACCTATGTGTGTGAAATTTGTTCTCTCATCTGACACATGCCCTGGGGGAGCGGTGAGCTACAGAAACAGCTGCGCTTGGGAGCCATTTGTTGGTTTAACCCCCCGATCAAGCTCCTTGATGCTGAGTGTCAAGCAGGGAGGCATTGGGTCCGATTTTTGGTCTTTGGTATGACTCTACCCTATGGGTGGACACTCTACCACAAAGCCACTGAGCTGGTAATATTGAAATCTTTGTTTATTTACATCTTAAAGGATTCTAGGTAAATGAGAAAAGCAGCCTTCTGGCTTTGCCCTGTAGTAGCAGTGAGGGCACACTCAGTATAACCAACATATCTTTCTTTTTTACTTCCTTTTTTACTTGTGTAGGACTATAAATCTTTTAATGTTTTCCAGAGTTCATCCTTTGTAGCCACACAAGGACTTTCAGTGAAAAAGCTTCAAAACCGCCACAGTCCACCTCAGGCTCCTCACTAACTGACAGAGACTAGCTGGTGAACATAGTGAATTTGGCAGTTAAAGAGCGGAGCATCTTATCTAGGTTTAAGAAAGTAGTTTTTTTTTATTACGACATTGCTTTATCTGTTTCAGAACACATCACTTTTGGGGTCTCTTGTTGCTCAGTTCTCAATCTAGTCCAACTCTCGCACGCTCCGTTTGGCAGCATCATGAATCAAGAGGATAAAGGAAACTCTCATGTGATGTTGTTGGCAGATCTGTGGATATAGTGAGGCCACCTGTGGTGTCCTCTGCACCTGCTGTCATGTGATCTGCTTCAGGGATTGCTTCCAATTCTATTCAGTTCAGATTACATTAAAGTTCATTCCTTCTTTTTAATGTCAAGTTTCCATTTCAAAACCAATTTTGAAAATGAAAACGTTTTCCTAAACAAGTATTCAAAAAATAAATACAGGTGGATCTTGTACTGAAAAAATGGTTTATGTTTACACTAAAAACTAACAGTAAAGCCAATCTCTGCCACTAGAAAAAAAATATGGTTTATTGGATTTTATTAATTGCTAATTGTAATAATTTTGAATTTACATTTTTTTAAACCCAGCCATAGTATGTAAATGCAGAATGAGTGTCTGCATTACCTCATCCAGTTCTGATTATACCTCAGGTGAAGCTTTTTTTGGCTTCAGTTTACAGAAGTTCCTCGTATTGCATATGTACATAAAGATTGCACACTTTAAGAATTTCCTTTCAAGATTTCCAAAAGTCCTGAAGTCTAGTCTCCAAGGATAAGCAGGCTTTAGCCTAAGAGGGCCTGGCGCTGTGAAACAAGATAAAGACTCATCCTCTGGATTGCAGTGCACAGTGTGTCAGTTTATTGTATCATTCCATTGCGTTTTTATGGAGATTTATGCTACAAATATCAAGACAGGATTCCTCTTGCTCTTTTCCCTATAGGTTTTGTTTTTGACTGATATATTGAATCAACCAGTCACACTTTTCTAGAGTTTAAAGTGTGAAAGTGGTGACTACAGATTATTGTGGACTTTTTTGCACAAAAGCCTATCCGAGGTTAACAATAATTACACCAGCTGATTGGCTATGGGGTATCCATTGAGAAGTGATAAAACCTAAAAAGGAGTTCCGGTCAATAGCCTCAGTGTTCTATATTATTGCGCTGGCCTAAACGCCATTTGGTAACTGGAACAACAGAAAGTTGATACGTTACTGTAGCATACGTTACACTTTATCACAACAGCAAGACATTAGAAAGGATCTCTGTCCTTCAAATGGCTCTATGATGGACATGCCAGGATCCCTATCAAGTTTTATCATTACGGCCAATGTTGCCTTTAATCTTAAAGTGCACTTTCCCTTAGAAAATGGTGCTTTGTGTCACTTAACATGACATTCAGAATATTTAACACTTTTCTCCGCAGTGGCAAAGCAAGGTCAGTGCAGGCTCAATAGCTGTTCCCATGACAACGCGTTGCACCATAGTTCCGCTTCTTGTGAAAAGCGATTTAAAAGGTTAAAAATAACTAAATGAAAGTACTAATAATTGATTTTAATATTTATTTCTTTTGTAAGTGTAAGCAGGATAATGCCCTTCAAGGTGTGCATCAGAAATTGATGGACTCAGCGGATGGACACCTCGTCGGGCATTATCCCTTAGCTATTCAGCAAGTGACATTTCAGAAAACGGAGGATTGAAAACAACATAATCTCCTGAGCCCAGATTCCTCCTGAGGCATGGAGGCGGCAGAGTCATAATTAGGAGTAAACAACATTCAAGCAGGAATCTATGTAGTGTTCTGTCAACAGCCATGGCACTTTCACCGAAACCACCATTCCTGCCCATTAGAACTTCAGCATCCCCTCTTCATTATGCCTATATGTCCAAATCCATTGAGCGGCTGCCATGCAGTTTGCTAATTTGTGGGGATTTGCCATTCAGCTGTCAGAGCACTCTCTGTTCTGAGAATTCAGAAGGAAACTGGACAAAAAGTAAACTCACCACTGCTACAAAACCGAAGTCACCAGAGGAGTAAATTATACCATGATCAAGAACTTCATCTAAAACATGTCCATACCTTTATATAAAAAGAATAACATATTGTAAAGGCTTTATTAATTAAAATAAAAACACATCCACAACATATCAACAAATAAAAAAGGAACCTTTTAGTGTGGATAAGAAAGGGGATGTTCATATGAGCGCTGGCACATGTCCTTGCAGGAAAGGGTGTTTGTTCGAGGGTCCTCTCTTAACTCATGATAAATGCGTGCACTGTCATGGTGTCTATAAAATCCTGATGTTTTATGGCAAAACCAATCATTAAAAAGTGCAGTAAGCAGTGGCCCTCCACCCTGGACATAAATAAAAGGTTTAAATGCACACACTCACCTCTGTGTTCCAACACCTTCTGAAGGGTCATATGTCTGCGATGGTGCTTTGCATTTTATTTGTCAGAATACTTATTGTAATGGTTTTACACGCCGTGAACAGCCAAATGAAACAGGTTTATACAGTACTAGAAAAATGAAAGTGCATTCTCCTTTCATTTGAAGGTCTTGCATAATAAAACAAAAAAAAATCATCTCATCTTAAAATAGAAAAATACAACCTCATAACACTTACAACCTTGTAGCGTTAACAGTATATGCCCATGTGTCATTGGGCAAGCAAAGCACTGAACTTAGAATTGGATCCAATGCATCCCTCTGAGTATGCATGGATGTGACTTCCTTGTACATTTAGGGGATACAGGCTGGACATTTTTGTTAAAATGTATTGGTAAATGTCTCTTTAATGAAAAACTGTATTTCTAGCAATTACCTTAAGCTAGCTATTCACCATTTCTACATGTCAGGCTTTAAATCCCATACAAGCAAATTTACCCCAAAGTAAAATGGGTAACTTCTTATAAATCTAACAAATCAAGAACTACCCAGTAGGTTGAAGTTGCCATGCTCTACATTAAAGAACAAAATTGTACCCATAATGGCAACAGCTGGATGGCTCAGTTAGTTACGTGTAGTGTCGCATGGGAAACAAGGGTTCGTTTCCCCGGAGGCGCTGTCAGGAACAGCATCTGGCATTGGTTCCTCTGTGTGTATCAATGAAAGCTGATTCGCTGTGGTGACCCCTGAAGAGATATGCTGAAAGGTCAATAACAAATTGTCGTCTTAAAGCGTGATTAGTCAAAGCGTTGTCTCCTTAAAAAAAGGTACAAACTTAACCACACTTACAAAAATCATCTGCTTTTGTTTTACTAGCCAGATTTCTGTGTTAACCATATCAAGTAATACTCTCAATCTATTTGGTCCAGGACTGTTATAAATACATGTTTGCAGTATGACATTTTTTTAGTTGAACAAACTAAAACTGAGAGGGGTAGATGCAAATAGATCAACTGCAATGGGATTCATCAAACATGAAACAGCAATGAGGTTGCTGTTTGTTATCTATAGTTAGCAACTTTCAAAGGCAGGTGAAAAAATAGAACAACTTTACGCACAAATATCTGCAGTCATTGTTTAGAGAAGGAGGCGAAGACCTTTAAAGAGACAAATAGAGACATCTTATCTGCTCACGTAAATTTTGAGGGATGCAATGGGCTGAGGATCCCACCTTAGTGCTCATGATGCAGCGCATACCAGGTTTTTAATACACACCAGAGTGTTGTTTAATTTGTTCCAGCAACATCTTTAGTCTTATTGTCCATTTTCCATTGTGTTTTTTAATCAATTTAAATACTGCTGTTTATACTTAACTGCAAAGGTTATTTAAATGACCACAACATTCATAATTGTATGCCCATTTTGAAACAGGAATAAATGAAGGCACATAAGGAATAAAGATTTTTGTGGTCAAATTTCTTCTTTTAAATGCGCATAAATAAAGTTTTGTGTCTCTCGTAATATATCATTGAAAAGCAGAGTCATGTAAAAATGTCCTTAGTGCTTATGCAACATCACATCTGTTCTGTAAAATAAGTTAACCAGCAGTCAAGCATGGTGATGGAGGGTTAATAATTTGGTGGTATTGATTTTACTCGATCAAATTAGAGTTGATCTGTGTTGGTGATCATTTCTGATTGAAACATGAGAATATCTAACTTAAGGTGAGTCGTCAACTAAAGAAAAAGATAGCTAAGGCATCAACAATCTCCATGGCAATGATTCTAAATGAACTAATACATGTGTTGCAGCTTAAAGTCCCCTTCAAACTGAAATATTGTGGGGTGATATTAAAAGATCTTCATGTCAGTGTGTTCATAAACATGAATGAACTAGATGAAAAGAGGGTTAAAATCCATTTATGTGGCAATCTTATGAATCCTTACTTTAAACTGATCCACCAGCAGCAGTTCTATACAGTATTCTGATAAAAGTTTGCATTTTGATACTTTCACACAGTGTTTGCATATTAGCAACGGCGCATAAAGAAATTGTACTTAATCTTCTTACTTGACTGTAGATTCATGTAAAACAGAACTGAAGTTATTTCTTAAGAAGTGTATTTCAGATGTTCTTGGTCTCGGCTGAGGAAAACACGTCTTCGGTGGTCGTAAGATTTGTTTTTCTTGAAGGGGAGTTTTGTGCCTGCAGTGGCAGATGACTGCAGTGTGGGAATGGCTGCGAGCAAGATGTGCTGCAGTAAACAAAACAAAGGAGCGTTTTTGTAGGTCAGTTCAAAGAGAAGAAAACTGCTAATCCTGGAGGTATTTTAAAAGCTGGAGGAACAATTTCTTGAGACGTTAACACCAAAGCAAATGTATTTCTGGAGACATTTCAAAGATTTGTTGAGACATTACAGTTAATTCCAAAGGGAAAGAAGATGGACTGCTTAGGACATTTAAAGTCCCACTCCAACTATATTTTAATCTATTGTAAAATCAGTCCCAGGGGTTTTGTAATTATGATCATGCAGTTTTTAGCCTGTATTGTTTTACTGCAGAGCAGCAGGAGTTCAATGAAAACTGGCTCTGTAGGCAGGACTGTTGGCGCAGAAGTAACCCTACAATAATTCCTCATCTATTCCTTTGTTTACACATTCCCCTGCTAACTTACAGCCCCTCACAACCCTATGCAAACACTAGCAATGCGACAAAAATGGCGAGCTATATCTGAGCTACCCAGCCATAATTTTGATCCAGATTCCAGCTCAGATGAGAAAAACAAAGACATACATGGATCTAGTTGTCTTCAAGCGGATGCATCAGAATGAAGCAGAGCAAGGAGACTTTGACTTGCCCATTTCAGTTGCTGCGTATGAGTCTTTTTCTATCCGCGGGTTTTTATTTGCTCCTGATCCATCACGATTTGAATATAGAAACACTCAGAAACAGAGTTTTAATTTTACATTTTAAAATGCTACTAGAACATGTGAAAAACACCAAAAACACTTTTTTTTTTATTGGAGTGGGTCTTTAAAAGGTTAATTTTGTGTAAATCCTTCAGTGTACTTGTCTCTTATAAATTGGTTTGTTTTAACACTCAGTACGTATCTTAATTTAAAGACAGAAAAAGAACAAAGACGTCAGAAAGTCTTAATAAAAAGTGACTTTGGGAGCTGGTGTTGTAATGTTGTAGATAAATGATTGCATGATTTATATTTATGAGATGTTTCAGAGCTTGAGGACACTTTGACTTTGTCCATCGCTGCAGTTCTTGATTATATAGCTGATAGTTTCATATGTTGTTGGTGATCTCCTTATTTTTCCCAGTTACCTCAATTTGTCAAACATTAAAGTTTACAACCTGGGCAGATGGAAATTAGCATTTTGACTCACTATTTAGAGGAAAGCAGAAGTCACTGGGTTATGCCCTCTGAGGAAAGGAACTATCTGAGCCGAATTTTAATGGCAGTCCATCCAGCAGTCTTACGGACTTTTCTCTGTGGGCCAATGAGATCAACTGACCGACATTGTTGCTCCTAGGTACATGCTGCTAGCATGAAATTGTCTAGCTCAAGTGCTTTGAGAGACCATTAAAGCTGAGATTCTTTGACAGAGCACACTGCACCCAAGGCATGTCATACTTTCATGTTGTGTACATGCAGTGGTCCAATTACCCATCTCTGCAACATCAAGTGTCCCAGAAATGTCGGCGTCTTGCTCACCCTGAGGGCCAGGCTCTGCCTTCACTGTCCTGTATCCCAACCGGAAGGAAGCTAACGGAACATCCAGGCCGAAAGCTCGCGCATAACGAGACGTTCTTCAGAGTTGGCCAAAGAGAATTTCTGTAGACTGTCACAGAGGTCTGCAGAATGTAGGTTATAATCTTGATGTTCATCTCCACGTTGGTGGGTGTGTTTTGCTCTCTTTCATGTCTTTTGTTTCTGTCGTTTCTCTTTTCTTTCTCCAAGTCACATCTCATTGGCATGCATGCGGTGATCCGGCTTATGTACCTGTTTTTATAGTTGCCTTTGACAGGACTGCACTGATTTGAAGCGACTCAGGTTGTCACATGTGCTGCGCTGAATCTTGTTTTGACAAGACATCAGTGATGGCCTGATCTCCCCAGGACTGCACATTTTCTGCCAGGCTATGAGATAAGAGATGCTCTGCAAAAACCTGTATGCTCGAAATTCAGAAAGCTGACTGGGTCAAGGTCTTTGCAGAAAGTTGGCACTGTTAAAATTTTAAGGTGAACTCCTGGATTCTGTATCAATCATGCTGTCCTTGTTCAAAGACATGCATGCCCAAATAAGCCCCCTCCATGCAGTACATGCAGAATCTAAATTTCCCCTCACAGCATTTTTAGACAAAACATACCCTTTTAAAAATAAGGTCTAAATTAATTTCTTTCAGTTCCCACTGTGCAGGTCAATGGTTTTCCCTAGTGTTTCTGTATGATTCATGTTCAAATCAGGATTAGGCCTTGAACTACTTCATACTCAAAAGGCAACCAAAGGTAACACACACTAAAACCAACAATACTTTTGGTAATCAAAGAGCATAAGGTTTGGATTGCAAAATAAAATAATAGTTTGGATGTGAAATGGTTTATCCCAGTGCAGCATGTTTGGATGTACATGTACATTTGGTAATTCTTCAATGTCAGTTGTGAAAAGGGAAAAAAAATTAGTTTGAATTCAACCAATCAAATGTGTTTAGTGTAAATCCATATTTTTTAAATTAAGGTAAGCTTAAAGTGTATAATCATTGCCCCGGACTATGATTGGTGATCACTTATTACTCCAAATGATGATGCCAAAGTGTCACCAGATTTTAAGAAAAACAAATGAGAGGTTCGATAGTTTAAAAAAAGAAGGCATGAATTTATATAAGGGAACCAGGGACATAAATACAACAAAAAAATGATTTTTCTGGGAACAAAAAAGTCCAAAAACAGGGACCACACCATCCAAATCGATGCAAAACAAGGTTTTAGACATGAAATACAACTCAACAGCTGTGGCATGCTAGACTAGCTCACATTTCTGCAGCATGAAGCTCAACAATTTGGTTTATCATTTAAAATTTCTCTTTGCGCATTTAGGTTTAAATATGTGATCTAAATAAAAATAGTATGAATATAAGATTAGGATTATGTGGTGTACAACTATTAAAAACTGTGTGCTGGTTTGAGTTATGCAGTCACAAAACCAGCAACTCATTACAGCCTCATTAAGAATCTCTCAGGAAACTAATGCTCCTTTTACACACTTGGATACATCTGTTTACTTTAAACATTTTCTTCTGTGAATCTTTTACATCGCTTCTGGTACTTTATTGGTGTTCTCTAGTAAACCTTTCAAACACTTTCACAGTTTTCTCTCATCAATGATATTCAAAGTATTTTTAAATAAAAGACTGCATACAAACATGTAGATGGTAAAGTTCCACTATGGATACATTTTCTCCCTCCAGCCCTAAAGCTGGTAAAAGTCCTCCATGCATTGATTAAAAACTATCGAAAAAGCACTCCATCTTTGTCTCACAAGTTTGTGAAAGATTCAAAATGGCCGCCAAAACAGACTCAATAAATGTCAGCAAACACATGGAGTATGTCTGAACTCTCACCCTACTCCCTAACTACTAGAAAAACTATATAGTGCGGGACGATGTAGTGTCCTGGATTTTAAAAGCAATTTGGATACCATGCTTACTACAATTCTTTTTTAAAACACCAAATATGATGTCACAGATTTCACAAAGTAAAAACCCAATAAATATGAGCATTTTTTTAAGACTATTTATTAATCCACTATTATATTGAAAAGGTTGATAGTTCATTAAAAATTATTTATATATTACTTTTTCTTTTTTTTTTTTTACAAAAAAAGCAATGCATTGTGGTCTATATTTCCCAATCCCGGGAGCATCGGTGCACTTTGGTTTTTGCAGAGTCTTCTGGGAAATTTCCAGGATTCTGGGATCCTGGATTTTGGAATTGTGGATTCAGACAGCATTACAAAATAACAAACACACTATATGGTGCACTACTGTATGTAGTGAGCATTGAAGGAATTCAGACACAACCAGTGACTCTATTGAAAGAAACCCTCTTTAAAATGATGTAGGTTTTCAGTGACAGTGGGACAAAAAGTATTTAGTCAACCATCAATTGTGCAAATTCTTCCACTTAAATGGCTTGTAATTTTCACCATAGGTATACCTTAACTAAGGCCGAATTTCACTTCGTTTTCCAGAAAATTGCATTGTCTGATTTTTAAATCATTTATTTGTAAATTATGGTGGAAAATAACTATTTGGTCACCTATAAACAAGCAAGATTTATATCTCTCACAAAACAAGAAACCAAATTATTTTAGGGAAAATACAACTTTAAAACTCAAAAAGACTGGAAACATTGTCTGTGAACCGTCACATATTGAAAAAGTAGAACTTGTGTTCAGTACTTAAAAAACAGAAAATTCAATTTGGTAACGCTTTCTTTTGCAGTACAGTACTTACGGTGTACTGTACTGTTACCTTTAATTCGTATTACAACATTTTATTTCTATTAAAGTATTACGACAATGCAACATTTTATTTAGACCTGTAACCGTAGGTAATCACATACATTTGGTGATTAGGACATTATGCCTTTTTTTTTCAGACTGAGATTGAGGGAACAGTGGACGTCAATATGTTTTCTTTTTCTTTGTTTGTTTTTAATAAACTGATAAATAATTCTCACGTTTGTGTATGTTGTAAGGGGGTCTTTTGCCTATGAAAGGATATTCCAGAGCATGTTGTGGTGCAGTGCTGTAACAGAGACAAAACTCACATATTGGAGAAAGACTTAGAACAGAAATTTTATCAAAGGAACCATTAAAGTTTTCAGTATAGATTTCTTTTTCGATTATGGTGGAATTATTATGTGGCTGGCCTGGGAATGCCTTGGGGTCCCCCCAGAGAAGCCAGATGATTTGGCTGGGGAAAGGGAAGTCTGGGCATCCTTGCCCGGTCCCAGATGAGCAGAAGAAGATGAATGGATGGATTATGGCAGTGCTCTTTCTCTCTGTTTTTCGATTAGAGGGTCCCATAGCCACAGTGCCTCTAGTGGTTGATGGTTTGCACAAAGCCGGTTTTGATAAGTCATGTTAAAACCTTTGTTGAAGAAAAAACACATCATCTTGTTTATATTAAAGTCATTAAGGGAATTGTAATGTCAAATACATGTTTTTTTTTCCTCGCTGATCAATTTTATTTCTCCATATCACGTTTTGTGTGACAGTTAAAATGACATGAATGGCATAAGATCAGATTGTGTTTCAAATCCCACCCGGTGCCACTTGAAAGTGTTTTCTGCAACACTGCCTCAGTCTGCAATCTCATTTATCCAACTTTAATGCCACTGTTGTGCAGCAGGCATCACAATCCTGCAGTGTTAGAAACGTAGTAATGACAAACACAGCAGAGAAACACAGACGGAAACTCAGTGTAGGAAAAGGAGCATTTATAATTTCTAAAACTCAAACCACTTAGTAACTTTAGTAATTTTGGCTCGATCTTGCAAATATTAGGATAGAAATATGTAAATAGGAAAAACATAAACTCCATGTTAGGCAAAATAATGGCTTTAAGGGTTTTTGCTTATTTAAATTAATTATAAATTAAATAGTCTTTACTGAAAATAATTTTTATGTAGGAACACATTAAAGTTGGAATGTGGCTAGTTAGTAGTGAAGTATGCAAATCATAGTTATTCCGATTTAATAGATTAAAACACAAATCCACAACCTACTTTGAATATGGTTTATGGATTTTATTTTTCATAAATGTATGTCATAAATTGTTTAAACTTCCTCTCACTCATTTCAGGTGGTTCATTTCAGGTTCTTCTACATCCCTGTCCGAGGATCAGACTATTTTCTGATGAAAGACTGTAGAATCATTTTATAAAGGACTGTTGTACAAACGTAAAATATTGTTTGAAGACTATTCTGAGTGGTAATTTGGCCTTTTTATTCCAAACAGTCCCATAGAGTCTGATTCACGTCTGTTTTAGTCAGAACGTACGTGTTCTGGGTATTTTTTGCTTTTTTTTTCAAACTTTTTGAAGTGCTTCATCATTGGTGTGAATTAAAAATGACCAGAAAGATGGGCTCAGGATCCTCATTCTTTCCCAGCTGCACACCGTTGTATCTGTATTGAATTTTGTGGAACTTTCCCCAAACTTGTGGTCAAATTCTTCAATGTTCTTGAGAGGAATTACTGCATAGCTGATCTCTAAGAAAGATGCATCCAACTAAAATGTTTTATTCAGTGAACTGTTTGCTTGGCCCATGAGTGGAACAAGCAGAGGGATAAAACTGCAACCCTATTCTAATAAGGAGCTTTCTGTTGCTCCTGGGTTAGAGACAGTGAGGGCGATAAAGAAGTGAATGTGGCTGGTTATAAATCTGTGTTGCTCCCCGGATCTCTCTTGCTCCAAACTGAATAATAAATCAGGAAAAGAGGGGACGAGTGATAAGTGGAGCCCAGCTGCCAGGGATGTGAGTTGTATCTAGGTGGCCCCATTCTTCCATCCAGACAGACTGCTCCATCGACCCCGGTGCTCAGAGGGACTCAGGAGCAGACAGCTGCAGAGTGTCTGAAGCAAAGCTCCCCATCCACACGCTTACATCTCAAAAATAGATCTGCACTGATGCATCTTGGCCCCAAATCTCCATCAGACAACCTGCATCCTCTTGAACCAGAAATAGAGATTCTGAAGTTAATGATTTAAAGTCGCAAAGTACCGCAAATATGTTATAAACAATCTGGGGCGTTTTAACTGCAGCCTCATAAGTGCTTGTTACATGGACAGATGAAACTATTGAACAACCAAATAAAAACATACTTTTACCTGCAGGAAAAAAACTTTTTATGCATAGTAAATATATTAAAAACTTAAAATTGTAAATTCTTTGAGTCTTTGAGTTTTCCCTGCAGAATAAAATAAAATAATATTTTTGTGACGTTTTTCCACTTTTTATGTGCAATATTTGTGAATTTGTTAAAAATGTTAAAGGTCCATTACCATGTTATTCTTAAGCCTTTCATAGTAAACAGCATCCATGTATATGACAATATATTACCTTTGTCACACAAATGAACCTATAAGTACGACGACTCAATCTCTGGGACACCGCCCATTTCATGACATCAACCTGCAGTGTGGCAGGGGCTCACCCACAAAAAAACACAACATCCAAACTTTTGCAAAGATGGATGTGCATATTGTTTTTAAAAACTTTTTAAATAAAAGTGTTTTTGCCAAAAACTGCAAGCTCTGGAGAAAGTGTTAACCTGGGGGCAGTGCTTGCAGCGAAGACTCTTACTGGAAGGACTGTTCCTCACTTATCTACGTCACATTGTGAGGACCCCATCATTTTCGTGTGTAGGGAGAAGTTGGTGTTTTAGGAAGAATACTCTGAAATGCGTGAGCATATCAAAATACTGCTTTGGGGTTTCTTTTTGTGAGGAATTTACATTATGATAAACTTAAAAGCTCAGAAAATTGATTTTGCATGATATAGACCCTTTAAGTTTTTCTTTAGCCAGATTGATTTCCTGCAGGACATTGGCTATTTGTTTAACCCAGATGTTAATAAGATGAACAGGATTTTGTAGTTGAAATGTCATTTATCTGAATTATAAAACCAACAAAACATAAAAACATTGGCGCTGCCATAAAGCCTGGAATTTACAGATGAAACCACATTATGGGGGAATAATCTGACAGTCTTGTTTGTCTTTGGCTGACATTCCTCTGCTTAGGGAAGAGATGACAAATTATAAGGACATAAAAAAACTGAATGGTCTGATCAGGAGGGCAGGCTGTGTGGTGGGGCGGAACCTGGAGACGGTGGAGGTGGTAGCAAAGCCGAGGATGCTGTCCAAACTAGACAGCATAATGAAGAACACTGATCATCCCCTACACGGACTCTTCGCTGACCAAAGGAGCCCTTCCCTCTCTGCCATGCTCTACAGAAAGAATCGGGAAGTTCTTTGCACCGAGTGCAATTAGACTGTTCAGTGCAGCTGGGATCTGGCATCTACTTTTACCACTTTTATTGCTCTCATATTTTTATTCTTTTTACTCTGTTTTAAGTAAGTTCAATCATTTTTATGTTTTTATGACTATTTATTACTCAATTAATTTTTAAAATTTCTTTCTATTGAATGTATTGTCTATTTTGTGGAGCAATGGATGGATATGCAGGTTCCCTCAGGATTAATAAAGTACTCTATCTACCTATTAGGGAGATGAAGACCCTGCATGCATGTTGCTCCTCCCAAACAGGAAGTCTTGTCGATAAAGAAAACTAGGCTAAACACAACAAAATAAAAAACAATCAGATAATTAGAAGAAAAGTTTAAAAAATATATATATATATATATTTATAGTCAGTGTACATTTTGATTTATATGAATGTATTTGTGTTGTTTTTGTCGGAAATGAATAAGATGGAGGCCAAGTTAATATTATGCTAAACATCACTGTGACTAAAAAATAAATTATATTAATTTATCTTGTTGCCAAGTCAAGATTTTTTATTTAAAAAAAATGAATAAAAATCACCTCTATGGAATTCATATTTCAGTTAAACCTGTCTTCTGCTCATTTTAATCAAAAACGTTTCACTTTCAATCATTTACATTGTGAATACTGATGAAACAATTAACAATGACTTCTCAAATGTTTACTGCGTTTTCTATAAATGTAAAAGTTTCAGACAAAGTAAAGTGACTCAGCCCCTCCCGCATACAGCTGTTGTTGACTCGTACAAAGAGTTTGATCACGGCTGCAAGCAAAAAGAAGTGCACTCCTCCTATTGTCTGGTTCAATTGTTTGTTATGTGATTAGAAATTGCATTTGCAGGAGTCTAATTATAATTCCATACAGACACTGTTAATTCCAACCAAGAGGGCTACAAGATAGACAAACGTTAGCAAGTAAGACAAAAAAAACTGACTTCAGATCAGCTTTTTTGAAAAAAGCTACTTGATCATATCCACTATTCATATTCGTGGAATATAATTCTGCAAAGGCAAACAAGCCTAACCATGTCATTGGTCATGGAGATTATGTATATTCTATATTTATTGCCCTTAGGGTTAAAAAAAACATGTTTTTTATTGATTGTAGTTAGATTTGATTGTTGATTAATAATTGTTGGTGTTGTAAACAGGGCACTTTACTTTCCCATAACTTTCTTTTTCCATTTTCTTAATATCTGCGTCAAATATAGATAACCTTTTTTTTTTTCATTTCAACACATCACAAGTTGAATTTATTTGACACGAAAGGTCACAGGATGACTTTCCAGCACATGTTGACGGTGTAGAGCTGCAGGTGCCAGCACACTCTGCAGATAATTGAAGTCTGGAATTCACAGCTCATTACAGATCTCACACAGGTTACATTCCCAGCAGGGAAACGCAAGAAGCAAAGCGAGGGGAATAATTTACAATGGGAGAATACAAAGCAGCTCTAATTAAGACATTGATCAAGCCTCTGACTGATGCCTACACCACACAGGGTGTGATATCAAGCAGAGCCAGATTCAATAGATATGTTTTTTTCGGAGGAGATCTTATGCTTTGATCTGTGACTTGATTTTTAAGTTACTGTGAAGGCCACGAGTCCGAAACACCCATAGAAATGCTACAGGTCTAAAAATTAAAGCATATCTGACATAGTATTGAGGTAAAAGGCGTTATCCATTGAGTTACATTGAATTATTAAATATGTATCCAAATAATTTTTGAATATTTAAGTAATATTAAATATTTGTCGAGATTGTTATCAATTTTAAGGGGACCTCAAGTAATAGTCGAAATATCAAAAAGAGGTCTGTTCTCTAGTCCTGACATCCAAGTTAGAATAGTTTACTCTGTGATTGACTTTTAAAGCCCCACATCTTCTTGTGGCATTTTTCTCATGATGGAGGGCACATACAAAGAAAATAAGGCTCAAATTTGCATTTTTATGTACTTCCTCATTCAGATCATTGAATCAGGAGCAGACAAGAAAATACTGTTTGAATAAGATTGTATTTGTTTTCTGCTCTTAGCTCTCAGCATCGGAAAAGGGGGGATGTGGTTGCTCCAGATCACCTGTTCTGCCCACAACTCAGAGTGGTGTTCACACCAAATGCATGTGGCGGGACAAATTCGCATCAGCAGCCTCTTCTTCACTGCACGGCGAAATCTCTGCTCGCTGCCAGTCCAAAAATGTGTTCCTTGGCTTGGTTCCCAGGCCGCATGTGGGAGGAGCTATCTGCTAATGTTTTTAGCCTGATTGCTACATGGAGCGGTGTCTGTGTTTATCTTATTTACAATGCATGGAAGACACGGATGATATTGAGAGTTCAGGTTTATTTATTTTAAAGGGCTCAACAAAAACATTGGTAATCGCGTCTCCATGTCAGAGTCCATGTGATCGTTCATAGTCTCTCCCGGTACAGTGGTCTTCACTCCTGCTGCTGTCTTGAAGGTTTGCTGTCCGGCATTAACCAGAGAGAGTAAAAATAAAAAATAAAAACAAGAACTAAATTAGGGGACCTTTTTTGTTATCGCTCCGCCATGATGGATGTGTTTTCTATCCAAGCACAAAGTGAAGTACCTGATTGGTTGACGCGACGCAACGACCTGGCCAGAGTTCAGATTATTTAACTGGCCCGCTGTGGCACGGCACCCAAATCACACCGCGCTGCCCAAATCATGCTGCTACCAGATCTTCGCACAACACCCATCGCTCAAATTGTACTGCATGACCTCAGATCGCGTCTGTACCATTGACTCAACATTGAGATTGGCCCTCTCTGCCATGCAAAGGGCATTCAGTGTGAATGCAGCTTAATGGCCTACTGTCACTCTGCAGAAACTCTGTCCTAGAAAACAAAACAGGTTTTTAGATTTTGTCTAAAAACAGCATAATCATAATTAAAAGACCACTGGAAATGCTTTGAAAATAGATCAAAAGATGATCAGAGTGGGAACGTAACAATTACTATAGGTAAGGTAAAGTTGAATGAATTTGAATTATAAAAAGTTTTAAAATTGTAATAACAGAGGGATCATCAAAAGCACTCTGGATGAGTAGGAGCAGCAGCAGGAGATGTGTGTTTGTAATGCTACCTTCGACCTCAGACAGGACAAAATAATTAACTTCCCTTGATTTTTTTACAAGCAAACTCTAAATAGTTAAACTACAATCAACTCTATTGTCACAACAAATGCAATCAAAATGTTTGTTTGGCATCAACACAGAAATGCAGAGACATAAATGCAGATAATAGTCAGTGAAACAAAGTTTAGCAGAGAAACATCACTGGGGTGACAGTGTTTCCTCAGTGCGCTGCAGTTTATGACTAACCCAAATCTTTATTCACACTTTAGCTCTAAAGCTAAGCAGGATCCCAGAAACTGTAATCTGTTCCTGAAAGACCAATCAAATGTGTCTTCCTGATCTAATAAGGAAACTACTCACAAAAATGAATAAATACCTAATCGTCACATAGTGTGTGGGGCTGCATCCACCGAGCTTGTTGAGGTTTTAAATTATGAAACTAGTTGTTCTTGTACAGAGTCACTTTGGTACTCTTGGACACATGTCATGAATCTTATCCAGTGGGTTAGCCTCTGTCTCAGCTCCACTTCCCCACACATTTTTTGTTTCCACACACATTCAGATTTGGAATAAATAAGTAATGTACATGCATGAAAAAGAAAAATGTGCACTTCGTCAAGTGTGAAAAGTCATTTTGTTTTTATGGAAGCATTTTCCTAACATGAATGTTTTTCCAAATGCCATTTAGGTGTACAGTTAGTTTTACTGGAGTGAAACCATTCATGATATTTTGCACTATAAATAAGACATGGGCAAACCATTGAACAGAAGCCACAGTCTGTCTCCCACGTTAGGCAGAAATCAATCAGCAGCTTCCTGGAGGAGCACCAGCTGGAATCTGAATCGCCTTGCCATTTGGCCTTGTGGAGGAGATTGTCTCAATTTTTCCTCGTTCCAGCCTTTCAGTCCACAGCAGGATTTTTTATGCCTGTAGGAGCTAAATGTATATCACACTTTTTTATTATTAATATTAAAAGGTTTATCTGCATAACGCATTAACTTCCTTTTTCCAAACTTAAATATATGACACTTAACAAGAAAATCTGTGTTTGAAAATTATCCCAGCTGCAATAGGTTTTAAGAAGGGTTTTTGATTTATTATTGCAAAACTTTGTTTGGGTATTGCTCTTTAGCATTTACATTTTTTAGAGTGCTAGTGAGGCAGAACTGAAGTGTTCATCTTGTGGTGTGTGGTGTTGGGACCCTGCTGTTGGCAGAGCTCAGTAAGCAGGAAGGGACCTGGCTGAGAAAGTGACGGTAGAAAGGGTCTGTTGAGTTAATTATTAGGCAATGTCAGAGCTTTGAATCTGATCCAGGATGTCAGTGAGAGAGCTCAACACTGGTCTGGTATGTCCTTTCTGGCAGAAAATGAGATGTGCAGCAGCTTTTTTGGATCACCTGTAGAGGCTTGATTATGCAGGCTGCTAGTCTGCCTAAAGGTGAGGTCTGATCTACCATATGTTGTAGAGCAGTGATTCCAAACCTCGAAACCACAAATACCAGTCAGTTGGACAAGCGGTGCAGGGCCAAAGAGAGAAAAAAAACGCAACCTACATGTTTGCATTTTATTTGTAATCTGACACTGAAGGACATTTATTTTGGAAATTTACTGGATTTTCTCACTTAAAGCTACAGCCGCTTTAAGAAAAATAAAAATAAAACCCAAGCTAGCATAGTTCTCAAAATCAAGCATATTTTGAAAGTTTATTTTCGCAAAAGAGACTTAGTGAGGAAACTGCATTTAACAGACAAAAACCTTTTACTCCATTGCAACAGTTGTTCCCATACACCATAATAATTAAAAATGCATAGTATTCATTAACTGGCTATCTAATGTTAAAAGATGCTGATAATAAAGTTGTTGAAATGGTGGATTAACATTTATTATTATATTTAGAAAGTATAACCTTTAGTGACGTTTTTTAATAAACATTCTAGATGTGAACCTGAATGCTGGCAAAGTGGAGGGGATGTCTTCTGTAAAGTGAAGTCAAACATCAATAATGAGCCCCAAACTTCTGTTTAAATGGACAGAGATCCCAAGTGGATGGTCAAGCTGTGGTTTGAAGGACCAACAGGAAAAATTAGGACTGCTGCTTTTAAGAAGATTGAGTTGAAGATGCTTTTTGCTAATCTAAGAAGAGATGGGTTGTTCTATTATGACACTGTCATAATAGCGGAAGAGTTATGTGTCAACAACATAGAAATGGTAGAAAATATTATATAAGAAGACTGACTGTATTTTAGAATCAGCATATGAGAAATGAACCAAGTGCATGTAACATCACCCATGGAAAATGACTTACGTTCTGCCCCAACCAAATGAAGTCAATTAAGTCAGCGTTTTTTTGTGATACGGACGCTGCCATGTTGGAACCAGACAACATCAGTAAGCAGTTTTATTGAGGCATCTGATTGGTCAGTTTATAACTTGAATAACTTGAACTACAGAGAAAATATCATGAAAATAAAATGAGGTTTATCAAGAACATGTTAAAAAATTTATCAGTGCAGAAATGGTTATTCTGACTGATAAAATGACTGAGTTATAGCTTTATTTCTCTATAGAAGTCTATAGAAGTCTATGGAATTTTGGCTTTTTGGAATTAGAAGACCATGCATACATAAATACATGCCTACATAATATACACTTTGCATACATCTTTATATGCAGTCATTGGTAAGCACTGATAAAGCTAAGAAGTAAAAGTCAGAGTAGTGTTTGTCTTGAGAGCTATGTGGTCATGAATCTCTAAAGGAAATCTAAATCACCCAAGAGCTAAATGTCTTTTTTAATCCAGTTTGTGAACTTGCCTGGTAAATGAAAATAGGACAGATTTGGTTGTGAGAAGTATGAGCCTCACTCTGCAGGATTTACTGCAATAAGGCTCCCGGTTGGCTTTATTAGATGTTCTGCTTTGAGTGCAGATGCAGTCAGTTTTACGAGACAGCAGGTTTTCAGACCACCGGGAGGTCAATCATTCAGATTACCAGACGTTCACCCAGTGTTGCTCAGAGGATCCAAACTGCTGAGCATCATGACTTCCTTTAGTGGATTTCTTTTCAAAAGAAATGTTCATTCCATTTCAAAAGAGAAAAAAACTAATACAGAGAGAATCATGTATGTTTTGCTTCTATCAATCACTAATATTGCATGAACTAAAGGAACCATCCTACTTTCTTATTCTGCGTGAACGACTGCTCTGAGTTTGTTCACCTGCTGTACACAGCTGGTGGGTAAAGGCTGTTGCTAGGACACCAAATTCTATATCCCGAAAAATGAGACAAATGTTTTAGCTGGATATTTCCTGGATTTGTTTTGGTTTTTATTTGCTTTTTACATGCTAAAAAACAGAGATTGTGTGACATAACGAAGCAACATGAAACAAATTAAACGTGAGGGGTTTTGCTGCTTGAGGGCTGGTTAAATGATACTTACATCTTACAGTAACTTATGCACATAAAAGGTTTGCTGAAACGACACAGCAGCAACAGTCGAATAACACAAAAATGGCTCATAAAAATCTAATAAAGATTTGCACCTAAAATGCAGCAATCACGGTTTTGCTGGGGGGCCTCATGAATTTTATCAACTATATATTATACTTACTTGTTTTGACCATTGCAAAATAATTTTAACAATAAGGGTAGATTTTACTTTTTTTTTAAATAGTAACAATTAAGGTGTCTATAATGGAGATCTCACTAGAAACATAATTCAGTTGTTCATTAAAGAACTGGTAATTTACCATAACCTCCAGAGACTTGTACTTTCATTTGGATTGCTTTTTAGTTTGACATTTTTGCTCAAATTGTAGAAAGTCTAAATGTCTCCATATGTGCACAAAGGGTCTCAAGAGGACAAGACTAAAACCAACAAATGTATAGCCAAGTCTCTTTTTTTAAGAGCTAAGGGGCTGGGGGATGACACTGGGATGACTTCTAGTTCTGCTCTCCATTTTTGCCCTGGAGCAACTCTATCTGTAAGTCACCATTGGTGTCCCTTGTTGATGTATTAAAAAGTTGAGTGAAGAGACAAAAAAAATATGGAAAAAAAGTTGCTTAATGTTTTTTGTGTTACATAAAATATTTTTATAATCCTTATGTAAATGTACACAATTATTCTAAGCATTTGAGCCCATACAAATACATATGTTTGCATGTTTAAGTAACTGCACTACACAGCAGTAATTATACAAGTGAACGTTACATTCGCCCCTCTTCTTCTGCTGATCCAGGGCTGGGTCAAGGGGACATCAGTCTTAGCAGGGAAATGCCCAGATCTACCTCCCCCAAGACATTTCTTCCATTTCTGTCTGGGCACTCCAAGGTCCTATGAGGTCAGCTGAAAGATGTAGTCCCTGCAAGCAAGTCCTGGGTCGTTCTCGAGACCTCCTCTCAGTGGGACATGCCCAGAATACCTCCCAAGAGAAGCATGCAGAAGGCACTGTAAAGGGATGCCCACAGCAGCTAAACTGGCTTCTCTCAATGTGGAGGAGCAGAGGTTCTAACTTAAGCTTCTCCCGGGTGCAGAGCTCCTCATCTTATCTCTAAGGGAGCAACTAGCCTCCCTATGGAGAAAACTAATTCCGTCCTTAGTAAACCTTCCACCTATTCAGAAAGGGAATACCTTAGAACCATGGCCTCCAACTTGGAGATACTAATTTTCATTTCAGTTTCTTCACGGTCAACTGAGAACCGTCGCAGTGCATTGAAAGTCCTGGTTTGATGGTTTTACATGCAAAAAGCTGTTTCAGTGACCAAACTCTCTTCTCTCCCTACCTGAGCCTAAGATTTTGTTTCAGTCCAAAATAAATTTATAATAGGACATCCCTGCTGGAGTCTAACATGCACTGGGAACAGGTTTGACTTACTGCTGGCAATAAGAACCAAAAAAACCAGATGGCCTTTGGTAGGGCGCCACAGACTCCATTCCAGAGCAATTCCTTCAGAACACAGCAAGAGAAAAATAAAAATAGATTTTCCAAATCCACAAAGCACATGTGGATTGACTAGACATATTCCCATGACCATCAAGCATTCTGTGTAAAACATAAAGCCAATCTGTTGTTCCAAGACCAGGACAAACACTACAGTATCCCTCCTGAGTAAGAGGTTCTCTTCTCCTGTGCCCCTGGAGTAGACTTTTCCTCTAAGGTTGAGTAGTGTAGTTGGAGCACACCCTCTGGTCCCCCTTCTCAAAAAGAGGGACCATCAAGGTCTTGTGGTACGCAGAGTGGACCTCGTCTACCCCTGGTGCCACTAAATAACTTTTTGACTACCTTAATGTCTTTTGCCTGGATTATATACTGGTCCCCAGCCTTTACTTCCTTAGTAAAGGTAAATTGACAAGATTAGGGAGTATGCCTTTCAGCTATTGGCAATGTCCGCAATCGAGGTCAACAGCTTATCTACTGCACCCCCCTGATCACACCCTTCCAGGTGTTCCTGTTAATGCTCAAATGGGGGTTTAAGTCTTCCAAAAAATAATCAGGACACACTCTGGCACTCAGGGCACACTTAGAGACTCCATGAAGCGTATTCTTTTCTGCTTTTTGGCCTGTAAGCCAAAACTAAGTAAGAGACCTGTCCCACATCCAGGGGCAAAGGGGGATGACACCTCTTGTTCATTAGGGGTGTACTTCAACAAATTGCGACTAAGCTGGGAGGCTATGACCAAATCCACACCAAACCGCCACCTCTCACCATGGGTAACCCCAGATTTAAAAGAGAGTCCACTTTAGAGTTTTCTAGAGTTGTCTAATTTTTACCAATAACAAGTTATTTGGGTTAGACTGTATTTACAGCCAAGAGTTTGACTTGCCATGTCTAAACTAACCAGGCGCTCACACTGTCCTTCTGTCAGGAGTACACTATCGACGTCTTCTTCCGTCAAAGTTGGAGGGATGAGAGGCTGAAGTTTGATGGACCCATGCAGGTATTGCCTCTCAACAACCTGCTCGCCAGTAAGATTTGGACCCCTGATACGTTCTTCCACAATGGAAAGAAATCAGTGGCTCACAATATGACGACTCCCAACAAACTGCTGCGACTGGTTGATAACGGGACTCTTCTCTACACCATGAGGTGAGTTAATGTCATTAAATGTTCAGTTAAAACATTTCCCTTATCCTTAAAAAGTCTGAGTTTATTGAATCACAAGGATCTTTGTTAATATGTGAAACTTGTGACCTTGGCTAATCTCTATGATTGGAAAAGAGTAATAAAAAATGCGAGTGAAAATGTTGAAGTTAGACATTAAAGCTGATGAAAGTTGCACTTTTTAATTGCACCAGCTCTGGGAGCTGATAGAGTTTAATGATGCACCTTTTTAAAGCAGTGTCTAAAACGTGTTCTATCACAGCCACTCACACATGTGCAAACACTGGTCTTCTCTGAAAATAAACTCTGGGTTTTAGCCAAATAGTGTCCCAAATTAGACACCTGAAGATCACACAGCAAGCTCTGGGAAATTATAATGGATGTCTTTGACCACCGAGCCATTTCAGGGGCTGCATGATTAATGGGGAAAATAACTGAAAAGTGCACCTGACAGTTCCAGAAGGAAAGTCTGGAGCCTGGCGTGTTTGTGGTTTTCTATTTCATGGCAGTCACTTCTGCTTTTGTTGAGATAATAAACTGGTAGCCCAAATGTCAACGTTTTGATGTTGCAGAATGTAAAATGCTATGATAAGGTAAAAAGAAAGAAAGGTTTCCCTGTAGATGTGGACAGATCATAGTTTGAAACCAAACTGTGCCACGTCTTTCACATGGATCATTCCATCAAAGGACTGCACGCCTTAGGTACTCTGATTATCATCAGCCTCACTCACAAGTCACTGAAATCTGTAATTCACTGGAACAAAGCAAAAATAATTAAGTCTGTGCGGCTCTGCATCAGTGCCATGAAGGAAGACGAATTTTTATGACACTCGTCCACAAGGTCAGTATTGATTTCCAAGGGTGAAAAATGAAATGGTGGAAAGAATTTCATTTTCTTCTCCCATGTGAGCAAATCTGATGTAGCGGCAGTTCTGCAAAGGGCAAGAGAAACTGAATCAGCATTACCAACACTGCCTTGTTTGCATAACTGAGTAAATGTGTGGAAGGATATGGATTAAGTTGAGAGATGATTTCAGTCTTTTAAAAAATCATATTACATCCGTGATCTTCTTATCAGCTTGACAAAGCAGCCATTAATGTCATTATTGCCTGCATCATACAGTCTCAGTGATAGTTTATCCAGATCTTGCTTTTTACACTGTAGCTTTAAGTAACTAATACCACATTGCGGCATGCCTTTAGAAGTATTTGCACATGTGAAATTCATGGCCCTCTTCCTGCATAGTGTCAGATGATTACTTGATGCAGTTCTCAATAAACCATTCCTGCTGCAAAGTTAAGGAAACATTTAAAACGGGCTCTCTGCACAGGTCTTAAGCTTGAATATGTAAATCCATCTTACAGGATGTGTGGAGTGCATCAGTATAGCACCCTGTGTTGATTGGCATTCCTCACTAGACAACTGCTTAAATCCATTAAATCAGCGTGTCTCCAGAAGCCGAAGTGACAAATGCGGCGCAGGCCTCCGCTCTGCAGGACTGCATCATTCCTCTGAACAGAGCGAGCTGCTTTTGTCTGCCAGAGCTGCTGCAGCCGTGTTCTTCAAGAAGCATTTATCACTCACTGTCAGTTCACTTCAGCATAGGTCTTTGCTTTCAACTTCAGCTGAACCTCTTTTTCTAATAGTCCCTGATAAATGTTCAACAACTTTACAAGTAAAAAAAAGTACCAATCGTTTGACACATCTTTAGTAGTTTGATATTAATCATTCAAAAGACAACAGTCCTGATTTCTCAAAAAAACCTGCACACCAGTAACTTCATTTGGTAGCCACCCACTGGGCGTCAACCCGACAACTGTGACTCCACTGTCCTTCAAAAGTCTCAATAAAGACTAAAAAATAGGACCTACAAATCCCAGCTCTATGGCTATAAATTAAGGTTAAACTGAGGTGAATAGTGTTGCTGTGACTGTAACAGGTTTGACAATTTTTTGCCTGCAGACAGCCCGTATCCACCCCTAAGGGCAGTTATAGCTAAAGCCAAAGCTTGACCAAAAGACAATTTATTGTTATAGACTGGTTTAAAGACAAAGTGGCTGAGCCTAGGCCAGTTTACCAGGTAACCACTAGATGGTGAAATACAAGGTTAATTCCCATGTATTTTGATCTAAAAACAACCCCCCACTTCACTACTGAAATAAACATACTTGGAGTCTGGATAATTTATTTTTTGTTAGATAAAAGATCTGATTATTATTCTAAGGTATTTTTTTCAGGAAGGTAATCGCTTTAATTTATTTTTTACATAAAAATGGGAAACAGGTGTTTCTGTCTTTTGATTGACATCTCAGAATGATCTCAAACTAAACATCAAATCAAATTCTGTGCATCTGTCCACACATCTATCACATTAGCAGCAGCTGTACTGTTGTTGTTTTATGTTGACTTGAAAACTTTTCTACTGAGAACAAAAATATGTTTATTTAACTTCACTTATTCCTTAGAATTTAATCTAATGAGATGTTTGCTTCTCTGTCTTTGATCAAATGAAGTCTGTTGTCCGTGATATTTCTCTTTTTGCCATCATGTCTATCGGAGTATTAGCACAGTTTGGAAACGAGATGAATGTCATCAATTAGCCGCTGAATTAAGTGCCGTGTGATATACGGCGGCACAGAGCTGGAATTTGATTTATGTTTTATTGCATTAATTTGTGTGGTTATTGAGCTACTTATCAGTAATGAGACAGCACCAGAGAGCAGCCAGGAGGATGGAGGGGAGATGAAACATGCACGGGATTGTTGTAAAGGCAGCACAACAAGCTAATTAGAAACAATGAGTTTGACCGTATAGCAAGCCATGATGGTACAAGCCCTTTGAAATAAAAAAAAACTACAATAAATTTCCCTGGGGAATTCTTCTGCCGCATTCAGCACAACAAATGAATCTGCGAGTTGCAAAATTTGTTTCATCACAATTATGGCGGCAATTTAAAAGTTCAAGTGTTGCACATAAAATCAGTTTAAGTGCCTGATAAACAAGAAGAAAGAGCTGCAGTTGCACACTGAGCTAAATCGTGGTTAAAGTCATCTCTGTTGATCAAACATATAATGTGGTTCTGATAGCTTGGAGAGCTTGTTACAGCTCAGCTGTGGCGTAAGCAGCTGAAAATCCTCCAGCACCGCCCTCTTCAGATTTCACTCCACACTTGCATGAATACATGCAGAGGAGTAAATTGAAATGCACGCCACGATTTATCTGGAGACGTGACTGGATGGCGTCACATTCACATCACAGTGTGACTGCTGAACTGTTTTCTCTCCCTCTGCCCCCGCAGGTTGACCATTCATGCAGAGTGCCCCATGCACCTGGAGGATTTCCCAATGGATGCACACGCCTGTCCACTCAAGTTTGGAAGCTGTAAGTCAAAGAGATTCTAATGGAAGATTACACAGCTCAAACAGCAGTGATTGTTCTCCACAGGTGTCACAGACCTTTCCCCACTCACTGCTACTAGCTTTAGATACCCTTTGAAATTAAAGCACTTTATTATTTCAAGCCACTCTTGGCTGAAAGTGAAATTTTGCCCAGAAACGATTAAAGGCCAAGTAAGTCTCCATTAAATAAACACTAAGAAGAGTAAAAGGTTTCCACCAGCAGGACCATTAAAGCAGGGATATAACTCTGCTGCATAATGGAGCACTGCAGCTGCCAACATTTAACCAATATTATAGCTAGTTTAGGATCCAACAGTATAATAGAACATATATGTCTCACATATCTGCAGAGAAAAATACAGCAGAAAAAACTGTGAGGATGGAGTTTTCTTTTTATTTCTAAAATACTGATGTAGTAAATCAGAGATCAGAATAATTTATTATAGAAAAAAGGATAATAATTACTGACAGGTGGAGATCAAAAGAAGACGGAGAATGACACAAGCGCCATGCCTTTAAGGATACAACAACCAATGATAAAAATTAGGAAAAAGTTAGAAAATATCTTTCTCACAAGTTTGGGCAGTTTTTTTTATCTTTCCTGTTAGTTTGATTTGTTTTTCAATAAAGTTCAACTCCCTTTATGATCCATTACTTTTAACTTTTTTTCCAAAGGTAGTAGCTGAAGAGCAGGATATACAATTTGCTGACTGTTAATATGCAATAAATATTGAAGGTTCTGTAGAGGTACGCGTGTATTTACTCATTTCAATTGACTTGCAAAAACTAAACAAAAATATTTTTTTGACAAATGGCAACATTTTTATTACAGTAGCACAAATAGTTACTTTTTACACTTACTAGTTACTTTCATGAGAGAGTAATTCAGCTACTAAATCAATTACTTTTGGGTATGTAGTGACAAACTACTATTTTTAATTAGACGTTTCCAACACTGCCTACCAGTAACAAACCCTGGGAATGACACACACCACTGAACCAGCTGGCCCTTCTTTATTTTCTGCCCTCAAACTACCACATATTGTAACTCCAGAAAGTTTCAGCTGCTCTCAAAAGTGCAGTGTGAAATCAAACCAACTCAAATGAAGTTTAAAGTTTTTCAGAAAGCGTTGTTTAGTTGAGCTGAATCTGCTAGTCTGTCCTGGTCTGATCTCACTCATACTGAATGTTTAAGTCCACTAAATTTGGATGTTTCACTTTTTTGGGGAAATTAGGTTTCCAGCATTTTATGTCTGCAGAACAATACAGCAAACATGTGAAAAACAGTTTTTCAAAGTTGAAAGTGATTGATGCGCGAAGAAGCATCGGAAGATTGAAGTATGTTTTCCCTCTCCATTTATGGAGCCAGGAGATGTTTCAGTGCATGGAGGAGAAAAGTCCTGGTGGTAACAAATCTCTCAGGGAGTTCCAACACTGGTTGGTCTGTACTTTAAGCATGTTTGATCCTTAGTAGTTCAGTATGTGTGACTCATGCGGTCACGCCCTTCCAAGCTCGAGCCCAGTTCAGTCAGTTTGGCTTAAAAAGATGAGCCAGAGCGGACAGAAAAAACATTGTTCTTTAGTCTGTGGCTGGCTCCATTATGTGAATACGCCCAAAGCTGGAATAACTTCTCCCAAAGCTGCAGAATAGTTTTTAACCCCACTGGAAATGATTTATTTAGTTTATTTTAAGAAATCAAAACAAAAAAGCTAAAGAAGGCAAACATAAGAAGTATATACCTATACATGTAAATATATTAAACTTAGATGGGATAATTAGTAATGAATTGATTGTAAAATAAAAGACTAAAAAGTAAATATTTATTTACGCACGTGCAGTGAGGCAAAAAAAGTATTTAGTCAGCCACCAATTCTGCAAGTTCTCCCACTTAAAAAGATGACAGAGGCCTGCAATTTTCATCATAGCTATACCTCAACTATGAGAGAAATGTGAAGAAAAAAATCCAGAAAATCACATTGTCTGATTTTTAAAGAATTTCTTTGGATATTATGGTAGAAAATAAGTATTTGTGCAATAACAAAAGCTCAACTCAATACTTTGTTATATACCCTCTGTTGGTAATGACAGCACTCACAAACTGTTGCTGGTATTTTGGCCCGTTCCTCCATGCAGATCTCCTCTAGAGCAGTGATGTTTTGGGACTGTCGGTGGGTAGCACAGACTTTCAACTACCTCAAAGATTTTCTATGGGGTTGAGATCTGGAGACTGGCTAGGTCACTCCAGGACCTTGAAATGCTTCTTGTGAAGCCACTCCTTCGTTACCCAGGCAACGTGTGTTTGGGATCCAGCCACCTTTCATCTTCAATGTCCTTGCTGATGGAAGAAGATTTTACTCAAAATCTGATGATACATGGCCCCATTTATTCTTTCCTTTACATGGATCAGTCGTCCTGGTCCCTTTGCTGAAAACCAGCCCCAAAGCATCATGTTTCCTCCCCCATGCTTTACAGTCAGTATGGTGTTCTTTGGATGGAACTCAGCATTCTTTGTCCTGCAAACACGAGGAGTAAGATCTTACCAAAAAGTTCTATTTCAGTCAGACAACTCATGCTGTAGAGAAAGCTTTATTTTTTCATATTTTTCTCTTAGTTTGGCATAAGGTTCTGTTCAGATACAATGAAACAAGATCTCCATAGAAAACCTTGGGTATAAAACTACCCCTAACAGAGCTCACAGGTGGAAGCTGGGGAGAAAGGTGGGGCAACAAAGGCAGCGCTTTGGATGAAGAGAGCGTAAAGTGCACACCTGGTTCTTAAGTGGGACGCAGAACAGGTGAGTTAATTGGGCTGAACTGTCAATGGGGAGGTGTAAACGCACTGTTGAGCTGCCTGCCTGAAATTCTCCCAGGGTCGTTCATTTTGGGTTCATCTGACCAAAAGACATTCTCCCAATCCTCTTCTGGATCATCCAAATGCCCTCTAGCAAACTTTGGATGAACCTGCACATGTACTGGTTTTAGCAGGGAGACACTTCTGGCACTGCAGGGTTTGAGTCCCTGGTGGTGTAGTGTTGGTGTGTGTTACTGATGGTAGCCTTTGTTACTTTGGTTCCAGATCTCTGCAGGTCAGTCACTAGGTCCCCCACTGTGGTTAAGGGATTTTTGTTCACCGTTCTTGTGATCATTTTGACCTCACAGGGTGAGATCTTGTAGGGAGCCCCAGATGGAGGGTCTTGTATGTCTTCTCTTTCCTAATAATTTCTCCCACAGTTGATTTCTTCACACCAAGCTGCTCACCTATTGCAGATTCAGTCTTCCCAACCTGCTGCAGGTCAACAATTTGGTTTCTGGTGTCCTTAGACAGCTCTTTGGTCTTGGCCATAGTGGAGTTTGGACTGTTTTAGGTTGTGGACAGGTGTCTTTGATATAGATAACCAGTTCAAACAGGAGCCTTTACTACAGGTAAAGAGTGGAGGACAGAGGATCCTCTTACAGAAGAAGTTACAGGTCTGTGAGTTTTAGAAATCTTGCTTGTTTGTAGGTGAGCAAATACTTATTTTCCAAAATAATTTACAAATAAATTATTTCAAAATCAGACAATGTGATTGTCTGGATATTTTTCTCATTTTGTCTCTCGTAGTTAAAGTGGGAGCACAATTGATGCCTGACTGAATACTTTTTTGCCCCACTGTATATACATTTTCATATATATATAAACACAAATATACTTATAAATACATGTACGCATCCACACATACATGTCCACATATAACATCCACATACCCATGTAAATGTTGACAAAAATAATTACTCTCAACCAAAAATAGAAATACTTGCACTTATGTATACAGTATATGATGTACTGAGTTCATAGGGTTTGAAAGGGAGGATGTGAATTTCAATAATCACACCCCTATAATGCTTTACTTGGCCTTTTTTTTTTTTTTACTAAGTTATCATAATCTGGTTCTTAACTTATGGTCAGGGTTGTTTATACTGAAACCAGTCTAAGTGCAGATCACAAATCCATAAGTAAATTACTCTTTTTACAAACAATAGTAAAAACTACTGTAAATTTTAGGCTACTGGCAGGAAAAAATTTATTGGCAGAATAATGTATTGCATTTGTTTCAATTCAGTTCCAACTTTTTTAATTTTCTGTATATTAAACTAAGATACATTTTTATCGACCCACTGATGAAAAGTGGGTTTGGCGTGTTTTGAACACGTTCCTTTAGCATTTTTCTTATGATGGAGGACATATACAAAGAAAATTAAGCTCAAAATAGAACTAGAAACACTGAAACAAAAACCACTGCTTAAGCAGGCAAGTCAAAATAGAAAACTCATAACAGTGGAAGAGCATAATATGGAGCAGCACAGGAGGAAGGGAAAGACAGGACTTAAGTACAGACAAATGACAAATGAGACAGAAGTGACAACAATGAGGGCAGATGGGGACCAAAAGTAAAACTGGAATACAACACAAAACAGGAAACCCTACAGAATAAAACAGGAAGTGAACTCAAAACATGACAGATACAAAAAGAAGAGGGTATTTGTGACACAGAAAATACCCTGAGGGGGCCACAAGCTCCCTTCATCAGAATCCATGAACAAACTGAACAAACTTATTAGGAAGGCTGGCTCTGTAATCAGGCGCAAAATGGAGACCTTCAAAGCTATGATGGAGAGGAGGACTTTGAGTTAGCTCGTATCCATCATAGATAATCATGAGCACCCTCTCCATCCTGTACTTGACGCTCTGCGGAGCACCTTTTCCAGGAGGCCAAGGCAGCTTCACTGTCACACCAACTGCTACAGATCAATCTTCCCTCTCTCCATTGGACTTTACAACTAATCATCCTTTTGCCATAGATACACTCATTTGGTGTTGGTTTTTCTGAAAGCTGTATCTGACTCATTGCATACCTGATTGTCACTCATTATTTGTTTGTTTGTTTGTTATTGAGCCTGTACACGGTCAATAAAGTGTCTTTATTTTATCTTATCTTATCATTTTAAGGGTTTCATGATTAATTAATTAATTAATAATTTATATACATCAAGTGAAAATTCTGAGTGTGATTCTGTTACATTCTAGTGTGATTCTAGAGTGATTCTAGTGTGATTATAAAAGGGTTTACCGGAGAATATCCATATCTGTTTTTCTATACCTTTTGGCCCAGATGCGTACACCAACAACGAGGTGATCTACCTATGGACCCAGGGGGATGAGAGATCTGTGGCAGTGGCAGAAGATGGCTCCAGACTGAACCAGTACGATTTGCTGGGACACGTTATTGGAAAAGAAACCATCAGTTCCAGCACAGGTACTCTCAGACCAGACAAGATCATGGATTACAGCATGATTTTAATCCCGTTTAGCTCGAATGAAAGGTAAGGGACCCCAACAACTTCTTCAGCCGAGAGCAGTTCAACACAGATTTCTGTTTTAGAGGAACTGAACTACAAGCAGCAGGAGATGGATGGGTGTATCACCGAGTAAAACGTTCACTTTAATGCTTTGTAGTAAATTCAGTCGCCCCCTTTACGTCGGATTTTTTGACACTTGCTCTGTTGGGAGTTTTCTTTGAGAGTAAGCAGTCTGCACTTTTCCGTCATCCCAAATTCAGCTGAAATTGTTTTTGGTTTTGTGCAGAAAGTGAAGACTGTCATTGCTTTTCACAAAAAAAACATTCAGCATATTTACAACCACAACAGAAATGATTCTCAAGAGAAAAGTCTCACTTTGGCTCTTTTTCTGAAGGGTGGAGTTGGGAAATCAGAGGAAATTTTCTTCTGTGCTCTTGAAATGGAAAGAAATTCCTTCCACATCTGAGTGTTTGTCAAACCCGCCGAGGGATTGAAGGTTCAGAAGAGCAGCTGAAAGACCTGAAAATGAGGTTTAGAAAAGTAAGCTCTAACAGGATGGAGGAATGAACGATTTAAACACCAGTCAGACATAACACGAGCACTGACAGGTGAAGTGAAGAACACTAATTATCTCCGTATTACAGCCCCTTTTAGTAGGCTTGATAAATGAGACAGCAAGTGAACATTTTGTTGTCAAAGTTAACGTGTCAGAAGCAGGAAAAGGACACACCTATGTGTTCAAGCAAGGTTGATGGCGGACAAATGAAAATGGCAGCTAACGACCAGCAGGGAGAATTTGGTCTGCAGTGATCAGTTTCTAGGGAAAGCAGCGACAGGTGTATGTGTTCCTTTGTACCCGATGCTCAGAGAAAGGGAAGTCTGGTCCGAGTGGTTTGATTTTCAGAAAGACTTCTATTGCTGGAATGTTTAAAGTTCTGGTTCAAGTCCCAGCTGGGAGACCTGACACAGAACACCAATGGGGGACCTTTCTGAGTGGGTGCTTGCGTGGGTTTTCTCTGGGGACTCCGGCTTCCTCCCACCATCAAAAACATGCTTCTTATGTTAATTGATTACTCTAAATTTTTCTTAGGAAGGTGTGTGATTTGTGTGGTCCTCCAGCATACTAGAAACCTGTCCAGAATGTCCCCTGCCTTCGCCCAAGTGGCCAGGATAGGCTCCGGCAGCCCCGTGACCCTAAAGGCCCAAAGCAGGTTTAGAAGATGAATGGTTGAATATCTAAGGCTGACCTGTGCTGATCTTTGACCTTTAGTGTTGTGACCTTTAGTCACAACTTCTATTACGGGTGAATGCAAACTGTCTGCGGTCAAAAAATGGGCAAACCTGTATGGGGAACATAGTTGGTTGTAGATTGCTCTGAGCCCGTGGGGCAAGAATGTCAGCACATGATCTTTTCTATGGCCATGCTGCAGGCGACTGGTCGTATCAATCACTTATACAACGTACAAGGTGCAAGTCTCAAGGGAACAGCAATATACATCTATGCTCCCTCACACCTGCTTCCCCTTATTACCCATAAGTGTGTCTTAAGTCTTCACTACAACCTGACGCCTACAGCATACCTGTAAAAAATAATGCACATGAAAATTTTTGCCTTTTGGGCTTAGCGGGTTGTCTATGATCCTAAAATGTTGTGCAGGCACCTGCATGTGCTGTACAGATTATCCCATTTTTCACCAGCCGGCAGTATGTGTCCACCCATAAGGACAGTTGTAACAAAGGCTTAAGATGTGGCCTTTCCCTTCTATGACCCTCCACAGGCCTGGACAACCCAAAAACCCACAGTACCAGTATGTGACTAAGGCTTTGGTAGCTTGCTGCATGTGTTAACCAGATTTTATTGCGAAAGAGAATCACTAGTGGGATGTGGTTTCCATGTTTATTCCCTTTTAGCTCATAAAGGATTTTCAGCTAACATTTTGTATCTTATAAACTTCTTATTTATGGCAGGGCTGCCCAGCCCTTGTCCTTGAGATCTACTTCCCTGCCTGTTTCCCAGCTCTCCCTGCACTGATTGCTGCTGATTACCTGGGTCAGGTGTGCTTAGCCTGTGATAAGCTGAGGTCCTATCTGGCAGTCTGGCTTGTGCAGCTTGTTCAGTATATGGATAGGAGTTAAAAAAAATATGCAAAGGTAGACTTGCATAGTTGGTTCAGATTTCTAAAAGTGTTGAGTTATGATTCTCTAACGGCATTACAACAGTGAAAACTTGTACAGACAATAGGTTTTCTTTCAATTTATGAGATAGTTGCTCACAAAGATTGCATACTGCCACCTGATGTTGGTGTGTGAAACCGTGAGTTTTTTTTTTTTTTTTTTTATGGAATCACAAAATTACATAATAATAACAGGTGTAGATAAAGTTATGTGTGGTTGCTACATATTTTAGTGTTTACAACTAATTTTCTTCCATATGGGTTGATTGTCATCAGTCTATTCAAAATTTGTAAGCCTATGAAACGCAACACTTTATCCGTGGTTCAGCTGCACAGGAGCTGCATGCTGAGTTCCCCTGATAGAGGTGTACCTCTGCATTACAGATGTTTTCCCATGTGGCTCTCAGCAGGACAGCCAGCGTCACAGAATGGACTTTCTTTGTGTTTCAAGAGTAAAAAGTTTTCTAAAAAAATAAATAAAAACCCACCTACTCCCAAGCAGAGCAGTGGCTTGAATTCAACCTTTAGAAAAGTAAAGGAGACTCATTAACCAAGTGAATTTTAGCCGCGTCAAAATTTCAGATAAAGTCGATGGGATTCCTTTTCTTAAACTGCCTCAATTCATTGATGGCAGAAAATCCCATTTCATTTCACTCTAAACTTAATGGATGACAATGAATTGAGGGAATGGGGAGGATTTGAGCCTCTTCAGCCCCGGTCAGGGTCTTGTCAGAAAAGCACCTCTGGGGATGGAGGCTTGTTTTTCTCATATCTCTGCAACACAGATTGCAAACATGGCAATGAGAGCCAGCGCTCAGGGAAACTGTGAACGTGTCCATGAGCTGTCACTGACAAATACAAACCAGTGAGGAGGATGCAGGTAGAGATTATTCTGGTCGATGCCACAAACATCAGCAGAAAAAATCTGCGAATTGGATGAAATATGCGACTTGAATTAATTTAATTTGGAAATTATTGGCTTGGATTAAATACCAGTTAGAGAATGTAGGGTTTTTATTATTCTATATTTTAGCAAGACAATGTTTAAATGTTGATAAACCAACAGGAGCAACTGTTAATTTAGAAAACGACGATAATTTTTGCAGATTTCCATTACAAAAAAAATGATTTTCTGCCATGGTGTTAATGTTGTTATCACACTTTTTAGTTCTAGGTTTAAGTAGATCAGATTTCCTGAATAATCTTTCTAAGTAAACAATGCTTCAGCCAGCAGTCTGTGTGCTTTTGTATGGTTCAGGGGGCTCATTTGTTGCTCCAAACTGGGCGCAGCTGCATTAATATTCTTAACTCTGTCTGTTTCTCTCTATCTCCTTCTGCTTTCTCTCAGGAGAATATGTAGTGATGACGACGTATTTCCATTTGAAACGGAAAATTGGCTATTTTGTAATTCAGACCTACCTTCCGTGCATCATGACTGTCATACTGTCTCAGGTCTCCTTCTGGCTTAACAGAGAATCAGTTCCAGCACGCACTGTGTTTGGTGAGTATCAGTACATTTCTTTAAACAGATACTTTGTCAATGATTGGATCAAATGTGACTGGAATGAAAAGAAAAAAGAAACAAATTTAGAAAATATTTACATGTGATACTCAAAAAGTATTTGGAAAAGTATACCAATTTCAATGGTGACAAATGATGCTCCAAAATAAAAGACACTCGCCTCAGACTGGAAGGATAGACTGTACATTAGAGATGGTGGATTATGTTTGTTCACACAGCAAAAACCGGCATCCATTAGAAATAGGGCAAAAAATCTCACGCCATTGGCAGATTTTCTTTAAATAAGCATTAACATGTACTTAAGAAAAAAGGTCTTACCAAGCATAACTACGGTATATTAAGAAAGAAATTCCAGTCACTAAGACATGTTAATTCAAATTAAGATTATCTTGCTATCGGAAAACTTTATTGATAAGACGTTTTTCTTGCAAGATAAAATAATACAGTTCTTTTTTTATTTTCTTAAGGTTCAGTTTTTGTCGTGTATGAAAACACTAACCTTTGCATTAATAAGGTCTATATTTTAAGATTATACCAAAGTCAGTTAAGGCCTCATTTGCCAGTTTTTCCCTTTTTTTCAAGTGGTGTCAATCGCATATCCCATGTTTTCTCTCAAAGTTTTTTTTTTTAGAAAAAATACATTTTTATTCCACAAGCTGGTTCAACTCAACTCTGTGACAAAATCCAAATAAGTGCAAAATCACACATAAATGTCAGACATTCACAGATTTTCTCACAATGTGAGTCTTTAATTCAACACCTTAAAGAATTTTTAAACACATTGAATATTTTATATTTTATAAAGATTACTAAAAGATATTTTAAAAGTTGTCTTTTCAATGTTTTTTTATTTATTTATTTATTTTTAATGTAACTTTTGTTTACCCAGGAAATGTCCCATTGAGATTAAGAATCTCTTTTTTAATGGGGTCCTGGCTAGCGGGAAACAATACATTAAATTTACAACAAAAATGTAAACATTTTAAATGCAAATAATATAAAAATGAGAGCTATGTAAAACAGCTACAGTTAAAAGTGGCTTTCTCCTCTATTCTCAGCCTTGGACTCAAACACATGTTTGAGTGTTTTTAGATCAAAAGCATTTTGCTCATATGAAACTTTTGGAAAACTATTTTTCTTTTACATAAATCTATTAAACAATAGATGCTGAAGTGTTGAAACAGGTACTACATTTTTTTAAAGCCAAGAAAATTCCTGAAAATGTTTACCCTTTGTTTTCAAATGATCTACATTATGAATGAGATCATCATCGTCTTTTGTTAGGGAGTTTTAATAACACTAAAATAAATCTTAAGTCATGATTTTTTGTTGACTTTTCCACTAGGAAACGTAAGTATTATGTTATCTTAATCATGAAGATTTTACTTTGTGTAAAAGAAGAAAAAAAAAACGTTGAAAAATCCCTGTTTTAATTAACAAAAAATGGTAACCTCTCATTTTAGAGTATGTCAGACTAAAAACAGTTTTTCCTTCTGGTTATTTTTTGTAAAGATTTCTATTTTTGATGTTCCCAGAGAAATATCAAGACAAAAAAAATGAATATATGTCAGCTTGACAGAAATATAATAAAAATGAATAAACAGTAAAATATAAACTCCAAATTCAGATGGATCACTGGAAATTCTATGAGTCATTTTTCTTCATTCTTTTATTTCTCCTAAATAGCATTCCAATGTAGCATCCCCTTTCCATTCCGGAAGCAGCAGAGGGATGGGAAAAGTTTCAACATCAATAAAACAGAGGGTCACTTTCAGATTCATGAGGCAAAAATCCAAAGTTCCTGTTTTCGCTCTTTGCCCATAAACAGCAGCCCTTCAGTTTTCTGCAATACATACAATTATTACTATTTTTACTTTTCTATTTACATTTTCAAGAAATGTGGCTTCAAATCTCCCTCTTACTTAGTCTCATTTTTAATTCTACAGAACAAAGCTACATAGAACAGCTTTAAGAACAAGCACACTGCTCTGTACAGCCCATGCAGTGATTTGATGCTCTGAGATCTAGTTCCTGGTAGTTTGAACCTGAAAGACTGCACCAGAGCTTTTCTAATGTTTATGCACCAGTGAACTGTGTCAGCAGTCTGAAGCTCAGCCTTCTGATTTCATACAGTAGATTATGGAAAGCCCTGCAGTGCAGTGGGCCAGAATGTCGCTTCTACTTCTGAGTTTTGTCTTTTGCTGGGTTTAAGATTAAACCTACGATCTAATTAGTTTATTGATTTTTTCATTGAAAGTGTCTGAAGTTTCTGTTTCATAGAAAACCCTTGTCTCTGGAGAGGAGCTGGGTAAACGAATTTTAAAAAAGTTTATTGCAAAGAGAAAAAACTCATCTAAGTTGTGTAAAGAAAATAAATAAATAAATAAAAAGTAAAAAGTGTTTACTTTTCTGTTTTCTTTCAGGGGTCACCACAGTCCTAACCATGACCACCCTGAGCATCAGTGCCAGAAACTCCCTCCCCAAGGTGGCCTACGCCACGGCCATGGACTGGTTCATGGCCGTGTGCTACGCCTTTGTCTTCTCTGCCTTGATTGAGTTTGCGACAGTTAACTACTTCACCAAGCGCAGCTGGGCGTGGGACGGGAAAAAAGAGGGCATGGAAATAAGGGTGAGTGATGGAAAAAACAAGAAATAAATCAGAGTAAACAAATACTGATGACTGCAAACACCTCTTTAAAAACATTTGCTTTTCCAACACTTTTATTTTTGATTTGTTCTGAAGGTTTTACAGTGCAGTGAGGGAAAATAGTTCAATTTGTACAAAGTTCTCCTTAAACGCAGCCTTCAGTTCTTCCTAGAGGATAAGGGATTTTTTATTTATTCATTAGCAGCTAAATGGAACAGGAACAGCGAGGCGGAACAGCGAGAGCAGAAACCGAGGTAAACTCCCAGAGACGTTGGCCCCAATTTACAATGGCAGCATATGTTTAGTTCTGGTTCTAAAGCTTCTGTCCACAAACGTTGGCAGCTCTCGCCTGCTTTTCCACACTGAAGGCTCTGTTTGACAACAGCACGTGTCGTTTTTGTTTAAATCAGTCACCTGAGGTTGACTTTTTACAGCAGAAAATTAAACAACGTTTAATTAGTTAATGAGTGACAGTGTTTGTTTGTTGTTTTCCTTTAAGGCAGAGGTGTAAGAATACCAATGGGTTTGACCAAAATGAGTCTAAAGCAGAGGCGGTTTTACCTATATGCAATGCAATGTCCACAAGGATCTCCAAAAAAAAGGAACAAAAAACATTACCAGTTTTTGTTTTATTTTCAATTGCTGGTTTTCTTTGCTAAAACTGCCTATTTCCACGTAAATTATAAAAAATGTGCGCTAGGGCTCACCTATTATCGTGTCTCTTGTGACAAAACTGTGTGGGGTTTTTTTTAAGCTTAAGCCTATAAAATCCTACATGAAGTCCAAAATATCACAGGAGCAGTTCTCTGTCGTCATCAACATTAACTATATGATTGTGTAAACGATTTCTTATGATCATGTAATTAATGATTTTGCCTACAGGAAGGCCAGAAAAGTCACGTTTCAGATTTTGTACATTTTTACTGTCATGTATTTAAGAACCACATGAAAGAGCATAAATCATAATATTATAAACAATTCCAATCACTTTAATTAAATATTGCCTATTATTTTGTTAAATTAATTAAATTCAACCATTTTTATATAGAAAAATTAATAAATAAGACATAGCAATATAAAATAAATAATAAGAATACAACTTAATATGACTTACAACTTAATAATAAAAATAGTATTCATAAAAATAAGTATAGTAAACAAAATGACTACTATTTTTATTTATTTTATATAGTAATAAAGTAACATAAATATTAGTTTATATTCTTGCATTTGTATGCTTTGAGTTCTTGGGGGTGGAACTTGGGGGGGGGCATTCAGTGTTTCGCCCAGGGCACCCAAACTAGCCAGGACCGCCTCTGGTCCAAACTTAAAGTAACAAAAGCTTTTTTCTTTGTTTGTTTATTTCATATATAGAATAGCAATGCAAGTAAAAAAAGGAGCTTTTGTTCAATGACTTTGTACCAACTGTAAGAGTGAATAATGAAAGGGAAGACTTTTAATGGATCACGTGAAACACTAAAACTAATATGAACTGTAGGAACGTATGGGACTTCAAAGGTAGCGAAATCAGACATAATTTCATATATAGTGAAGTGTTTGTTCCTTTTAAAACTGATACTCACAGTCACATATTTTACTTAGTTCTTTCCATTTTCTTGACATTTTTCAATATTCTATTAAAAAGATTCACTCTTGCAGATATGAAATTAAATTTGATTTGATGTAGGAACATGATTTGATTGTAAATCCTTGTAAATCTTTCCTCAGTAAAGTTTGAAAAAAGTAGCTGGATTTGTTCAAAAGTCCTTTCGCTGAAGGAAAAGTTCCAGCTTTACCCAACTCCGAAAGCTTCATAAGCATTGTTATCCTCTTCATTCTTCATGCACGCCCACCAAGAGCTGTCCTGAAGATGCTTCCGCATTTCTGACATATTATCACATCTCAGACCAAGTTTGGGCTCCCGCCTCTACAAGTGTACTTAGAGGGTTGACATCGCTGCTATTTTTGCGGCCTGCATGCGTCGGCTGAGTGGCACACAGAGCAGAACAGGCTCATCATCAGCAGCCAGTAAAACAGCCGGACTGACAGAGGCTGAAAACAGCATGTAGGAGGGTCCAGACGCACAACATTAGGGTAATAGTTAAAGTAAAAATACACAACATATTCCTCAGACCTGTTTATACATTTGTGTATTTGATGATTGTTAATTAAAATTAAAAAAAAAATAAAGAACAGAAAGAGTAACCAAAAGAAAGGATTTTAGAAAATGTGACTGGCTTTGTGAATCCTCCTTCAGTCCCTAATTCCAACATGAAGCCTTGTAGAATGAGGTGCATTGCAGATGAAGCTAGTGTAAAAATGTGTGTAGATTCGTACTTTGTTTTGCAAACCGCTGCATTGTAGTAAATACATCTGAATCTCATAGTAAACAGGAGAGTCCCAGTAGTGAACGCTGCTCGGCATGTTGCTGCAACAGCACATAAACTCACCCGTCAGCCAGAAGGACAAAATAAGAAACCTGTTTCTGCTGTGATAGACAGCACTGCAAATCTTTTTTTTTTATGTAAAAAGTCTTTGACACAATCAGTGCAGTCATCCATTTTTTTATTGTTTTTGTGAGCATGCGAGTTTTTTTTTTTTACAGCTTGACATTTTGTTTTTTTAGACTGACAGGCAGAAATGCAGGCTGCTGCCACAGAACATTTCAGTGGGCAGGGATCTTTTTTTTTCTCTTCTGTGACGGCTCCTGGTGATGGCTGCAGCATGAGCCGTGCTCTGTGCTGAGCATGCACTTGTCATGAGAGATGAAAAACACTGATAGATGAGAAAATTCCATCGTATTCCCTGCATCTGGAAAACAAAGCTATTAACATTTTTGTTTTCCTACAAAATAATGAAATGATTTTGAAGGAGAAATTCTTGACCAGTCAATGCAAGTATTCCTCCTGGTCCCATTAGAGTTTGTCAAGTTCTTCCTTCATGCCTCCACCATGAACAAACTTTTATTAACCAATGAACTTTATCCCTTTTTTTTCCTTTAAGCTAACTGCCTCACTGCTTACTACAGAAATTAATCTTTGGGGAGCTTTTGGCTGCAAACTTTCCCCCCTCTGTGACAGGATTGTACATATCTGTTCGAATCAGCAGAAACCAAAGCGCCGGCTTTCACTGCCTGAGCAGATGAGCAATCGCTTCTCTTCACACACGCCCTCCTGCAGCTCAAGTCGGGGCGTTTTCTGACATTTTAATACTGTTTCTCTGAGGGCCTGTCATCACCTCCGCCAGATGTGCACACGCATGTGGCAATGCCAGTCCGTCAGAGAAATCAACTTTCATGAAGAAACCTTATGAGTTCAGGTCAGAAGTTGAGCTGCTGTCTCTGGAGCCTTCAGGGATTAGGGTTTTTTCACGCCTTACCATTGAGGTCTCATGGAAAATCATGTAGCACTTGGAAAGCTTTGTCTGAGAATCTTTGGAAAAAAAAGGAGGTTCCACCTGACTAATCCATCCAAAGATGTGGGGGAGAGGGCCTTTTGATTGGTGTCTCAGTCAGAGAAAGACTCATAAACAAAGAAAGACTATAAAGAGACGAGAATGCACATGATGTGTGTATTTGGCGAGATTGCCCAAAAAAGGGATAGATATTTTATATTGGTTGCAGGTTAACCCTAAACCATAAACGTTACATATCAAGCAAAAAGAAAAAACATTAAAAAGCACATGGTGTATTAAAACTAGATTGTTTTATGGTCAAGTAGTAACAGGACGTATTGACAGAGTGGTCACTGGTTCACATTATCGGTGTGTATCTGCAAGAGTATAGCGATATAATATGTATACCGATATTATACTAGAACACATTTTCTTTTCTTTTTTCTATAGTATGACTTAGGAAAAACTCTACCTGAATTTTAATACCCCTTTCATTGCAATAAAATTGTAAAATTCATTTCATTTAATGATCACAATGTTAAGAACTGTATCTCATACAAGTTGCTTTTACCCAGGCAAATTCATAGTGCTTTTATTTTGTTAACTTAAAATATATAAAGGGAACGGTCAACAGTGTCTGATTTCCACAACAAAATATTTTCAGTAAAAGACAAAAAAAACAGAATGAATGTGCCTTCACCAATAAGGTTCTAAAAGTATGATTGAGTAAATAAAGTGCTGTTTATTTTCAACATTGCTTAATGTAGCTTCTCCAGTCCTTTTATACGGTTCAGGGGACCTGAACAGCGCTTCAAAAATAGGAAAGGGAAAAAAAAACACCAATTCTTTGCAGAAACAATAAAGTGTGATGAAGCAGCATGACAGGGTGAAAGAGAACACTTTACTGTAGCTAAGATGCTTTGCTTACATGACAGTCTGCACTGCAGCTGCAGCTCCATTTTCTCTCACACGGAAGTAAACACGTATGTCACCGGTCATGGCCATGACTTTGGCCTTTTTTCAGAGCGTTGTACACATCACTCTGATCCATCCGGTCGCTAAACTAGAATCCATAGGTTCTGCAGAACTTTGGCCTGCTTTGCCGATAGCATTTCGCCTGGTGCTCCGTGCATTAGCCGCTGCGTAGCTGCAGTGCTTCACATGTCTTATCTGAGCCCGCTACAAAGCACCACAATATGCGTTTTTATATTATACTGGCAGCAACATGGCACAAAGTTTCGGTTCGGTTCCCATCCCAAGTAAAAACTAAGTAGTTCATGCTTCATATCAACAAAACAAGCTGCTTCCCGCTGAGATCTTGTAGTTGTTTTGTCCGGTGTAGAGCTGTTCAAAGAGGCTCAGTGTGCGGTGCTGCCAACTAGCAGTCGGGGGTTTAAGGGGAAAACAAGAGTCAGACGCTGAAGGACGCTCTTAAATAAATACATGGGATTTAACCTATGTGTAGCAGATGTCCAAAAAACAGCTCGGATCAAATAATAATTTAGCCACTTCAGGATTGGAGAGGAGGTGAAGCCTTAGTCACATGCACTTCAACCGGGGTTGACACAGACAGGTTTTGAGTGGTCCAGGTCAGTTGAGGGCTGTAGAAAGGAGCAACTGCATCTTAAGGGGGAAGCAGGTGTGTCTTGAAGTTTCCATGAGGTCCGTGCGGCCACTTCAAGGGACGTCATGAAAATGGAGTGTATGACTGTTGTGCGTGTGTGGTACGTGTATCGTGAAGTATTTGTATGGATAATGTAAGTTACAAGCACTTATGACGTGTGGGAGGTGCTGTTGTGTGTTGACCTTACGCTGCAGGTGCATGCACTCACCACGCAAATGCTTCATGCATGTGGTATACAGGTGAAACGTTACTGCCCAGAGGATGTCCACACAAACTATGCTCTGATTGTTTTTTTTCCTAGTTTTTAAACAGTCAGGCTTCGCACAAGGAGCACACTACTTACCACGTGAACAGCACCAACGGGATTTGGAGGGTTGAAAACATGAAAAATATGTATGACATTTTGACATCTCACCTACTTCACCTTTACTTACCTTTACATGGTGTTTAGCTATTCAATATGACCTGTCACCCACAGCATGCCTATGGGAAAACGATGTGTATGAAAATGTTTGCTCTACGGGCTCATCCAGTGGACTACGATTGTTCATGTGTACCCCAAACAGGTTTCCCTTTTTTCTTGCTCGCAGACAGCCTGTATCCACCCGTAAGGGCAGTTGTGACTAAGGCTTAAAGGGTTAAGATAGCCAACGGAGTCGGATTGCATAATGCACAAAATAAAACATGAGATGAAGCTCTGCCATAACAAAACCTTAAAGCAGACAAATGTGGAAAAAATGAGTTGCTTGGGTAAGAGTCCAAAAAATATGCACACACAAGGACACAATCAGGGGCAATGCAGCCTTCTTCATACTGTCCACTCTCTCTCATAGACCCATGTGCTCACACACTTGAGGCTATTAGACATGTCAACACCTCATCTCCAATCAGAGAGAGGGACAGCCTATCCCATGGTTCACTTGCATGCACACACTGAGCTCCAAACAGCAGGACACAACACAGCACAATTCCCCCCAGGATGCTTAGTCAAACTCCAAAATTCTGAAGCAACAACTTGCAGGAATTATGAAAAACAAGGTCAACGCAGGCATTGTATGTAGATTTTTCTGCTTCTTCAGCCCGCAGCCAGATTGCTCCGAACCGTGGACGGGAATGTGTGGGCAGAAGTAAACGATGTGCTCCGCCATGTTAGGTTCATAAACACTATACACACACACAGAGCCCAGTGCCACACACACACTTTCCTCAGTAATTAGACCATATAAATTACACAAGATGACAGCAGAGCTACAAAGCAACAGGAAATGACACTGTGTGGCTCATTCATCAGGTTGCTGTGCAAGAACATCTCAAATGTCAAAGACTGAGGAGTCCACTGAGCTACGATGAAGGTCATCTGACAGAACATGATGGTAATTAGTTTTTCCTGATGATGGAAGGCATCACTATGAGAGCTGCATATCTGGTTGGATCAGTGTGTCCTTCCATTGTCTGTAGGCTTTAGTATCCTCAGCATCTGTCACTATGAAGGAAGAATCAGTCATCCTGATATCTGTTTCCTTCCTGAAAGTGAATTAGAAAACATTTTCCCAGAACCCTAATCCGTTATTCCATTAACGCTTGAATTTTTAAACTGTAACATGTTTGCTGTTGTTCAGGTCCCACTATGGTGGAATTTGGAATCAAGCGAGAAACTTTTTAAATCAAAGTGAAGTGAAAGTTCATTTATAGCATTTCAAATGTTCAAACTGTCTTAAAGGACTCTTACGAGCAGGTGAAGTAATCTGACCTGAGCTCAGAAAAAAGATAGTGATTGTTTGTCTTGAAAGATGAAGCTAAACTTCCATTTCCAAGGGTTTTATTTTATGTCAAAATAAAAACCAAATCATGCAAAAAAACAAACCTGGTAGCGTTTGAAAAATGTCCAGGACAGCGGTGAGAGCCAGAGACTATAAATAGAGAAGATAGGAAGAAACACAAGATGACTGCAGAGATAACTTTTGTGAAACCAGTTTGTTCTGGACTTGTTTGCTTTACTAAAAAACTGCTGTCATGTTTGCTGATGGAGACCATTTGAGGATACTGACGAAGATAAATGAGTAACAGAGCTCTTCCTCTGGCCTTCCTGTGATTATAGACCCTAACTCCTAGAGCTAAAACTGTCAACCATGGGGAGTGGAAGTGTATTGCTGCTCACATTGTGGCGTTACAGAGTTCCCTTGTTTATTGTGGGGGTTACCATCTAAATATAACCTAAATATATGGTTTAAGGCTGTAAATCGCCTCACTACACACTTTTAACAGAAGGATATGAACATTTTTATACTTTTCTCTACGCTCTCAAAGTTCAAACCTTCATAGAAAAATAAGTCCATTATTATAGAATGAAAACAAAGATCTGATCGCAGTTGACAATTTATGTAACTCCGGAAAACTGACATTCTGTACAAATGACACGGCACAGCGGAAAATGATTGACAAGGACTACAACCAATCAGGACTCAGGACACAATGTGCAGTGCAAAAAAAAGCATGCAAAATTGCCCTCAAAAATGTGAAACAGAGACCACCAAAGGAGAGCCGTTATTTAACAGGGACCACTGTATTCTGATTATGAGGGAAAAATGTATCTTTTGAGGGGAAAAAATCCTAAAATGGTCAGTATTTTTTAAAAGTCAGTAACATCTATGTTAGGTTGCCCCCTTTAAAATCCAAATGTAAAATATCTGGGACAATAAAGTTTAATGCTGAAATTCTGGACGAGATAAGGCATTTTCTTTTGGAAAACTGGACCAAAGCTGATTGTTAGTTCTTAAGTCTGGTAACATGGACTACCTACCTTTGAGTGAACATTACATCTCTTGAGTCCAACAACAACAAGTGCTAAGACCTACAACATATAAAGTGCAGATAAAGTGTTCCTTACACTAAAGGCTATAAGTGAATTTATTGTGTCCGCCTTTATTCAGAAATATTACTGAAAAGTAACTATCAAAGTTGGTTTTGATTTCTTTTTTCATTTTAGAAATACACTACACATCTTTGTTCAGCTTAACCCTTTAACACCGGAGTTTTACTCCCAGCATTTACATTCTTTCGAGTACCGTAACTCTACAACCGTTTGCACAATTCATACATTTCCAGCATGTTCTGAAGCAGAGAAAAGCAGCTTTGTACAGATAAGCAACACTTTACAGTAGTGAAGTTCTTACCCAATCAACGTAAATCAGCTGATTCTTGATTCCACCTTTCTCTGTATCAGAATCAGGTGGTTTACATGGATCGCGTGAACAATCCAAGATTTACAGTATGTCAGCTCTGGTGTTGAAGGGTTAAACATATACGTACTGACCATGGTTTTTTGGAGAGATAATTTAGAAAGTTTTGTTGATAATTGTTCCCTTCCAGAAATGTTTGGTTGGTTTTATGAAGGAGATTTATTTGGCTAATGTTTTGGTAAAAAGACCAGCCATATCACACAGCCACTATGTACATTTTGCGCATTTTCCACGTATAACATTTCGGTCTTTAATGATACATGCGTAATAAACATAATTCATAAGCGTTTCTTGCCTTCGTCATTTGTCGATGTGGGCAGATGTCCATTGATGGTTTCGATGAAATTCGGTTTGAGCTGTTCAAAATTCTTGGTTGGTTGAGAATTACGAGGTTCATGCATATTTAACATTGTTTATACACAATAATAACATAAATCTTATGCAAGAGTGCATGATTTTTGCAAGATGCATACACAAATTTATGGATTTCCACGACTGTTCTCCATATGTCTACGTATGTCTAACAGACTTCTGACGCAAGTACCATTGACGTATAACTTTAATCTCAGGTATTTGGCCGCGCATATGTAGAATTACAATTGACGCATGAATCACTAATGAATTGCATATAAACAAGGCAATATTCACGCACGGTTCATGTTCTATGTTGATTTACATTTAAATCAACATTTACATTTATTCATACTTATTCTTTGGTTTTAACATAGTTTATTCATGATACATCTGTGAAAATTTCATATAAAGTCCACACCTTTTCTAACTTTTTCTACGTATATTCATATTTGACCAATTTTCATCTGTGCAACATGTGCAATACGTATGTAGTAGCTGTGTGAAACTGCCTTTAGACACATCTAAAATGTGTGTATCCCTGTGATGACTACTGTAAGTATGAAACTGAGCAAACACTAAATGTGACGCGAAATGTAAAGATTTATGCTTTTTTGGGAGTATGTGAGTGAGAATGTGGAAAAGCCAGAGCATTTTTTGCAGATATATAAAAGATGGGTCTTGGAGCATGTCAAAAGAGGGGAAGACAGGACATTAGTTATGCTACTTGAAAAAGATGCAAGGAAGGGAAAACGAAATGAAGCTGAAAAAGCACAATAACTGAATTTGGGTTCACAGCTAAGGGAAAAACTGTTGGCATGTAAAGTAGCTTGGTCTGGATGCACTGTTTAGCTCCACTGCTGATCTCTAAAGGAGCCACGCTGTGAACAAAAATGACTGCGTGCCACGCAGGAAACTGAAAGTCGGCGCTGTAATCCGTCTTATTGTCTGAATTTTTTTCCCTCATCCAGTCTGTGTGCAGCGCTGTGCACACCGTTAGGCTGACAGGTTCATCAGCAGATGCAAGTTTAGACGTCTAAGGGTTGTAATTCAGCGGATAAAACAGGGACTTCTTGTGTGATTTCAAAATGAAAGACAGATCAATCATGACTCTCCAGCTTGCTTCCTCTCGCACAGCCTTTGTCATGTTGGTTTTATCACAAGCTGCTTGCCTGGAGGGGCCTGGCTTCTCTCATTGATACAGTTTGTTAGACACGTTTTCAGACAGGATTGTTTTGCTTTGTTTGCGGTGCCGGTCTGTGCTGCTAATGTTAGCAGTATCAGACGCCCAGACCAGACCGGTCTGCAGCCATTCAGAATAGAGACGTTTCTGCTTTTACCAGCCTGTCATGACAGTTTTATCACGACAGCTTCCTTCTGATAATGTAGCTTTCATTTGACAATATGTAAATTGTTCAAAGGTGCTTCCAGGCAGAAACTGATGAACATAGCATGTAATTTTAATATAATTGGTAAACTTTTTTTCTTTTCTACTTTTCTTTTCAGGAACCGTTTCAGGCTAACATGGCAAGGATTAAAGATATGGTTAGGCTTTTGTTTTGTTCTTGTGTGTGTCGTGTCTCGTGGTGTTGCTTCTATTTCCTCTTTATGAGTTCAAATGGAAGTATTGTTTAGTCCGCTTCTTTGCAGCTGACAAACTTCTACTGCTTTCCTTTCCTTTTCAGAGAAGAGAATCTGCCACTTTGGCCAAAAAATCAAACAACACCTTCAACATTGTCGGGACCACTTATGCAATGAACGTAGCTAAAGACCAAGGCTTAACGACCATTTCCAAGAGCGCCGGGGGAGCCACTGCCAAGCACTCCTATCTGCACAAAATGGATGACCCTTACACAGAGGCAAAGAAGTCCTACAACCGTGTCAGCAAAGTGGACAAGATATCACGCATCATTTTCCCAGTGCTGTTCTTCATCTTCAACCTGGGTTACTGGGCGACATACGTGAACAGAAAGCCTGCCATCATGAAGGCCAACAACCTAAACTGAATTATACCAAACGCTAGGCTCGGATTTGGAGTGTAGACATGTTTCCAGAAGGCCAAGTCCATCCCATCTTAATGTGTGTGCGCACGTACTGTGTTTCTGTTTGCTCCTAAACATCTAGTTTTGTTTGCTTGTTTGTGTAGACGGAAGGCAAACTCCAACACGCATAGGTCATAGTGGACCTCAGAGGGTACATCCTCACATCTGCCTGACTTTGTTTGGGGGATTTGTTCCCCTCCCCACACTTAGCTCTGGCCCTGCTCCCTAGCAAGTCCTCAAATTGTGCATTCACTGTATTTTGACATGTTTGGGTTCTGCTCATGAGAAGTAAGAGCAAGCATTCATTTGAAGCTCTCATTGCAGCTCATTACCAATGATAAGGCACTGGCACATCCACCGAGTTGACAACATGTATGCACACGCAGCAGATGATGCTACATTGAACACAAGCTGAGCTATTTGCTGTTGGCTTTAAAACACCCTTATAGATGGGGGCGGGAGAGGGGGTCTGTATAGTTTTATAGGAGCATCATTAATAATTGTCTGGCCGTCTGCTCGTACTGAACCTCAACAGTTGCTGCAGTCCCAAGGGGCTGCCGTCTCGTCCACCAGCTCCTATTGTTTTAACTCGCTGAGTGCGATCAAAGACAGGAAAGTTATGTGCCTTGGTAAATACACTTATCATGAAGAACAAGGCTCGCTTACTCTCACATTATACAACACACACACGTTTCAAAACCTGTCCACAATGACCAGTGTTAAACTGCCTACCAATATGAAGGGTTAACTGACCTCTGCCTGTGAGAAGATCAAGCTAAGATAGCCCGGTTCAAATTTATTTTCAGACACAGAGTCAACTGTTACCTCAGAGTGAAGTCCTGACTGCAGCTTGGGTTTGTAAATTAAATGTACTTTTCTTATCCAATCACACCAAACACTTTCCATGAAATCTTTTGCAAGCCGATGTCCCTGAAATCTGTGTTTTCGTTTTTCTTTCTTCCTCCATAAATGTGATGCATTTCTTTCTCACCAGGTTTTGACTCACGCTGTCCTTTTATATTTGTGAAGTGTAGCTGAGGGGACTCGCACATTGGTTTTGTGCTTGGTAAAGACCAAAAAGTGACAATTTTATTAAGTTGGAGAGTCTGTGAATAGTGAGGTCAAGTCTTATAAAAGCTGGCTGTATTTGAATGCTCACATAGACAAGCTAAAAACTGGCAGAATTACTATTTTCCATATTTTCTGCACTATAAGAAGCACCGGATAATAAACGCAGTTCTACACGCTACACATTAGCTGCATTAGCGTATTTACAATACCTGTAGCTCCCAACCTTGTTTTGCAATACCTAAAAAAAAAAAACAGATATTACTAAACGAACATTAGTGTGAATATGCTAACTCTCAATCTTGTTAGTAACATATCAACATAAGACAGTCAGACACTGCTATGTGTTAGCCATAATTGCGTATTCGCAATAACGCCCAACCTTGTTTGCAGCTTGTTTGACAGAGGACCATACACCTCTCAAAATCTCTTCGACATTAGTAAACACAACCAGAATTAATCCATATATAAGGCAGGTTTTTAAGTGCGTCTTATAGTGCATAAAATACATTACATTTTACTGAGTGACATCTGGTTTCAAACTCTTGTTTGCACCTAAATATGTGTGTGATCATCTCTACTTATATTTTAAATTTGATACACATCTACTTATAATTCTGTTATGCATTTTTGCCATACTGTATATGTATATGTATATATATGGGATTATACTGAGACTCTTTAGGGGATTCTGCACCTTGTAGACTCCAACATGCCACTGAGTGCATCAGCGTGTATAGACAACAGAGTTAGAGTTGTTGTGGCCTCTGTATAGTTTTGTTAATACCACTTATGTACAGTGTATCTCCTATAGGTTTATGCATGACAATATGTTCTCTTTTTGAAACCTCCAATAATGATGTGTGTCATACTGAACTAGGGCTTAGTATTTGTTTCACCTCAGTCGTTATCATCAGTTGTTTTGATTTGTGCCACAGTCTCTGTGAAGTGAACCCAAATGCAGACTAACGCTACTCTGCAAAAATGCACCCCCAAAACTGACAACAAATTAAAGTGGGATCTCACCTGGCTGGGGCTTCTCACAACAAGCTGGAGATACAAATTCCATGATTTTTAGCATAATTTAAATCTGTTCTAAAGTTCACCTGGTGTTAACAGGCATTTCATGCACACTTAAAGCTAATGGAATGTCAGTTTTTTTTATTTATTTATTTTTTTTTCAGTTACTGTTAAATAAACAGAGTAGTCAAGGGTGAATTACTCCTGACAAATGTGTGCCAATTTTGGGGAAAAAAATTGTCATACAAATTATTTCAGAAGCTTTAAAAACTTTAGCAGAAAAGGCTGAATGACCTGTGACATACAGTATGAGGAATTTAAGAATCTAAACAAACACTTCTATCAATCCCTCACATTTGGATCCCTGGATTTGAAGCAAACAAAGTACCATATGTTGCAGAACAAAAGAGGCTGAAAGCAAACTGGAACAATTTTCCACTGACTTCCAGAATTGATTCCAAAAAACTAAATGTATGTACAGTCTTGTTTCAAAAACCCGCTTTACCTTGTTCAGTCTTATCACTTGTTTAAAGCAGCTAAAGTCTGGTCAATGTGCCAGACATTCTTCAGGCTTTTGCCATGTGGAATCCTGAAGGTTAGATCAGAAAGGATCTATAGAGAAAGATAATCCTTTAGAATAACTATCATCTGGAGTAGGTGTTAATATGAATGAAACCGGCCTATGAATGACCTTTTGCAATTAACTGATGAAGGAGGAAGCGTGGACTTCTGGTTTTATGGCACAGAGTGACACTCCTGAAACACGTTATAAAGCTCGCAACAATACAGTCTATTGTTCTGAATAATCATTTAAAAAAACCTCTATGTTGAGCAATATTCCAATGTTTTTAACAAGTGTTTTTTCAAAGCATCAGAAATGTTTCAGAAGGGTTTTTGACGAGTTAGGATCGGTGACGCACATTCTTCGGCCGCAAGGGTGGGGGGTTGGTTCTCCGTATTCATGTATTCGGCGTATTTGCTGGTGTCTCTGGTCCCTAACCCCCGCAAATAAAGGGGGAATACTGCTTTTTACAACTGGACCAAGTGAGTGAGTCACCCATGGAAAATGGCTTACTTCTGGCTCCAACTAAATGAAATCAACTTTGTCGCTGTTTGTTTTGCGATACCAACATTGCCTTGTTGCAGCATGATGATGTCAGTAAGCAGTGATTGATCTGAGTTGCTCTGAGTCATTGCTGATTGGTCAGTTTATAACTGGAATAACTTACAATAAAGTAGAAATATGATTTCAAAAACTTGTTAAA